>QLOH01000457.1:600000-838715 GCA_026901365.1 Sesbania bispinosa | reverse complement strand
CTCTGTTCCAAACCAGAACTTCCATCCTTTTGGTATAGTATATCCTGCAATTTTTTCATTTTTTAAATGGTAAGGGGTTGTATTCTGATGAACAAAAAATAACCACTCTCAAGGAAGCTTAGCACTGTGTCTGTAAATATATATATATGGAGTGGAAAGGAATAACTAACCATTGATGTTGACATCCAGTTTTGCCTGTCTGAAGTTCGCAAACGAGATACTTGTTCTCCGCAGCATCTCATCAAAACCTGGAGAGATATTCCATTTGCTTAATTTCCTTAAAGTTGAGCCCTTTCTGTGTGGAAGGTCTTGCTTCCAAGATCTCTTCTTGTTCTTTCTGAACATATATAGTTTTGTGAAAATTTTATCATTAATTATATAAAATATTGCAAAAATGTGTTGGAAAATAGTAAACCTTGGCTCTGTGGAGGACATGTGGATGATCAATGAGGTAGATGATGGTCCACAAAACTCCATGAGCAGAGCTTTCATGACCAGCTAACAAGAATATAAGAAGTATGTCTATGATGTCTTCATCTTCCAGTTGCTTCCCTTCTTCATCTTTGACTTCCATCAATAAATCCATCATATCTTTCTTCGTCTTTGTCTTCATATTTTTATTCCTCCTCTTTCGGTCCATCAGGCTTGCAGCAGCTTCGTCAACTTTCGTGCCTGAATATACAATCATAATTATTAAATTAAACAAATCAAATCCGTACCATCCATTTAATTTAATTTAATTAATTGCGTCATTTCCTTTATAGATTAATTAGAAGGTGTTTTAATTTAGAGACAGGTGGCATGGTGTGACACTGACACTTATTTGCGGTGATCCCTATCTACATAAGGAATTAATTAACCTAGCATGTTCCTGATTCATTCTAATTAAGGTTCTTGTTTGTGTCTGTGAGTAGTGTATAATTAATTAATTAATTACTAACCTTGAGTGCTTTATGGAATGCAAAGCCAGGGAGATTGATGGCGAGGGACTTCATTCCGCGATTCAAATGAGTGTACAAGTCTTGGACCAAGCCAAGGTCGACATGAGAATCATCATCAGAGGCTATGAAGATGGTGGTGAAGACCTCAAAAGCGAACTTCCTCATCTCTCTGAGGAACTCACATGGACTGTTCATGGAAGACATGTCTTCCAAGTGTTTGACAGCATACCCTCTATGATGGCAATATACATGACAATGCCTCGTGGCCATTTATGGGAGAGGGGTTAAGCGGCGGAGACGCTTGTGTTCTGCATTGGAGATGCCATGGAATGATCTTTTTCCAACGAGGGCCATGGTGGAAGCAGGGTATCCCAGCCTGAATTGCTCCTCATTTGTCAGAACCTTCCGGCATGTCTCTGGGCTGCAAACTATGATGCTCGGACTCCCAAACAAGTGACTCCTATACATGCCTGTCCTGCCATACCTATATATATATATATATATATATATAGATCATATTCTAATTAATAAGTGAATGTTTGATTTCACATTGAAAATAACTAATAACTTATAAATTGTGGGTGCAAGTGCTTCATGTATGAATTAGAGAAGAGTAGTTGACTGACCTGGAAACAAGGTTATTGATGAAGGAATCAGGATCAGACTTGAAAGCTTTGAGGAAGGTGAACATGTTGCCCAAGAAAGGCCAACCAAGATCACCAGGTGGGAGAGGGTATTGCATATTATTCTTCTTTCCCTGCAGCTGCACCCTAAACCCAACATAGTACCACTCATTCACTCTCCTAAGGAACCCAACACAAATGCATATCCACCCAACAAAGCTCCTACTAGGATCAACCACAACGAATCCATGGACACTCAGACCCCTTTGGTTAGACCTCACAGGATTCAGGGCTATTTATATATAGTGGGAAGTGGTCACCGTTCCGTACTCGATCCCTTTTGCATGTTGAAAAATTAATGCATTGATGATGATCTAGTCTTCTGCTTTGTGATTAATACCACTCCTATATAATTTGACTTGTCACACGCTACTTAAATGGATTCTTTAATTTGAAGTTGGGACGTCACAACTCTTTAATTAATTAATTACTATTTCATTGCTTACCAATTCATTCTGTCATATAACGAATTACTGGACAATTTAAACATTCAACAGTTAAATTAATAGTTTTGACTTCAAATGAACATATATACATTATCAAAAGTTAATGTCTAGAATTCATTCAACTAGTTCAGAGTTGAAGAGTTCTTGTAATTCTAACACGATATTGTTTATGCTTTTGCGATTGAGTAACGTGCTGTCTGCAAGGTGGCACAGGTTGGTTGATATGACGTTGTAAATATAATCAGTAGTAGTAATAACCTCGTCCAAATTAATGATCTTTACTTAATTTGTAACCGATTCGAAGTGCACAGCAAGTTAGTTTACTTAATTAAATAAAATCTCCACTTTGAGTTCACATTTTGGATGACAAATAATTAAATTAGGAGTATTTATATCTCTAACGTGTTTTTCCTCCCTTCAAAGTTACAAATATTTTAAATGTCAACACAATTAATAAATTAAAGAACGCAAAAATGAGGAGTACGTATTTTAATTTTTACCTACTCCGGAGTTCGGACCAAGTTGTTTTGAGCAACCAAGAACTTATTTTACAGATGAATAAGCTTCACATAGAAATTCTGGTCCATACTCCTTAATTAAAATAAAATTCAATTAAGGAAAAAAGATTATGTACTTAATTTTTAAATAAATATCCATGATTCTGAATTACCAGGTGCATTTATTTGTATTACAGATTTGACTAACTGTTCAAAATCAAAGAAAATTAGGTATTTAAATATATATGAATCTTGTATAACTTGTCTAACTCTCCAAGAAGAGCTTGACATTGTTTACCTGTCGTTCAATGTTCCTGTCCTGCTCACCTTAATTGGTGGATTAATTCATACAAGCAACCGAGTTAAATACTAAGTTCGAAATAAAATAAGAAGAAATGGGACAGAATGGTCGACTAATTAATGTTAAATTTTGAAATATCATTATTTTGAAATAACAAAATGAAATAGGGTTTAATTGATATATAATATATATATATATATGTTGTCATAACATTTTATCATGTTTATTAAATGATTAGGGTGTAAAATTATTTTCATATTTTAATATTTTCTTACATAAATATTTTATCTTGTTCATATGTAAATGTTTTATCTTTCGGTCAATTAAAATAAATACTTAATTGCATTTTTTTCCCTTTAATTTTGAATATGTGCAATTTCAATTCCTTGAGATTTTTTTGAGTAAAATTAAATTTTCTTACTTTTAAAATTAAGTAAATTCATTCCTTTCATCAATCATTTTTTATCAAAAAAAAAAATCCTTAAATTCTTATTTACAATCCAAATATTTCGGATTTTATGTTAGGTTTGATATATGAAATAATTTTAAATGTTCAAAAATAAAAAATTTTAAAAAAATGATAATTTAGAAGGATTTTATAGGTTGTGAAATTAGGGTTTAAGGATAGCATAAATTGGAATTTTAAAATTTTAAGTAGAATTTGATATTTTGATTGATAAGTTTTCAGTCTAATTTTTTTTAAAATGTTTTAATTAATTCAATTTGTGAAAATATTGAGTAGAAAGTAAGAATTTGAATATTTTAGGTATAAGACAATTTATGAAGGAACTAAAATTGTTTAATTTTAAAAGTATCGGGAAACTTAATTTGATAAAAAATGAGAGATCAAAATTAGACATAAACAAAAATAAAGGGAGAAAAATTAAATTAAGTCTAAAATAAATTTCATGCGAGAGAGACTCGATTGTATGGTCATAAAATAACACCTTTTTGTGTTTTAAGACTTCATTGAAATTGTTTAATTTTGTATTGCACATTCATAGCATTATTTTTATGGTCTCGTAAAAAATAAATTAAATATAAAACTATACCTTTTAAATAATTTTTCAATCAATTAACATTATATAATGAGATATTTAAATTATTATCAAATTAATTTTATAACAATTGGAATTTAAAAAAATAAATTAACATTACTTTTAAATTCATATGTATACTAGTATTTTAATTTATTTGTTTGATTAATTATTTTCATTATATAAAAGTAACCGCACGGATACAAGTATTCTTGACTTTATATATTTATATTAACATCAATATTGTTGGATTTGACGGTAACATTTAACTGAAGTGGCGTATAAATATTTAGATAGATATGCATTTACGTTAATTTGGACTTGACTTTAGGGTGGATTACGAATTTGTAAGTATTTGCCGAATTTCAACTTTTGTTACGTATGCAAGTAACGGGTTGACTTTCTTTCTATGCTCCAAGCGGTTGCTACTTGTTTTCTTCTTTGGTCTCATGCCTATTTTATTATAAAAAAAAATATACAAATAATATGATTAGTAGAATACATATATATTTTACATTCTTTCAAATTACTTAATATACTATTGAGATATATTTAAAATAAGGAAATATATGCTTCTAAAATATATGAACATTAAAACATTTAGTCATGAATTTATTAATATTAGATTATAATATTATTTTATTATGATATATATAATAAAATATAAATACAAATTATATTATATATAATATAAAAAATTTCATATATAATATCATATATATGTATAACTTAATTTAATATATAATGTTGATATAAATAATAAAATATATTACAATATTGTATATTATATAATAATTATTATATTATAAAACTTTACTTATTCTAAAAAAATTTTATATCATTAAAATATTATATCTTATAATAATATAATATTTATAATTTGATAAGTAGATGGTTTTTAATATATTATAAATATATATTATATTATATAATATTTAATACTATTATATTATATAATATAATATTAATATTATAGAATAATATTTAGATAATAATGTATTTTAATAATAAAATTTACATAATATTATATTATATAAATAATATAGAATATAATAAATATTAATACTATTATATATAATTTAATAGTATCGATATATAATAATATTTATATAATATTGTATTTTAATAAAATAATATTTACATAATATTAATTATAATATAATAATATATAACAATATAATATTAATAATTAAATGGTTCACATTTTTATACATTTAAAAAATATTATACGTATAATATGATATTATGCATAATACTATAAAATACTATTGAATATTTATGTAATAAAATAAAAAAATAAATTAAAAAGTATGAAGAATTTACAATTTTATTTATATTTCTTATTAAAATTTATTTTTTGATCTCTTTATATAATTTCTATGAAATTGTTGTTTGATATAATTTTGTTGTTGATAAATTTTATAACATAAAGATACATGTAAAACCTAAATAAAAGATATGATACATTTTATAGACAAGGTAAATAAAAGGATCGATTTCTCATATATATATATATATATATAATTTATACGATAATTATCTTCAATTTCTTAAAAACAACACGTTGTTTTTCTTTTATAAAGATTGTGGTTTTTTTTTTTTCATTTATTTGACTGCCAATTTTGTGGTAACTATTTTTTTTTTTCATTTATTTGACTGCCAATTTTGTGGCAACTATTTGATATATATGGGCTTAGAGATGTGGGAAAACGATTTTAATATTATTTAAAATAAAAGGATCATATTCTTTTCTTAGCATCTACAATTAAAACTCTTTTAACTCCTTAGGAATTAGGAAGAATTACAGATATCCTCTCATGTTCTCATCTCTACTGAGTATATTGACTAACAAAGTGGAACGTTTATAGAGAATTAATTTCTTAGTTATGTTTGCATTACACGTGTTCAAGCCTTCAACTGACGTGATTGGATCACGACTTTGTGGAGGGTAGCAAGATTAGAGGTAGACCCTAAACGTTGACGTCGACTTAATTAATGAGATCATATTCCAGAGGAAATTTCTTACGTTTTATTATCTGGTTCATCGATTTTCAGTGAAATATTTACAATGAAAGAAACAAGATTCACTCATGCAAACTATCCATAGAGCCATCGATTAAAAATCTTGCTTAGCTCGGATGGAAATTAACATGTGATTTAAAAAAAATATATTCATACCTTCCTTAATTAATAATGTGCTTAAAATGATTAATTATGAATCTATATTCTTAGTAAAAATATTTAATTGCAACTGGTGTGGAGATAATTTTTGTTGATAAAGATATTTATAAAACTATATTATTACAAACATTCAAATCATAGAATCATTAGGTAGTTTAAATTATAAATAAATTAACATTTCAAAATAAATAACTATTTCTTGAAACCTGTCCTACTCCCTTATGCGTGTGTGCGTGTCTGTCTAGTCGTATTGGTATTCTTCTTTCAAGAAAATGAAAACTTTTTTATTTGAGAAACATTTTTTGTATCTACGGAAACATTTTTTTTTATTTGAGAAACATTGCTATAAACTAACAGTACAAATTACAAAAGTATAATGCATGAATTACAAATGTCAAATGTCTTTTATTGGTGAGGAATATACTATAATTTAATCTTATCTCTAGGTAACGTGAGACTTTAACATACCCACATTAAGGGCTGAACATCTGGGTAATTATATGGTGGATCCTTTCAGTTGGGTCCCACATAGATCATTAAATTTTTTTACTATAACAAGTAATTTTAATTTTATAATATGTATTAATAAATATTTTAATATTAAATTTATATATTTATGATAAAGGTTTATTATGGATCCAAACTCAAAGGATTCACCGTATAATTACCCTGAACATCTATACATGTGCCGGTCCACCTACTAACAATGGATCACTAGTTAAGTTATGATAGCCTTTTAACTTTTATTATGGGTCTAACTCAATCCTAAAAACTAACTTGTAGAGTGAAGATCGTTCAAGACTTATATGCTATAATTTGACTTTATCTTTAAAGAACTTGAGCAACATAATTTTTTTTTATTATTAGACAACTAATAAAATTAAAATGGGTACAAGGGATACCCAAACCCATTATATCAAAGTAAATATTTTTTAAGCCCAACATGGGTTCATTAACCCATTCAAATGAACCCATTCAGAATATGAAAAACAAAATCCCTTATTCTAGCTATAGCCAATACTAAGCTCTATCCAATACCAAATCCAATGCATCTATAGAATTCAACTAAACATTTTTTAAATATATTGTTATTTTTCAAAATCCATAATGGTTCGGGTGTTGTTTTCCAATTGGAGTCTACAGTGAACATTTCCCTTTTCACATCTAAATAAATCCTTCTTACTGAAAAAGTAAAGTTATCACTCTTTTTAAAATTAATTCTACTCCCCATAAACTAAAAAAAAGAGCCAACACTTCTGAATTCTGATTACTACGAAACCTAATTCTTCTTGCTCATACTTAATTTTGGTTGTAATTCAAACAGGCACTAGCATTTGTTTTTACGGCAAACGAGGCACTAACTTGCCAAAATACATTTGTGTAAAAAGTAAAATCACAAGTGAACTTGCAATCCATTCTTTGTTCAATGGGAAGGGAAAGTTCAAACTTGATATCCACTATCTTGCACTAGAGAAGTTATTATGTATTCTGACAATATTTAAACTCTAATAGAAACACAGCACGTGAATTGCTTAATCACATAACCATTTGATTAATTTAAAATATTATTTAATAAAATCAAATCACTATTGAGTGTTTCAAATTTTCACTTCCACTATAGATTACTATCAATTGAATCCACAGCGCTTGATAGCACATTTCGAGTCATGAGCTTTTGCACATTTGTATTGGCAAACCAACAACGGAAAAAGTTAGCACCTCTGCCTCAGAACTCGATTCTGTTTTTTTAACGAAAAAAAGTGGAGGAAGAAAGAGTAGATTGCTCCGTTCCAAGATCAAAGCCAAAGCCCGCAACAAAATCTTAAGACATTTAGTGCTACTTCCATATAGGCTATAGCCTGTCAATAGAACAATGAACCCAAGATATTAGGACTATTTTAACACATGAGAGAGTAAGATTCCCCAGTTTGAACCTTCAATGTAGGAATAAATGGCAGAAACAACTATTTATCAGTCATTTTCACAACATAAAAGCCAAACACTGGTGAAAGTATCTCTGTGTGATTGCATGATAGCAGATACAGTATAACCAATATTACATTAGCACAGCTGAAATTCAACCACACAACAAACCCGAGAAAGCCACATATATTACTTAACACTTGCAGAGTCTAGAGTCTAGATTGCCATTGTAATTGATCAGCTTTTGACATCGGGAGATTCAACATAAGAAATTGAAATCAGTTCAGACCTGAACTTGTCATCCCAAATCACCTTTTGGTATCGCAAAACCCATCTGCTTCTTGTTTTCAGACACAAAATCTGAATCCAGAATCTTATCAGGTAAAGAGTTAGAGATAGCAATAAGCAACTCACGTGCCACCTCCTTAGATGCCTTCTTGCTCGGTGATTTGCTATCCATATAACTTTCTGCTTTTCCTACAATCAAACCCAAAATTCGTTTAACAGATCATTCAAAGGATCTGATATTTCTACTTCAATAGTCATACATAATAGCATGTGTTCATTTCTTCACACACCCAATTACTATCATTATCAATCATCATTCCTTTTTTGAATGTCTATTTGTGTGCATTGCTAGAGAAACCCCTGTTCTGATATAACACACACACACAATGAATACATCACTCAGCATAATTCATATCTTAAATAGGTATAAAATGCATTCATATAGTAAAGGAAAATCATTAAATTAGCAAACCACTACATTAGTATTCTAAGAACTGAATCATGGTTTAGAATAGCATTAAGTCAGCACTAAAAAAATTGAAAAATGCTAGTAATATTGAACGGCATATGGGCCACTTCCATAGACCTTTTCCCTAAAATGTTTCTAGAAGAGCCACGGGAACAATTATTACATAAACTACCAATAAGGGGAATCTAGTCAATGACACTAATGAAGAAGCAAGTCATGGTGAAAAAGTATGAAGGAGACAAGAAATAAGGGCTGGAGAGGGGCAAAGAGAGCGATGACACTGTTCAACCTCTTAATACAGCTGGTGACATTACTAAAAATATGATGAAGATAGGGGTTCCAGATCCTGAATGGAAACTTAAATGTTTAATTTTCTCTGATTGCCTAGCTTCCATAGAGTATTTTGATTTTGAATGGTTGGTCAAGACTGCGATCAGATAGTGAGATTTGCCCAGATGAAGCCTATTGGTATAGCTAAAGTGTAATAGACAGGTGCTGGAGATAGAATATGGGATACAAAGACAGAATTCTTGCATCAGACAAGGATGAGTGGTCATTGATTTGACGGAGTACATGGAATATCCAACAACTTAGAAACTTGGGTCTCAAGTATGAGAGACAGCATCTAGGACTAGGAGGCTGGAATGAAGTAACTTGCAGCAATAAGTCTAATTCCTTTCAACACTTTCAGTCACCATTCAAGTCCTCTTCTTCCACTGGGGCTAATTATTAAGGTAAAGGGAATATAACTGATTAACTGATAATTCATCCAGCAGGCATGGTAAAGGAATTGTGTAAGACAATCAAACCCTGGGTGGATGCTTGCAGAACACTAGGGGTGCAGTCCTGTCCTTCACCTTCTACGCCTACCTAGATCTGATTTTCTTTTGGCAGACATCACTAATTATTCATTCAATAAAAACCTGTTTTGATTCTTTTTAGTTCCTACTTCCTACAAACGACCCTAGAATTCATAAACCTGAAACATCGACCCTGCGTTACTGCTCCCAGCACCCAATCAGTCTCCAATCTAACCATAAAGCCATCCCCCATTACCCTCCATCCACTCCACCTGTTTTCTGCATTTAAATATCTATCACTTAGCATCAATAATTTTCGAATTTCATAGTTCATACACATGTTAAGCCAATAGCAAGTATTCATTTCTTTTTTGTTTCTTTTTCCGAAGGTAGCAACAAGTATCCATATCTTTAAGGCCAAGTGTGACTATCAAATGGCATGGCTACATTCATCCAGATTAAAATAACGATATAAAAGCATAACCAGGCACATATAGAAATAATTTCATTCCATCAGTTATTTAGAATCTTACAGACATTTTTCAATGCTTGAATTAAGCATGGTTCGGGTCATAACTATGAAAATATTATTATTATTATTTTTATTTCTTCAAACCGAAGGATCCTAACTGGTTTGATTCCATTGGATCGGTAAACAACAAATCCTGTATCATCTCATCTCGCAATCGATTTTGCTGTCATGCAATTGATTTTTTAAAATCAGCGATTAACATTCAAAGTGTGTCGAAGAAACCCTAATATTGGTCCTTAATGGGAAAGGGGAACATATGCTGAATCAGATAAAGGAAACGAGAAAAACGCCGACATCATATGCCGAAATTGTTTGAGACAAGAAAGCGAAGAAGAAAGCTTCAATTCGTAAACTCCGTTATGAAACAAAAAGATCAGCACAACACATGTGATTTTAATGAAAAAAAAACAACAAAATTTTCGGGTCGAGACATGAACAATTGAACATGGTGGTACCTTTGTGGAGCTCTTGAAATATTGGAACGCGTCTTTGCCCTTATCCCTCTCCTCAACCACAATTTTTATCATAAGCTTCCTCAATTCGTAACCGTTAAGATTGAGTCTAATAATATTTTGTTGCCAATCCAACGATCAAAATTATACTAAACACGTATTGTTGTAATTATTACAAACAAGTAGAAAATGAAAAAAAAATGTATTAAATTTTTTAAATAATAATTTCATCCATACAAATTATTAAAAAGATAATAAGGTAAAATTATTAAAGTTTGATTATTTTTATTTAAAAAAACTTTATTTTAAAATATATCTTTATATTTAAAGAAATTTAATTAAATTAAATTCCTTTTAATTGAATAATTAATTAAAAATTGAATGGATTTTTCTATCTACGCATTGTTTTAGGTTTATCCAAATAAGTGTATATTTGACAAAAACAATACACTAGCATATAAAGTATTTGGCTAATTTATATGCTCATTTGACTAGATAGTTTGTATTTAATAAAAGGGCTTATTTTAGTAAGCTTATTTTAAATGTTACTTCAACTAACATTTAAGCTTACAACTTATAACTTTTTTTTTTCTATTTTTATCCTTAATATTTTAATAACATTCCATGTTATCTCTTTGAGTTTTTTTTTAAAAAAATATCTAAACTATTTTCAAATTAAACACACTTTAAAAAGAATTAATTAAAATAAAAAATAACCTTAAAACCATTTTAATATGAAAAATAAAATAATTAAAATAAAAAACAGCGTAACTAAATTTGATCATTCACTCTAAAAAAACTAAAATTATAATTAAAAATATAAATTTTATATTAAAAAAATTATAATTTACATAAAAAAAATATCATATAAATATGTAATTTTATCTCATTGAATATAAAATCAACCACAAAATATATCTACTAAAAAAACTAATTGAAAATTCTGCCAACTGTCAATCTTCTCTAGCATCCGGCCATTTGGTTGGAAATGTTAGGTCCATGTTTAATGTTGCTAATTATCAGCAGGGGAAGGATTACATGACAAAATGAACAAAGGGCCCGTTCTGATTTATCTTTTCTACCCAAAAGAAAAAATGAAACATTATTTTTTTAATTAATTGCAAGAAATTAAAACAAAAAAAACAATTTTCTCACTTCCTCTATTTATTTATTTATTTTTATGTTAAGCGATCATCTCAACAAGGGGGACCATAATATATTCTTTTTTTTATGCTATAATATATTCTTTTCTGCTGTGAAAAAACAATATCAACAAGGGGGGAAAATCTAACATTTGTATCAAATTATTTTGGACTAATTGGGGAAGAAAAAAACCTATCTATCTAATCCCATTAATTCCAATCTAGCAATAAAAAACAAAACCCGTTCATATCACACATACACTGATAACTTATTGTTTTGCTCACTAACCTTATTATTCCATCATAAACAGGCAGGAGGTGATGTTCCTATTTGTGATTATACTGTCCCTCTAGTGGAAATCCAAAGTGTTCAATTTTTTTTTGGGCACGCTTTTACAAAGTGCCATCTTCAACATAAAGGTCTAAAAAGAAACTTCTATATTTAGGTTTTGAATGCCAGCAAGATTAACAAAGGGCTATAAAAATAAAAAAAGAGCGTGACAGTGTAAGCTAGAGCACTTTTAAATTTGGGAGATCTATTTAAGAAACAAGCTTATTAGGCCACCTAATTTAGTGGAATATCCTAACTGACGGTAACGAATATTAGAAAACAAACGAGTTTGTGAGAAAGCCAATGTAGTGCTTTGCTTATTCATTAATTTGTCTACAAGTTATGGGTTGGGAAGGGGAAAACCCAAATTCAGACCCCATTATGGTTTTCTTAATCATCAATAATATATCCAAAAAACGGGATGAAGGCTCTTACTAATTTCTAAGGGTAAATTTATCTATAAAAAAGGTTCAGTCTAAAGGTAAATTTATCAAGCTTTAAATTTGTTTGATTGTGTTCTTTAATTACAGCAATCATTGTACTGACTGCAGCTAGCTTGCTCCGTCCAAAATCAATAAAGCAATATATTGTTTATTTTATTTATTACACTGTTTATTTTTTAATAAAATATTCAATCTTCAAAAAGAAATTGATAAGAATTTAAAATTAACTAAAAAATATAACATTTTAATTACCCAAAATATATTTTTTATGTATAAGATAAAAATATAATTTATATAAAAAAATATAAATGTAATTTTTTTGTTATTTTGTATTTATCAGTTAATTCAATATTTATTTTACTAAATAATATCAAATATAACTTAAGGTGTCTAGTAGTGGATGACCATTTAAATTTAAATTCATGTAAATCTCTTGCTAATATGTAGTTAACAATTAACTACCCATCAATGGACCAAATGACCAATGGTATAGGGTTTTGGTGCATGGGGCTGATCCTAACGGCCGTCACGGTGGCGGTGCTGATGAGGTCTGGTCAGGTTGATTATCTCTACCTAGCAACCTTGGTAGTTTAGATGAATTCGATTCTCTGGTTATGGTAATTAAAGCTGAGATGAAAAATATCTAAAAGCGGAGGGAGATGAAAAATAAATTAGCGAGAGCTATTTACACTAATTTTTTTATTTTTATCCTTGACTTTTTCAAATTGTATATTTTTCCCTCATCATGCAGATTTTTATTAGTCACATCAGAACCAATTAAATGACAAGTGATGTTAAAGACAAAAAATATATATATATACAATTTTAAAAAGTTAAGATATGAATAAAAAATTGTAGAAAATAAAATCAAAATATACTATTATTACATTATCAAAAATATATTTTAGCCAACAATTATATATGTTTCATAATTTATTCTAATTACTCTTTGGGGAGGGGTGAGGAGCCTTAATTGTGACTAAGCCCCGAAGAGTATTGCCCCTAATAATAGGGGATACTTGTGGTTAACAAAAAAAAAAAAATATAAAACTGAAATAAAGTAATTTTCATTACATAATAGCTGTTAATTTATAGAAAATTGTAAGGAAAAAGTTTTAGGAAAGGCGTTCCATCAGAGTCTAATTCGCTACCTATATCAGGTGTTTTCATAGTTTTCTTTCCTTGATATAGATGATGATAATTCAGGAAAGCTAGAAAAATAAATAAAATAAACAGAGGAGAACTAAAGAAACTTGAGAGCATTGAAGAAGCTTTGCTTATACTAGTTTTAGTAAAGTTTGAAGCGTTTCAGGCACTCCTATTTACCCATCTTCCTATTTTCTCACACAAATTTTAGATCCTCAATGGCAGAACAAAACAAAGACCAAAGTCATTAATAGTATACTTTCCTCAATCCAAATCAGATGGGTTTGAGACCATTCAGGTGATCACATCAGTCCCAGCTTTTCCATTTATCCTGGACGAATTTGGTTTACTAGTACCAGTTGGTGCCACCTTATCCACGTCTATGTCAAAAAATACAAATTAGGATGATTCGTGTGTATAGTTGACCTAGCTTCAACTTGATTGCCTAAATTTAATCTCAAATCAGATTTCATTCTTTATTCTCAATTGTATAATATATATATATATACACACACACATTTATCTTCTTTTGCTCTGATTCACTGATTGAAATTAACAACTTGCAGTCTATGTTGTAGAGGTTAATGGGTCACTTCATGGAATTAATTGATTCCGTGGTAGACCTGTCTACCAAGCAAAAAGCACTTAGAAAGAGATTTGAGGAAAAAAAAAATTAAAAGACTTTACTTAATTGACCAATAATTTTCATTTTAATGGATAGAAACAGTTGGAATAAAATTGCCTATAGTATATACTTTGAGTTATATTCTTGGCCCCCACAGTAGAAGTTCCATATCAAGGAAGGTCCATTAGATTCATTAACCATGATTTCCCTCTGACATACAAAAATTGAAAATAGTAAATTAGCAAACCGTAACCATATGAATCACATTGAGTTTTGATGATCCGCATTCATCATCAGGTAGAGGCAACCAGAAAGAAAGCAGAGGTGCTTTTGCTGAAAATAGATACCATGTAAAATATTTGACATTTCTTAATATATATTTTATTGCCTGCCTAATAAACGATGATTCCGATAGATACATATATATAAAAACAAATGTGTGATTATTGATTTACGGAAGTGACCTAATTGATAAGATAGCAGGTGGGTACTCCCACATCCATTAATCTTGGGCTACATTTTGGTCTTCCACTAGGAGGTTTTTCTTCCATGGCTTAATTTATATATACTTGTTCATAACATTCAACACATTACGTGCTTATTGCTAGCTAGATCCTGAAAGATAAACCAATGGAGGCCACAACTTGTAATTCCTAAGGTAGTGGCTAATGACATAGTACACAGTACCCTGAAACATACAAGGTGTAACTTTTTACTGTTGATCGAGTTATTGCTTTCAGTTTTCAGTATGCATTACCATAATCAAAGCCAATTCTCCTGCATGCTTTTCTTTCTGATAGGATTTGAAGTTTTTATCAAGCTGTAATTGGGTTATAAAGCATATTTAAAGATATATAAGAAGAGACAAGTTTATTTTTCTCTTGATACCATAAGATATAAAAAGAGATAAAAGGAGTGAACCACACATTCTAAAGATCAATAGGATCGGATTTGTTTGTGGGACGACCTAATTGAAATGAAATCTCAACTCGATCAAGCACAATTAATATATCCTTGCCTCCACTCCAGTGGCTATAGGAAGGTCTCTGTCCACCATTAATATCCATATCCAACCACTGTTGATTATACATTAATTTAAAAAGCATGCGGGGGAGGGGTTTAATTTAGTGCACTAATTAAATAATTAATTAATTATGCAAGCTATACACGTGGAAGAATATGGGGCTGTAAGCTAATTCTTTGATGGACGTACCCTATGAAATTAGAAAGGAAGAGAAAATTAATTAACATCACACTAGCTAGCTAAAAGCAATCCTCAAATCAAATATTTGTGCATGATTCAGAGTAGCTAATTAAGCTAAAGTACCAACAATATACCATGGTTTAATTACCAAAGGTAACGATGATTCTAAAAAACATGACATCATATTATCCACCTTGAGACATTTAGCCGGTAAGCATTGATGACTAGACTGCAAATATGAGACACAAACATACACCAGAGTCCTAATTAAGTTTGAAACACCCTATTTGTGTTTGGATAGAGAAATTTGAAATTATTAAAATTTATGTGTTAAAATAGTATAAGAAAGAATTTCAAATGACAAATAAGAGAATTTTTTATGACAAATAGGAGAATTTCAAATGATAAATATTAAGAGATAATTTCAACATTTCTCTTTTATGTTCAAACTTTTTATATTGTCATTGAAAATTCCTCCCATTTTAACAATTCACTCGCTATTATCTATTACAATGTTGAGAAAATTATCCATCGAAACATAAAAGAGTGGATTTCTTCTGCTGGAGTGCCGGTAATATACAATTAATACACCAATTAAGCAGAGGAGCACAAGTGTGCCAATTAGCAGGGGAGTAAAAAGGGGTCACTGTCTGCCTCATGACACGTCATCAAATATTGTTTCATGAAATGCATTAATGTTAATTCTGGTAAAAATTCGGTCACGACGTTGATGTTCATGAATAAGAATAGGTGGGATCTGACTATTGTGATGGAATAATTTAAAAGAGAGTAAAGAACAAATTAAAGTGAAACATGGCTGTATCAGATGACAACAGCTGGATTTTATTATATATATGTTAAAATGAAGGAATCATTAATTTTATTGCAGAGGGAGAGGGAGGATGTTTGTTAGTGGTCTAGTGCGTAAGAAAATCCACAATCTGCAATTGCTTTTATGGTGTTACTGTTGATAAGTCAGTTAAATAGACGCAATACGAGCAATTCCATTTCACAGCTATATAGTGAACGATACTCAGTACTACTAACTTATATTAATCATAATAATGGCAACATTGAAGTTTTTATTTGAGGGTCTACGCGCCCTACATACTAACTATAATAAAATTATTTTCGTGTATATTAACACTGACTCCCTGACCTCTAATTAGGGGTGAGAATAGGCCAAGCCGCTCGTCAGGAACCTACAGTCTGGCCTACATAAGGTCAGACCAATTTATTAAATAGATCAGGTCAATGTTTTTTCAAAAACCTATATAGAAAAAACAGGTCAGGTTTCATGTCATCGAAAAAACCTTTTAAGCCTATTAGGCCGACCTATTTAACTAAATATAAATTGAGTACTAATATTTTATATATTGTTATTGTTGTCATAATTAAAGATTTTTATTATAATATACCTTATAACTATATACTTATTAGCTTGTGTAAATATATATATACGTTGTCTTCCATAAAAAAAATTCAGCTTATAAGTCTATTCAAATACATTCTTATGATATATTCAAGTATCTTACTATAAAACAGGTTTTCAGGTCAAATCAGACTTTAAAAATGTCACTCAGGCCATAAAATAAAGCCTATATTAGGTAAACAGGTCAGACTCGAACTATGGATTTAAGCTCAGACTATGGAAAGTCTAGCTCAACTCGGCCTATTCCAATCCCTACCTCCAATTTCAATAATCTTAAAAACCAGATGTTGGAGAATTTATTGACCCAAGCCCAATAGCGTTGTCTTGCTTTGGGATCACAGCCACACATCTTGTCTTCGTCTATATTAAGGCATTAATCCTTGACTCGCATAGATAGAATCACTATAGGTAGGGAAGATTGAAGGGTCAGTTTGGTTTACAGTTGAGTAAAATTGATTTTAGAAATCAATGGTTGAAAATGAGTGTGCACATTTTACGAAACATGTTGAACGAAAGTAATTTAAAATAATTCTGCAAAATTAATTCTAGATGGTTTAAAATTTAAATCAAACGAGCACTTACCTCCCGATGCCTAAAGCATCTAAACTAAAAAACTTCTATATATTATTAACTAAGTCGGATCAAGCTGATTTATACTGTTCAATTATCTTAATTATAAAATTGTTATAAAACATTTTTAAAATTGTTAAAATAATTAAATAATATTTTATTTTTAATATAATAATTTTCTTATTAAATAATATATATATATATATTGCATCCCAAACCTTCCCAAATCGGTAGGTTGGTGTTGGTTTTTCCTGTTAAAATCGGGTCAAAACATAATAATATTTACGGGTTTAAATTTGATTATAATGTCTAATGTGTTTGGTTACCGTAAAATCACATTTTAAATATGAATTTGATCTAACGCTACAAAGAATATCGTTGATTTAGATTCATTATAGGAAATCAAATAAATATGGAGCCAATTCCTAGTCCTAGTCCTACTCTACTCAAGCAACTGCTTGAATGAAATACCTTAATAATCATCAGCCAAGGGGGCCACATTCAAGACTTGATGACTCATCCCTCTCGAGGCAACAGGACGCGACTAATCTGCCTCCTAAGTCCTAACTTCTAACAAATAACGACAACATACATGTCAATGATTTTATATCATATTTGTGACATAGTGGCCAAATTGGTGTGTCTTGAGTTGTGATAATTAATCGTGAGATAAAATGAACCACTTATCCTTAAATATAATCTAATCTGATATGTCAATATAAATTTGGCTTAATTGCACTTTTGATCCCCTACTATCATCAATCCACGATTTTGGTCCTCTTACTTTTTTTTTCACGATTTTGGTTCCTTTATTTTTTTTTTTTTACGATTTTGGTCCCTCTATTATTCCAAATTCGCGATTTAATTTAAAATTTTGATCCCTATTTTCAAAATCTATGTGTTAAAGGGACCAAAATCGCGAATTTGTAATAATATGGGGACCAAAATCGCGAAAAAGAAATAAGAGGACCAAAATCGCGGATTAATGATAATAGGGGGACCAAAAATGCAATTAAGCCTATAAATTATTGAGGTATAAGTTTTACAAATTAAAGTTACCTAGCTCACCCGCGTGGAGAACCACTTCCCAGGACGGAACAGTAACTATATATATTACGATTAAATTTAAATATAAGCTTTTGTGAGTATACTAACTAGCTACCACCCTGATCCTGGCCCTAACGTTGTCTGAATGGCCATCTTGCTAGCTCTTTTCCGCATTTTTTATCTGCGACAAAAGTGGGATTTTACAGCGTGTTAAGTCGTGCTTAACAGTTGTATTCTTTATAGCGAGAGCTTCTTAATTTTACTTTTAATTTTCACAACTTGTGCATAAATGATTTATTTAAATAAATAAATACATGCTTTAAAATATGTAGCATCGATTATATTAGTTCTTGAATAATTGAAATTTCGTGTAAAGTCCCTGAATACGTGTTTTGTTAATTAAATAAATTCTCATGTGTGGAGATTAATTTATTTGACGAAATACACATTTTAAAAATAATTTTAGGGATGGATAATCAAATAATCATTTATGACCGTTATCATAAATTTTATTATTTAAGAATTGATATGAAATTTTGTAATTTCTTAAAAAGTAATTTGACTATTTACTTGGAAATAAATACATGACCAATCGATAGGAATTAAAGGGCTTAAGGCTTAAAATGAGTAACATATGCGGTATGCCTATCAAATTATTCATCCTGCATGCGTAACTCAGATTCATTTTAAAAAAAAAAAAAAAAAAACTGTGTTATTGGTAACTATGCTAATTAGTTTCTCCTATGCTGCTATGCACAGGAGGCAGCGAAGCACAGACTTTCAGGGAGCGAGCAGTTGCCAAATATGGCAAATATATTTTTCCATTTTTAAAATAATTTGTTTTTAGTCTAGCTAGAATAAGATGTTAATATAGAAGTAAGAGTATGTATTTAGTTTACACAAAAATCACGTTTCAAATGTGGATTCAAACCAACACTGTTTTATGTTGCATTATTCCGGATCCATATTTAAAACATGATTTTTGTGTAAATTAAACACACTAATAATGTGTTTGGGTAAATAACTAAATATAGGAGTATGCCTGTACTTTAAAATTATAAAATGCAATGTATAAATTAATAAGAAATTAAATAAATTTAAAAAATATTTTAAAGTTTGCTTAAGATGTTATCAATATAATAAAATATTATCATTTATATAATTATTGTGATATTTTCATATATAAATCAATGTAAAATTTAAAAATAATATATAGAAACAAAAATATATTACTAGAAGTGTATGTAAATTGGATTGGATAGGTTTTAGAAGAAAAGTCAACTTATTTAATCAATTTTTCTTCTTTTATCACTTAATCGATTGGATTTTATATTTAAACTTATCCAATCCAAATTAATTTAAAGAAAAATTTGGATTGAATTGTTTTTATTACTCAATTCCTTTTTTAGGAGATGATAAATCTTAAATATGTAATGAATATAATAAAAAGTAATTCAAAGTATCAAATATTTAATTCACAAGTGACAGAATAATTACTGACAAAATTCAATTCGAATTTACACTACTAAAAAAATCTACAAAATTCCATAATTTTATCTATGTTTCAATTTATATCAATAAAAACTTAAAAAGTCTAACAAATTGTTATTACTTTTATTTACTTAAATATATTTTTACCCAAATGTTTATATTTACTCAAATTTTTTTTAATAAATAAATATAAGTTATATATAATACTTTTTTAAATGCATAGGAAAATAAATATGTAAGCATGTGTGATACAATAAATTTATATGTATGTATATATCCATTCATGTATCCTCCATAAAATATAGTTTAAGTTTTTGGTATAGTTGGTCTTTTTTTTATATATATATATATATATATATATATATATATATATATGCATTTGGATTGGTTTCCATGTTCAAATTCAAAATTCAATCCAATCTAATAAAGAAAATGGTTTACCAAATTTTTGGTTTATTATTTCAATTTATTTAGCTTTTATTTTTATTAGGTTAATTAGATTGTTTACAAATATCCCTAATTAAAGTGTCCGACATGAAGATATATCTGATAAGATATCTTAATACTGTTTCTCAAAAAAGTGAACATGACACCAAATCAATATGTTCCATATATAAATTATATATATATATATATATATATATTCTCTTACATTTTTCTTTATTAAACACATTCTTAACTTGTGTGGAACCTCAAACTCACACTTAAAATTTCACTGCAAGGGCTGCATAATGCATATTAATTGGACCTGGTAAACTATGGCCTCCACTGTTTTTCATGTGACGGTGTTACTTCTATATAGAAAGTGTCATTAAGAATTTAACATATATACTTCCCAAAACATAAGAATTAGCTGTAAAAGTCTTTAACCATTCATAATTTTTGCAACCGTGCATTTTCATTCTTGTTTTATACAGAGTTAAGGTACCTTCCATTGCATTTCAAACTAAAATTTAAAAAAATTTAAAATTTTCAAAATAAAATCTTCATGAAATATATGACTTACTCCTTTAAGATTTTTATTTTTAAGTATTGTCCTTTTCCCCTTGACTCTGTCACTATAATTTAATTATACAGAGTTAAGGTACCTTCCATTGCATTTCAAACTAAAATTTAAAAAATTTTAAATTTTTCAAGATAAAATCTTCATGACATATATGACTTACTTCTTTAAGATTTTTATTTTTAAGTATTATCTTTTTTCCCCTTGACTCTGTCACTATATATACCTATATAATACTACCAGCACCTTTGGATTGATCACCTTCAAACCGTACAAAATTAGTTTTTCAATAATTCATATAAAATCATTTTAAATATGCATTATAATTTGTGTATAATTTTTTTTAATATTTAATTTTAAAATTAATTTTATCTAATTATAAATTAAATGAACACTACCTATACGGTTATACATATACCTATATTGATAAAAATTAGAAAATAAGTGCTTTACTCTTACAAAACAAGAAATTAAGAATATAGGGGATTCCATTCAAAAGCAAAATTAATTAAATATAACACAAATTGCATGTTGCTAATATATTATCGTTGGCGTACAACTATTGATGAAAGGGAAATATTGACATAAAGCAAGAAGCAGGTCATTAACTATAACTCCTAAATTAAAGCTGCCGTAGACGCTTTAATTTCTAGTTTCTGAGTTTGAGCTTCATTTGATCCCGCCAGATTTCTTGGCTTGTCTTTTGTTGTTTGATGCGATGAGTGTGCCCCTTACTCCTTACTACAATTAGGAGCTGGCTGTGAGAACAATTTGGCATTATATGCATTTTTTTCTTCAACTTTCCCACTTGCAGGTTAATTTGCTGGATTTCCTTTTATTTTTATATATATATATATATAAACAAACAAACATATGTAGCGCAAATTTATTAAAACATACTGGTACATTAATATCATAATTGTAATTAATGTCATGAGATTGATAGGCTTGATAAAGTGGGTGTCCGGTGAGCCTTAGGTTCTTTCGGTCAACCAACCATCTCAACGCGTTCTGTCCAACCAATCAAATCTTATTTAATATTTTTTTTAAGAAATTTAATTTATTATTATATATATTTAATATTTAATTATAATTATTTCATAAAAATTAAAAAATATTATATAAAATCAAAAAGTCTAAATAATTTTAATTTTATTATAATTTAAATATATTATATATTATCATTATTTTTTAAATTTTTTATGGGCTTAGCGAGCTCACCAGCCCACTTTAAAATAGGGTGAGCTAACCACTTTGTTTGGTGAGTCAGCCCGCTTTATTTCTCCTAAATATTGATAAAGGTTCCACTCAAACTTTGTTTATATATATTCTTATATTATTTTTAAATAGTTATAAATTTGAGCAAATCCTCATTTTAGTCTAAGTCTCTAAAGAGTCAATTTATCCCTGAACCTTGGTCATATATACTTGTATATTTTGACGGATATACTCCTATATTTCAAAAACAAAAATAGAGTTTTATTTAGTCAAAATTAATAAAAGGTACAAGAAACACTCTAGCTATAGTGCTATACTCGTACTCGTACATTGTTGTAATTTACGTGAAGCCAATGTGGGAGAAATACTGAAATTAATACAACTGTAAAGCATATTTATAAATATGTTATTTGATAATTAGAGCAATTAGATAAATTAAGCTAATAATGCTATTCCGATCGAGCTTGTTACTTCCTGGGTTTAGTTAAAATTGATGTGCAAAGCAAGCCTAATGATATTGCAGGTTACCGTTAACGTGAGAGAATATATAGAAGTACAACATATTCACTTAAAATCATTGACCAAAAAAAAAACATATTCACTTAAAAAAGAGGTATATATATTTAATATGCGTTGTTTCCCACTAGGGACTAGGGAGATAAATACCTTCAAATTGTAGACCTTAAATTGGTATCGACGAGGAAAAATAAGCATATATATCCCTGTAAATAAGTTATTAATTAGAAGCGCAACTCATAACAGAAAATGAGACTATGTTTATTATTCTAAGGAATAACATTAATCTTTTTAGTTTTATTGAGCGTTCACTGCTCTGCAATAAGCACAAATATGGCGGTACTTTTTTTTCACAATTTCATTTTACTTTTGCTAACCCTTTGGTTCAATATAATATACTATTGGTAGTCAGTATCTATCTCTTTAAGATATAAAATGAACGATACTAGGTACCTGGAATAATATAATACAGATATATATCTACACAGAAACTTTTCTTTAGTGGTGGGGAATTAAACTGCTATATATTATCAAATAGGTTCAAATTATTTCCCATGTGACATATTCTTTGATTGGATTATTATTCCTTCCTCCTTGAAACAAACCCGGAATCAATGGATCATATCGCTTCAAGGCATTTGTGGTATATCTTCTGACTAAAACTTTTCTTTTTTAATAGGATTATTACATCAACATCAATTAAACTTCAAATTAAGTAATAATAGCTTCTCAATTTAACCAACAAAAAAACCGAGTTATATAATTAATCTCATTAATTATATAAAAAGATATTAATAACTTTTTTTTCATGTAATGTGGCTAATTCTTCTAAAAGTTTAAGATGTTAATTATGAAGAATTTTAATATGTTTCCTCATTCATATATATGTGTGTGTGTTTTTTTTTTCCCAGAACATAAATATTAGTTACACTGCAAGTCCATTATACATTGCACTAAAATACTATTTTTTATTAAAAGTATGAGAGTGAAAAGTTCAAGTTCTCGACCATTTATCAGTATCATGAAAGCTTTAATACTATAATATATAAAAATTAATTATTTTAAAAGTTTAAGCTTGAGTTTTATATTCTTAATCATATATTATTTATTACCTATTATTAATTATTTAAAGAGAAGTATACTAAATAATTTTAAATATATTTATGTAATAATTTTTATTTTTAATTCTATAACATATATCATAGACACACGTTAACAAAACATTTTTATATTTTATAGGCACAATATATTCGTTGCTTTGAATTGTTAATCTTAGATAAACATGTGCTGAGTTGGGGTCTAAATCGTAAAATGGGGATGTGTGCGTGCCAATTTGGAATGCATTTAAGGAAGTGCTTGAAAACTGTCAAGATCAAACTAGATATCCAACAATGTGAGACCATATGCATATGAAATACCCCAAGCCTCCCCTATAGCTAGCTTCCATCTTGATTTGAGGATTAAAAAAAATATGTAAAGATGGCCTAAAAAAAGGAAATAAACTTTTTATGTAGGGGTATCTGAAAAATAATGGAGCTGTCGTCGCTCGTATATTTAAGACCAAAGAAACTGATAGGTTCAATTTTAGTTTTGTTTGTTTATTTTTTTCTAAGAAGATAATCCAGAATTTCATACAAACACTATTGTTAATATTATATAATTATGGTGTGTAATGGAATTAATTGTTAAAATCATAGATAATTAGTAAAATTGATAATAGAATTATAATAACAATAATTAATATTATAATGAATTAAATATAAAATTTTCTATTACCTTTAATTTTTTAAGATATTAAGCATGTGTATATTTCCATCAGGGCCGTATGTAGGAATTTTGAGACTTTAGGCAAAAATTAAGACAATGGCCTATGTTAATATAGACTAATAATTTTTACGTTATTTTTTTGACTTTTTGAGCTGCAAAATTATTTAATAATGTTTTATAATAAAGTAATTATAACATCTCATTTTCAATAAATAATATAGCTAACTCATTCAATCTATCTTGTAGCATAGTTGATCTTAAATATGATTTAATCAATTTTAATTTTGAGAAGCTTCTTTCAGTGATCGCGACAGTTACAAGTAATGTTAATAATATTCTATAAGCAATATGTATGTATTTGGAAAAGAACCTAATCTTTTTATATAGTTCAATCTTTTTAATGGTGTGTTAATTTCATTTGTTAGAATTTCTTTTAATAACTTTAATTCTGAAAACAAATCAAGACCATCAATATCAAAATGGTCCTCAAAACTCAAAATCTTTTCAAGATTGATACAATATTTTTTCAATTAATCTTCCCCTAAAGTTTTAAATTTATTTGAATCAAATAAAAAACCAAACATGTTTTCATATTCTAAAAATTGTTCAAATCAACTCTCAATAGAAGAAATAGATTGATCTAATATATACAAAAAATAATCAATGCGGAACGAATTTTCAGCAGAATGAGCTATCTCATCACTAATTGTGTCATCAAAATGTTTTTTCCTATGAATCTTACGTTTTTCATTGAACTTTGACTTTATATCCATTTCAATAATCGTACAAGTAGCCAATAGATCATAGGTTCAACAATACTACTGATACAAAGAAACTCACTGTTGAGAGTTGAGTAACTTTTCATTTGTAAAAACTAATAAATGAGATGTGAACTTTTAAGTAATTTAAATGATAAGAATAAAAAGATATAAAAAATGTAAAATATGGGTCTTATAAAATATTGGACCCTATCTTGAACATTATTAAGTTTTTAAAAAATAATTTATATCAATAACACCACTATTAAAAAAATTGGGGGGCCTTATAAATTTAGGGGCTCTAAGCAATGGCCTTAATTGCCTTATTGAATATCCGGCCCTGATTTCCATTTAATACATTACTTATCAAGTATTCAAAGAATTATTAAAAATACATAGCCAAACTTTTAAAAGATTTATGCTTGAAATTAAAGAGTTAATTAATTATAAATTAACAAACATTTCTTAATTACAATCTTTGTAATTAATTACAAGATAAAAAGTATTACATATTTTGATAGTTTTTATTTAATATTAAGAGGACTATCCTATCTGTTATGTCTCGTCCTGCTAAGACGATATAATATATAAGTCTAAAGTATTGCACATGTTACATCAAATACCAAACTCATGTGTGAGATAAAACTTTTAAAATGTAATTATTTTAAGTAAATAAATAATAGTGTATGTATCTTTTCTTTAATTTAAAATATATTATCATTTTAATATGGAAAAACATATTTGACACCCCATTTTTAGGATAGAGATAATAAATCAAATTCATAAACATACAATAATTTATACAACACACTCTTTCTCTTTATCTCTTCCTTCATTATATCGTCAATCACATCACATCTCACACTTTTCTCTTGTATTTCTTTCTCTTTAATAACTGTACATTATTTTTGTACATGTTTATTGTATGAATCCGATTTATCTTGATATGAAAGGAATTGGAAGAGAGAAAAAGAAAAATAGAAAAAATAAAAGATATAATAATTAATGTGATAAATAATTAGAAAAATTAAATAGAAAGAGAAATAAAGTGAAAAGTGTAAAAAACATGAATATGTAAAAATCAGATTTTTTTTTTTTACATTAATCACATGTATTCCACGGCCTAGAAAGAAGTGTTTTAATATATTGAAAATAAAAAATAAAAACTCCATTACTAATTCTAGACACAAAAGAGAAGAGATTTTTGGTTACATGGAGTATCTGTGGCTGCGCGCATCAAATTAAATTAAAGGATACTTTATGTTAAAATGCATATTTACAGAGCTTTGGCTGATTATGCCATGTGGACACTCAAATCTCCACCGTTGAAGCCACTCTTCCTTCCTCTATTTATTGATCACTCCCACTCTCCCTCTCTATATCTTTGTTCCTTAATTCTCCTCTCCTCAATCAACAACCTTCCCCTGCATTTTGCAGCACACTCATTCACAACTGCTAATTCTCTGAGAGAGAGAGAGAGAGATTGAGACCACCAATATGTCTTCCACAGAATTAGATGTCTGCAAACAGGTCAGTATATATATATATAAACAAGCTAGTTCCATATATACACAACACATTATTTCTTTTCAATTCTTAAAAAATTCAAAGTGCTTGTTCTCGCCTTACCCTTTAATTTCTAGCTCTCTGTGTCTAACATATGTTGTTTGTTGCTATTTTCTGTTGATCATCACCAAATTAATGCCTCTTTTCAGGCTTGTTTATATATCAACAATGATAGTTAATTAATTATTATATAAACTAATTAATCCTGTCATAATTTGTTTTGTGTTCAAATTAAAATTCATTGCAGGGGAAGTTCAACTTCAAGGAAGAATCAGAAGAGGTCACTCTTGATGGGAGTGTTGATTTGCATGGCCGTCCTGCAATCAGAGCTAAAACTGGAAGATGGGTTGCTGGAATTATCATACTCTGTAAGCTCCAAAATCATTAATTGCAGAGCATTTCACTTTAGCATATTTTATTTATTTAAGGAACTTGGTAATGCATTTAATCATACATGTTAATTAGTATGTATAACTAACCTACGTCTTCTTTTGGTCTTTTAATATGAAAGCTTGTTTCCGTAATCCGTATAAACAGGTAATGGAAATCGTAGACACGGGAATAACACTATAGCCTTTCTTTAAAATATAATTTCCATTTTCTGTTTTGAAAACAGAGGAAAAAATGACATTTTTATAATTAAAAGTAAAAACTTTTACTTTTTTCATGGAGAATCCTTTTACCAGTTACTTCCAACTTCCAAGTTTCCATTATAATAATACTATAAATGGGAACCGATCTTTGTTCTTTGAGCTTATCAATCCCAAGGGGTATATATAGAAAAAAAGTACACTCATGAAAATACACATATATGATATTGATACGTATACGTATAGTTTATGGTAGGAGTAGCTAGTGGGTTGCAGCACTACTTGGGCTGGGTTGGGTGCCGTAGAAGTTTTAGAGAGAGAGAGAGCGATTGTTAATTTAAAAAACAAAGATTATATTCATCAATGACATGTGTGTGGTTGTCGATCTGGAGATATATTTGAGATAGCTTATCATACATACATGCAGCAATATAATTAAGCTCTTAGACAGTTATCTTATCAGTTTTAGATAAGACGAATTGAGAACACAGGAACGTGTTACATTTGGCATACAAAATCAAACGCCAAAGGAAGCATTATTTCTGTCAGCTTTGTTGCATGCATGCCCCTAGGCATGCCCACCCCCACCTAGGGGCAGAGCATGCAGCTAGCTCCAACTATACTTTCCTTGGCTCCTTCCTCCACCGTCAGGATAAACTTTTGCATCCCTGATGAGACTAACTCTTAATTTGTTTGGATGCACAAAAAATAAAAAGAAAATAACTTACATGAATATTCCAACCTAACTTATTTTCTCTCTTAATTTATTATTTTTCTACCTTTTTCTAAATGAGAGATCTTGATTTTATTTTTTCCTATATATTTATATATCATATATTTTCGGTTAAAATAATAGAATCAGTTAGAGAGGGAAGATATAAAAGATTCTGAATATCCAGATAGAGGCTTTTGGCTGGGCCTTCAAAAGAGGCCGGGAATTTAGAAAAGACAAAAGTGAAAAAAATAAGCATGCAATTGAGAGAAATACGTTTCTGACACGTAATCAGTGTCAGTGTTTTGCTTGACGTAGGTTGCTGCCATATGTCATGAATCATAAACATATATGTATATGATATGGCCATTAACCATATATAGAGTGCAAGAGTAAATTTATATATGTATTTAGTATTTACTTACTGCATAGAAAACTAGAAATGGAGCGTGATACTAGCTAGCTGGTTGTTGATAGGGATGAAAACGGTTAGGTAATATAGCACCATCCCCATACTAACTTTTTAAAAAATATTTGTACATGAATTCATATCTGTGAGTAACAATTCTAATATGTATACCCTCATCTGTTAGCTAGGTATTCAAGTATAGTACCTACACCCATTATATACACTTTAGTTTTTTTTAAACTGTAGGTATCCCCTATTACCGGGGACAATCCTATTCGGGGCTTAGTCACAACAGTTAAGGCTCATCACCCCTACCGAAGAATGTGCTTAGTAGGAATCGAACCTGAGAGCACTTCCCACAATCTCAATCTGCGTTGCCAAATATACACTTTAATTTGTTAACCATAAGAGGAATAATTAATTGTTTGACTAAATAATATATTAATATTTTTTTATTTGAAAAAATATTAATTAATAGTATATATATATATATATATATATATATATATAATCGCTAGTATAGATAGAATTAGGTATCATAGTACCCATATCCATTAGAAAATGGGATAATTATGGAATTACCTAGGCCCAGCTCCAATTGTCATTAAATCTTACTGGTACTCATTAATTAAATCTGAGTACAATTTTCGTCACTATTTGTTGATTAATGCTCGCAACTATAATTCTATACGGAAGATCGCTATAGGTCATAGTCATATATACAATTATTTAGAACCCTTTAGGTGATTTTGCAGTCGTATGCGTTGAGTGCTGAGATAAAGAACGTGAAATAGTTATATACTTGCATGCAAGTGTGAAATGTGTGATTGATTTCTATAAAATGTTGGTGGCCATATAAAGTATCTTATTATTTTCTTTTTTGGGATAGGAAATCATGATAAAAAGGATTTTACTTTACTAATAGTCTAATAGCTCTCTATGTCATCACAAAAGAGAGAACTTAAATGATATAATTTATGTTTCAAATTTTATAGAATAATATTTTTTTTATAATATTAATTCTAACTTATAGACACCTCAACAATATCAACAATATCACTGTTCATTTAATACCTTTCAACTCTATTTCATTTTTTATATTATATCATTTATTACATCTCTTTTCTCTCTTATCTTTTTATCTCTTTTAAGGTGTAGGAGTGTCTAATAAACATTATTTTTATTATATTATTTTTTATAATTATTCTTGTACACCTCATTTTTTGTGTAGAGGTGGAGGAAAGAGAGAAATGAAAAAAATGAAATAAAAAGTGATAGATATAAAAAAAAGAAAAAAAGAGACAGCAAAGAAATTATAAGAGAAAATAGTGTATGAAAATTGGCATTCTATTACTTTTTGTGGTGAGGGAAGAGATTCTCGTTGTGGTTGTGCAAAGTGGGGTACTTTATTAAGGAAAATATTACTTTGGAAAAAAAAAAGAAAAGAAAATAGAGGTAGAAAATAAAAGATGTAATAATTAATATAATAAAAAATGAGAGATAAAAATAAAGTGGTGTGGAAGAAAGTCTAATAGATAAGTGTGAAACAACTCCTTAATTAAATAAGGGTCGCAATTTGGTACCCTCCCGTCAGAGAGGGTTTTGGTACCTTCTTGTCATTTTTTTTATTGAATAGGCCAAAACTACATAGAAACAAGTTATGTACTCCATCCTAAATTATTTCGAAGACATAAAGTAGATTTTAAATGAGACACATGTGTATTGCAAATGAGAATGTGAAAAAATTAGGGAATACAATAAAAAATACATTATAATGGTTATAGGGGGTCAAAAAGTCTTTTCAAAAATTAAAAATACAAATTTTAATAGTTAAATATTGTCCTATAAGTATAAAAATACTAAGACCATTTAAAAAGTTGAGAGAAATTCACTAAATGATCAAAGAAGGTACCAAAACCCTCTCTCACTAGAGGGTACCCTAGAATTTCCCATTAAATAATACTCGACACCGAAACCATGTCAATTGACGATGTTGTTTGTGTGTGGAAATACAAAGGCGTCTTAAGTCCTAAAAAAGATAACGTTACAACAAAATATATATATATATATATATATATATTAAAAAAAGTACAGTTACTAAATTTTATATGAAACAATGTAAAGAAAAATTTGATGTGATATTAATAAATTTATGGATATGTACGATTGTGAAAAATTAGTTATTTTTTGTGTGCACCATATTTAAATATCAATATCTCAACCGGTAAAAGAGTAGTAATTTGGTATTATAAAACTCTAATCATGATAGAATTTAGAGAAGAGTTGCATCCATTGTGAGTTCAATTATAGATGGTCTTACCATGCATTTACAAGATAACCACATAGCAACAATCCTAACTGTTGCACTAAGGTTCTCTTTTATATTTGGACAATTGGGGAAAAAATTCTGTTTTTTTTTACACTATTTTCTTTTACAAGACAGAAAGTAGCTATTGGAATCATGACAAGAAAATCGATATTCACTTTCGAAAAGGAATTTAAAAAAAATTATTTTTAAAAAATGATCTCTTTCCACAAACCCAGATTTTGAAAGTGTTGTATCGCCTGGGAAACCATTACGAATATGAGGGCGTGCTTTATAAAGGTAATCCCTAACACACCTAACAATATATTATAAAATAAACTTCAAAATATAATCTCGTGTCCGTATGTATGGTGGTGGTATATAAAATGCTTATCAGTGGCAATGCAATGCAATTATCTCCGTGAAAAGTGGATGGATGGAGTTGTCATCAAAGTTCTTGATCTACTATTTTAGAAATCAGCGCACGTGCAGAAGTGACAAGATCAGCTACGTACCCTTCACAGAATTGTAGTGATGACTGACGCGGATTGAGTAAGCCATGCATAGATCGATAACACTCCCATGAAATTTTTTATATAAAAAGCATTCCTTTAATTTCCAATTCCTTTTCCACCACCTGACCTGAGCAAGGCATACTCCGAACGCAGGGTCATATATTTTTCATCAAACATATGATATGAAAAAAATATTTATCAGTTCGTAAAGCATATAGATAGATATCATGTTATTTAATTCACGTGAACAAGGTGCTAATAATGCTTCTTTTTCATTGCTTTAATCAGTGAACCAAGGTCTTGCAACTCTTGCATTCTTTGGGATCGGAGTGAACTTGGTGCTGTTCCTGACAAGGGTGGTAGGACAAAATAATGCTGAAGCCGCTAACAATGTGAGCAAGTGGACTGGAACTGTTTACATCTTCTCTCTTGTGGGTGCTTTCCTTAGTGATTCTTACTGGGGAAGATATAAAACTTGTGCTGTCTTTCAGGTCATCTTTGTAATAGTAAGTAATGCCTCAAACTTTCTCTCCTTAATCTTTCTCTTTAATTTCTAGCTGCTACAGTAATTAATTCCTTGACTAATCAACGATTCTTTTAACTTGACATAACAGGGTCTGATGTCCTTATCCCTGTCATCATACCTGTTCTTGATTAAGCCTAAAGGCTGTGGGAATGAATCAATTAATTGTGGGAAACATTCAAGTTTGGAGATGGGGATGTTCTACCTCTCAATCTATCTCATTGCCTTGGGGAATGGAGGTTATCAACCAAATATTGCCACATTTGGGGCTGATCAGTTTGATGATGAGCACTCAAAAGAGGGTCCCTCAAAGGTGGCCTTCTTTAGCTACTTCTACCTAGCTTTGAACCTCGGGCAACTCTTCTCAAACACCATTCTGGTCTATTTCGAGGATGAAGGAATGTGGGCTCTTGGTTTCTGGCTGTCTGCAGGCTCTGCCTTTGCTGCGCTGGTACTGTTTCTTGTAGGCACCCCAAGGTATAGACACTTCAAACCCAGTGGCAACCCTCTCTCAAGGTTTTGCCAAGTCTTTGTCGCTGCATCAAGGAAATCAAGAGTTCAAATGACACCAAACGGAGAGGACTTATATGTCATGGATACAAAGGAGTCATCTAACAATGCGAACCGAAAGATCCTCCACACTCACGGCTTCAAGTAAGTAGTATAACTTTCAGCTGAGATCGTGGCATGGGTTACTAATTAAACACAACAGATTTTCAGTATTATTGGCCATTTTGATTCTACTAAGCTATAACAATTTGATCAATTTGCCATTTTTTATTGTATTGACAGGTTCTTGGATAGGGCAGCTTTTATATCTTCAAGAGACCTAGACGACCAGAAAGGCGGCCTTTACAACCCCTGGCGTCTATGTCCTGTAAGTCAAGTTGAAGAAGTCAAGTGCATACTGAGACTTCTTCCAATTTGGCTCTGCACCATAATATACTCAGTGGTTTTCACACAAATGGCTTCTCTTTTTGTGGAGCAAGGTGCCGCCATGAAAACCACTGTTTCCCATTTCAGGATACCACCAGCTAGTATGTCTAGCTTTGATATCATCAGTGTAGCTGTCTTCATTTTCTTTTACCGTCGAGTTCTTGATCCATTTGTGGGAAAACTTAAAAAATCAGATTCTAAAGGACTTACAGAGCTTCAGAGAATGGGAGTTGGACTTGTTATAGCTGTAATGGCAATGGTATCAGCTGGAATAGTTGAGTGTTATAGGCTTAAGTATGCAAAAGAAGGATGCACCCACTGCAATGACTCAAGTACTTTAAGCATCTTCTGGCAAGTCCCTCAGTACGCATTTATAGGAGCTTCTGAAGTGTTTATGTATGTAGGCCAGTTAGAGTTCTTCAACGCTCAGACACCGGATGGCTTAAAGAGCTTCGGAAGTGCACTTTGCATGACATCTATTTCCCTTGGAAACTATGTGAGTAGCTTACTTGTAAGTATAGTTATGAAGATCTCCACAGAGGATCACATGCCAGGGTGGATCCCCGGAAACCTCAATAAAGGTCACCTAGACAGGTTTTACTTCCTCTTAGCTGCCTTGACATCAATAGACTTGATCGCCTATATTGCATGTGCAAAGTGGTACAAGTCTATACAGCTGGACGGGAAACGTGAAGGGAACGATGAGCCAGGGAGTTTCGCAGTCTAATTTCCAAGGGACATCATCATTCAAAGGCAGATGTAAACAGCATATAAGAATAAGAGAAAGAACGGAGCTACTGCTCAAAATATTTTGCAAGTTTGCAGAAAGAGAAGCCCTTCTTACACGAGTCTCTAACGCTCTTACAACTGGATCTGTTTTTATGCCACCTCTGGATTTTCAGTTCATGTTCTTGAAGCCCAGTTGTGTGAACTAAACTTTGATGAGACAATGACTGTTTTAGGGTCCCTAGAAGCCTTTTTTCTTTCTCATTGTAAGTTCCATCGCTAAAGATTAAGTTAAATATGCAATTTGGATTTCCTTGTGTGAAATGGTTCCCACTATTTACAGAACTTAGCTACGCTTCACTCCCCAAAGCTACAAACATTTCTGTCCTTGGTGTCTGGAACTCTCAATGAACAAACACTGCAATCGTGGACAATCCATTATTTAAGGCGCTAATTTAAAGGCACAGAAAGAGAAATTTCTAGTAAGTACTTTCCTACATATTTTAAATTAGCTGATTGAGTCAATCAACCAAAGAAAACCTGAACTGGCAGCAGCAGACCCAATGTCATTTCTACAGTAACCAAAGATTGCTTACAAAGAACAGCATAAAGCATTAGATTATATTGCTCGCAATATATTTGACAGAATAATTTCTGTATAAGATCACTTACAAAAGAAGACAACATAAACCTGTGATTTAAGAAATTTAAAAATGCATTTGAGGATGCCAACAACTACCCCAGCAGAAATAAAACATGGGAAGATCTGTTGTAGTAACCAGAGGAATTAATACACGCAATATTTTATAGAATGTTTGGCCCACAGAGAACATAATCAAATTTTGCATAAAAATGGAATAATCAATTCCTAATCCGAAGTTTAGTTTTGTTAGCCATTCATTCAACTCCATCAGGTCCCACGGTTGGTTATGTTCTCTTTCATCAAGTTGGACAAACTAGAAACTATCCTTTTCTACTTTCGTTCTTTTTTTGATATCTAATGTCCCCTTTGGTACATACAGACCAAACCAAAAATTGGGAAAGGTAATAAAGTTACAACATATCAAACAGATATAAGTAAATTTACAAAGGGTGGTCCAGTGCAAGAGGCTCCCAAGTCCAACCATTATGGAACCTGATGAGAGTCAGAAGCACACAGCCTTACCCTCGTGAGCAGAGAGAAATTCTATGCCACAAGGGAATATCATATCAAATCAAATCTAGGCCACAATGGTTGCACAAACAGCAATAGGTCAAGGTGACCTCTTTCAGACAAGAAAAAAAAATATATATCATGATGAAAATTATGATGAAAAATAGGTAGAAATAAAAACTAAATGGAAGCCATTCCTCATCAATAAATCATTATTTACATAATGAAAATTCCTACACTATCTAACTTTGGTGTTTCACATGCATAACAATCAAAACTATGATTCTAAGTAAGAATAACTAGTTGAAAGAGAGCCAAAAGAAAGAAAGAAAGAAACTATTGCGCACCCATGAGGAAGAAAGACCTTTCAAAGAAGAATTTTATCCATGAACCTGACGAACTTGTATGTGGTGAGTGGATTCATCACGCCAGATTGGTTGTGCTCCACTTTGAACAAGAGTAACATGTTGTCCCTCGTGTAAATACCCCTGACTCTGAAACATGAGGACTTTCAGCAACATATAAAAGAAAAGCCATCAAGAAAAGAAAGATGTGTGCAAGTAATAGAGATATTACTCACCAATAGTAGCTTAAGGGCTCTAGAGAATGTCTCCTCTGCATCATTAGAAAATTGCATGTATATTGGCATAACACCATGATAAAGTGCCAGCCTCTGCTTAATCCTTGCTCTGCAAAGTAAAATCATGAAATTACGGAAGCAAAAGTTTGTTGAAATTTAGAACCTATACCTCCCCCCAAAAATTAGATACCGTAAAAGACAAAAAATACAGCATATGTTGGGTGGCCTTTGGAAGTCAAATTCATGATAGAAGACAAAACTTGAAAAAAATACTTCCCAAAAGAATTATCCTTATTTAATCATACACCAAAAATATGGCATGGTATTCATATTAATTAGATAGTCTCTGTAGTACTTGAGATTGGTAACCGACGATGAAGAGATGCTCGACTTTTCGCAAGACAGTATATGCATGATCAAGCCCAGAAATTTTGCTATTTATTTTCAAAAGCATAAAAAGTACCGTTCCTCCTAAAAAAGTAACAAGGACACAACCAAGGTAGAGGAGAAGTTCATCAACAAAAGTTAATGTCATGAACCAACTATCCCAAAAGTTTAAGTTGTTGGTGAAGACATGAGTGGTTTTATATTATATTTCTAACACGTCCTCTTATGCAAGAGTCTTTTTTGGGCTTGAAGAATGGACAATGCACAGGCCTATCACCTTGTGTTGCAATTAATTTTTTAAAAAGTAATAGGGGCAACAATGATTGAATTCTAGATCACTTGGTCATAGAGGCTAAATATCATGTCATGGACCAACTATACCAAAAATTTAAGTTGTTGGGTGAAGAGACATGGATGGTTTTATATTATATTTTTAATTTTGAACAGTTAATTTTTCTGGTTAGTACATAATCTATATACTCCACCCTACTAAAACCAATACAGACAAAAAAATATAAAACACGCATATTGCTAATACTCACTCATTTGTGAATGCAAAGATTGTTGAGTAGGGCCTGTAATGGCTCAAAAGAATAGCCATGGATCCTGTTCTGGTGAAAACAATAATAGGAGTATTAAGAGTGTTAGACATAACCGTCGCATGGAAAGCAAACATTCCTCCCATATGGCTCTGTAAAAAGTAAGCACAAAATAATTAGATTCCAGGATGTCATTATTATTATTAATCAAATCTATAGCAATAAATGGTCTACACACATGAAACGAAACTCCAAAAATGAATATGTAAGTTACAAGGAGACTTATTTCTAAAGTATGCACGTACTTGGTGGGAGCTCAATTGATTAGGATAAGCGTCACTTCTTGGAACACTGGATTCATTCCTTAGAGCCACCGCATGCATAACTTTAACAGCTTTCAATGGATATCTGAAGCAGTTGCAATCCGCTTAAAATAATTTTAATAAAGTAAAAATATTGGAAAAGAAATACATCAAATGCATAATTCACCACATAAGACACATAAGGAGGGTTGACCAGATGAAGAATAGTTTAATAGTTAGACATAGAGGGAGCCAAAGAAAACTAAATGGAAAACCATTCAAAGAGATTGAGGTAAACAGTCTATCTTTAAATAGATGACAGAGAATTATAGCGTCACCTAATCCATGTAACTGACGCTACCTAGTGGAATAAGGCTTGGTTTTTATTGTTGTACACACATACAAAAGGCTGACAAATTAGGTTTTGTAGCCATTGTAGGACAAGAACTAACTTTTATTATGAATGAAACTTCTTTTTCCTGAAAGCATTGCACTCCAAAAAAACATCATAGAACACCGAAAAACCATTTTATTCATGCAAAATATAAAAAGAAAGAAAAACCTGGAAGTTCTCAAATATACTAAATCAAGGTAAATAATTCCCCGTTAGACATACAGAGAGATTCCCAAGGTTTGATTAGTTGAGGTCCCATTCTATTTGTTCTTATTTTTGTACATTTTGGTTTCCCCTGGAGGATATATTATCCCCCTTTCTTGTTTCATTCTCTTCTCTAATGATACTTTTTTTATATAAAAAGAGGTAAATAGTACCTCTTTCGCATTACAAATAGTAAAAATTATTATTAAAAAAGTTTGAACTGATAAAATAAAAACAAAACTAGGAACCAAGGTCACCAAGGAACAGCAAAACGTACTTTCCATGTGCAGTTTCTCCGGAAAGCATGATAGCATCAGCGCCTTGTCTTACTGCAATTGCAATGTCCGAGACTTCTGCCCTAGTTGGTGTAGGATGATTAATCATGCTTTCAAGCATATTTGTTGCCACAATAACTGGCTTTTGCATACTGTGACATCTTCTAATAATGTCCTCCTGTTTAATTAAAAAAGGGGAATTAAACATAGTACTGCTTCCTATATATCAGTGAAAAGGGAAATATAATCATTTGAGTCATATGTAAGGAAAAAAATGATGAAACGGCTCATTTATGCAGACGATATTAAAAAACTATTAAAACAGATAACAGAAACAACAGTTTGAAAGCAGTATATCTGTATATGTCATCTAAGAGTCCACCTTCTAGTTTGTGTAAATTTTTACATAGGTTATACTTATACATATCACATTGCTTATTTGAAACTCTAAAATACCCAAGACATCCAATGAATTCCTTCATAAACAAAATGGCATATATATCATGTTACCCTGAACATCACATAACCTGCAATAAAGGAACTTCCTCTATTGGAAGTTCAGCTCCAAGGTCCCCACGAGCAACCATGGCCTGCAAAATAAAAAGAACTCTCAAAATGAAACCGGATGCTACACAGAGATAAAGATCATACTAAGATCTATAATAATGCATAACTTTCAATGACTTTCTCCAAAATACAGACTATGAGGGTGTTGGAAAACCTATCAGCAGGTTCAGACCAGTTCAGACTTTAGAGTATACCTAACAGTAAAATCAGCTATAAGTGGAAATTTTCGCCACAACATAGTTAAAAGATGTGCAATAGGTTTTCCATGTTTGGAATTTGTCAAACAGATTCATTTTTATATGTTATCAAGTCTAAAGGAATTTACTAAAAGTACACGCAGAAAATTTGATTATCTTATGGTATCTGTAACTTTAAGGTTTAATGGTTAACTATGAATGTTAAAGCAGACAATCACAACCACAGCATGATTGCGTGTAAAGGCTACCTAAGTTAAGAAAGACAATGAATTTAATCCAAGAAATGGACCATGATGTGATGCACAGCAGATATCATGTATGCACAATACTAAGGAGAGTTAACTATAGTAGCTTCTACTCATCAGCTCAAAGTACAGTTATGTTCCTCTCATACCCCATGCAGAATATGACACTTGCTGAGATTTTGAAGAATAAATTTGAGAGCCTGATCAACTTACTGCATAAAACGATGAACTCATTACTTGAATTTGTGTCATATACAATTGCTAAAGAGTATGTTTTTTAAGTCCACTCTTGCAGAATCAGTGACATGATTAACTTGAAATGCTCCATTTTCAGTTTCTTTTTCAGGGACTATGTTCACACTTCACAGGATAGAAATATAGAACTGTTATTCACAGTGAATATTTATTCCTCCCTGAAATCAATTCCGGTTTTTATATGTTCAATACTAACTACAGCAAGAAAAATAAATAAAAATATGTAGGCCAAAAAAATAAATGATCACCAACATAATAAAAATTTCAATCATTTTAACTGGAAGATATTAAGATATGTAATATCCACCATAATATGTACAGTAAGGAACTAACCCCATCTGAAGCTGAAAGTATTGAATGAAGATTTGGAATGGAATCCGCACTTTCAATTTTTACAATCACGTGTATATCAGCATTGTTACCTATAGAAGAGGTTTACAATTAGTTAAAAAAAATAAGCATAAATACTCCAAGAAAGAAGAAACATACACACCCAGATGCACACACCTAGATAAACAAGCAAAGAAAAAAAATTAGACAGTGTAAAAAATTACTTTTGAGGTAGTGTTTTAACTCATGAACCACTCTAGCATCCTTGACAAATGATACAGCATAGAAGTCCACTTGATTGTCCACCCCAAACTTGATATCTTCCCAGTCCTTTTCTGTGAAGTGGAAACATATGGTAAAGGAGCATAAAATTGTCACATGAATTTGAATAACAGAAACTTGATGCTTGTAAAATGTATCAATGACAAATATAACAGAATTATACCAGTTATGGAAGGAAGTGTTGCACTTTTTCCACGGACATTTAAATGACGCCTAGATTTCAGTTCTCCACCGTCAATAACTTCACATTTAACCAAGTCTCTTGTCTTTGACTTAACAACAAGAGACATCATTCCGCCTAAAATAACAATCAGAAGAGATTAAAACCTTCTTTTTAGATAATCAAATTCGGTGGATATGCAACAATTGAAACAACCCCCCCCCCCCCCCCCCCCCCCCCCCCTCCCCCTCCCAAAAAAAATTGGGATTATAAAAGTATAATTAAAATAGCAGGACTATCTTATTGGTAGTTCATGCAAGGCTAGCAATCAACTAAGACAGTAAATGACAAATATTTCTGAAATGCACAATTCGAGGTCCATTTGGACATACACAAGAGGCTACGAATAGGATGCTTACCATCAACCAGTAGTTCGTCTCCAACCTCCACATCATTGACAAAATCATCATAATTGACACTTACAGTGTCTTCTGTGCTAACCCCTCTCCTAATGGTGAAATTGAATGGTTGCCCCTCTTTAAGAAAAATTGGTTGGGGAACATCCCCACTTCTAACTTCAGGACCCTGCGAAGGAAGAAATTCAGTTGATGTGACTGTAATGGAAGGCAAAATGGTGTTAGGAAGGGAATAAATTAGTTTACCTTGGTATCAAGCATGATTGCTATAACCTTGTGTTGAAATTTGGCATTGTATTCTTTAACGAAATCAATAGTCTTCTGGTGCGAAGAGTGGTCCCCATGCGACATGTTCAAACGTGCCACATTCATTCCCGCTTCCGCGAGTTTCCATATCATGTCACGTGAGCTGGTAGATGGACCTATCGTACATACGATCTTAGTTTTGGTACGTGCATCTGAATTTGCCACTGCCTGCCTCACATCCACACCATAAGAACTGGACTGCTCCTCAAACGAAGAGTATGCATTGCCCTAGATAGAAAAAAACGAACAGAATTCAGTAAGTTATTATCGATGAAGAAATTAGTCTGCAGAAAGAGAAGGAGAAGAAGAAGAAGTTACGAGAGTAAGAGAGACATTGGAGGAAGAGGTAATTTGGGTGATTCTAGGAGTTGCAGTTTGGCGTTTCCTTATTGAGGGCTTAAATTCAAACGGAAGGTCGACCAGATATTTGGAGGAAGAGAAATCGGATTTGAAGAGAGAAGACGTAGCTGAAGAAAAATGAATGGTTGCCATGATTGTGATGCAGAGCTTTGAGATCCTTCAATTACCACTTCCACAAAGACAAGAAGAAGAAGCGGCCAACTAACCAGAACCAGCTGTCACAAAAATTAATAGTATCTTATTACTATTAGGAATTGGCTGCCTATGCATATATTCAATATTCATAGGGTTTTTAAGAGCTTTCCATGGAATAACCGTTCAGAGGCAGAGAGTTTGTGTGTTGTTCTAGACGCCCGCTGATGATCATCTACGATCTCAACTCAAATTACTTACGATTAAAATAATTTCTTGATTCCAATTATTTTTTAAAAAATAAAAATTGATATGCAATGGAAATGTTGATGATATTGTAAAATTTAAAAAAACTGAATGAAATATGTTAACTCATTTATCAAATACTTTGTATTTTTTTTCAATTTGAGAAAATAAGATAAAATCACTTATTATGATTCTTATCATTATGTTTATTTTTTAAATAGTAAAATTAAAATATTATATAGCTATGGAATATACTATCGTGTAAGAGATTCCAATTTTTTTCGAATAACTAATAACTCATTTTTCAACCCTAAAAAAATAATTCTTTTTCACAAAATCTTTTTTTCTATATAATTTTCTTTCGGAATTCTTGAAGTTCAAGGAATAATATGCTAAGTTTGCTGACTTTGAATTTTGTTTCTTTATCATGGCATGGGCATCCTCCTAAAAAGGCAATATTATCTGAGGATGAGAGAGACCTTATTTCAACCAACCACTCATTTTTTTGGCTTTCTATAAGTTAAAACAAATTAAGTTTTAAAAAATCTTTTTTCCCCTTTTGGGCCATATATGAAACAAGTTAGATAAATTAAGAAAAACAAAAACAGTCCATATCATATTTTTATATCAAAAAATAACAGTTCAAGAATCTAAGGAAAGTTTTATTCATAAATTAGCTGTTTTATAAGGATTTTTTTTTATAAGGAATGGAATGGATTTAAACTTAAGATTTCATGGTAAACTACCTCAACCCCTACTACCGAGTCGATCTTAATGGGATTGTTTTATATGGATTTAAATATATATATATATATAACTTTTTACATTGTAAATAAAACTAATATTTTAACCATTATTGTAGTACATATGATCATATTTTTAATTTATTTTTATTTAAAAAAATTGAAAAAGATAAAATATAAAAGATGATATAATTTAAAATTTTAAATTTTAAAAAATCTAAAGAATAAGAAGAAATTAAAATCATAAAGATAATATAAAATAAGAATAAATTTAAACTTTTTGTAATTATAATTTTTTAAAAAATTTGTGGATTAACATGTATGTTGATATAAGATTGTATCATGTTCAAGATTGAGAATTCATATAAAAAAAGTGCTTTACAATCCAAATATAAAATACAAATCTTCTGTTGAAAAAATCGGAGGAAAAAAATATTTAAAAATTGATATCCATACTATAAATTTGGACCGAAAGGAAGAAAAAAAAAAACTGTGATGATATCTTTCATTCCGAGCTGCAAGGAGACCCTTACTTTTCTCATCCCCCATAATTTTTTCTTCCCCCCAACCACCCCCACCCCCACCCCCACCTCCACTGTTACCCTCCCCCTCACCCCTTCCCTCCCCCTCACCCCTTCCTTATTGTTTGTAAGTTATTTGGGAAGAAAAATTTTCTGGACAAGGGTGTTTGAAAACTATCCCTAGACAGTCTTAGTTGGAAGTTATTTAAAAAATAAGGCTCATGGACAAGACCGTCCGAAAATAGTTTCCGGACAACCTTGTTCGTAAGCCATTGCCATTTTTTTACAAAATAAATTACTTACGGACAATAAAAATGGCTTACGAACAAGGTTGTCCGGGAAAGCCTTGTCCGTAAGACTTAAAAAAAAAACTTATTCGGGGATAGTTCACGGACAGTTTTAGATTTTATAATTTTTCAAAATAATATGGGGGTGGGAATAGAAAAAAACACGAAATGCCATGGCCCCGCAAGGAAACCACATAATGGGCTATACGTAAAGCTTGGAGCCCATTTGTCTCTTTTCTTTCTTCCACGTCCTCCTCATCTTTAGTTTTCTGCTATGGTGGTTCTGATTCACCCTTCCTTCTTCTAGTTCTAACTTCTAACCTCACCTTCTGCACTCAATATGAAGCTGTCCCTCAAGTTCAGGGCAACGATGAAGATGAAGATCAAGACACCACCCAAATTATGACAGCTAAGGTACCCCTTACTGTATTCAACAACCCTTTCATTTCTGGCATCACTGCCACCACCACCAACTCTTCTTCTGACTTTACTTTCTCACTCTCCACTAATTTCCCTTCTGGTCCAAGCTGCAAGCTTTCTTACTCTCCCACCGCCTCTCTCCCCTTCTCTCTCTCCCTCAAATCTGGTTTGGGCATTTTCGGTTCCCCTCGCCACTCCCCTCTCGTCTTCTCCGCCAATTTCTCCCTCCCTCTCTCCCCTACTACCCAAACCCTCATCCCACTCCCTTCTTTCTCTCTCCACTTCAAACCCCAATTCGGTCACTTCTCTCTCAACAAAACCGTCTTCTCCGACCCAAAAACCCTCCCTCTTTCTCCACCTTCCCTCGACAACACCCAATTTGGAAAAGGGTTTGTGGCTCATGGCTCTCCCTCCGGTTGGCAGGAGATGAAATTGGAGCCTTATGGTGGCAGTGGAGACCAAAATCATCATGATGCTGTCCCCGAGAGGTCATTGTTGAGAAGAACAATGCAAAACATGGGTTTTCGCCTGGTGTTTGCTGTTATGACTAGGACCGTAATGCCTGTGACGCAAGGGATGTTCTTGAATTTTCGCTGGGGTGTGAATTTCCCCGCGGATTTGGGATCGAAATTGCCGTATTTGACTGTGAACAAGATTGCGTTAGAGAGGGTTGAGGAAGAGAAGCAGGAGAATAAGGGAAGCTCGGAAGCTTCTGGCAGCGATTTGCAGATGTTGAAAGGTATGTGTTTTTTGATGAGAAAGGACTTGGAGAATGTGGAAAAGGAAAATAGGGAGATGAAGCGAGTATTGGATGAGATGAAAATGGGGGTTTCCACCAGAAGCAATGGGAACGTTGGAAAGAAGCTTTCGCAGCAATCGAGTGAAAGCTCTTCTGGTTCTGGGGAGTTTCAGCGTTGGGGAAGCAGCAAGAATGGCAGACAAGAGAATGAGCAAAAGCAACCAAATAAGTCCCAAGGTGCAGCGAGTGATTTGGAATCTGAATTGCAGAAAGCCATAAAGGCTGCTTCCTCTTAACAAGGTCAAGCTTCATTACTACATATACCACTTTTTAATACTTTATAAGTCTGTCTTCATTGCCTTGCAATGTGTATAAAATATCAGCTTCTGTTACTTTTTGATGTTAAAATAATTGATTAATGATACTTCTATATAGTAGTTGAAGGGTATATCTTCATTCTTCAGTAACTAGTCCAGTTGGTTCACTGTAATTAGATCATTTGTTTGGATGACAAAGGATGAGAGGAATCTTGTTATTTTTGTGCTGTATACTTTGTGCTGACTTTAAAGTCCATCACTGAGCCGGGAAGCTGCATTTTGATGGATATTTAACTGTCTATGACTAGGTGATATAATAATACTGATTGGCAATGGTTACTTGGTATTATATCTGCCATGTTGCAAATCATATTTTGTTTTGTTGTCATTAGTCCTTTCTAGGCAATTCTGAGTCCTTTACTAGTGATGTAGTAAGTAGTAGTCTAAAGCTTAGTCCACCAAATATTGAAAGTTTATTGAGTGATTTATTATGCTATGTCTGCACCATGTTTTGGACCTATGCTTCTACGAGTCCTACAACATCTGCTGCTTTTCTCTCCTGCTTCTCCACATCTCTCCAAATGCTGACAATTCCATTTTCTTCAAGTTGGAAACTTAAAACAACGTTAAGTGCTGTTTTCTTTGATAATCTGTTTGATGTAATTGCAATTGGGAGAAAGCAAGGTGAAGTGTTATTTAATATCCTAGCATTTGGGTGTTTAACGTGCTTTCAATTAATAATATTAACTAGCTAAATGGGAAATTATCATTTTCCTATTACAAAATAGCATTGACACTACACTATTTTCTTTTGAAGGAAATCTTGAAGATAGTTTTTAGGTTACATTTATTACTATTTTACTACAAATTTTTTATTTTAAGTTAATCCCTTACAAATTTGAAATATTACCAAATTTGTTTTACGATGACTAATGGGATGACAATATTTATGTTTTTTCAGAGATTAATTTGAAAGAAAAATATTTGGAAAATTAATATTCAGTAACATATAATCTGATGCTACTCAAATTCTTCACCACGTCCAATCATAGTGGTTTATCAGTAGTTAATATTCAGTAACATATCTTATTTACTTAGAAGTAAATAGATATATTTAAACTCAACTGGATTCTAAGTAGTTTTAAAATTTACTTATTATAATAAGATATCTATTTGTTAATTTAGGGTTGTTCTAGGGTGTTTTACTTTATGGGTGAAATACCGGTATTTCAATTTTTTCTTATGATAATTACCTGTTATTATAGATAATTTTACCTGTTGGAAATAAAAAACACCAACTTTCAATATTTGCTGAGAGGGATCCCTTCCTTTCATATCTGGAATTGCACAAGCAGCCAAAATTCATTTGAATCGTGAATTGATACCAGGTTGATCCGAACATTCACAGCGTTGCAGCAGCAGCAGAAATGCATTGCAATACGCGATGCAAATATTCACATGAAAATGAAGGTGCGAGCATTGGCGCAATAGCACTTGCACAATATTCACTTCACTTTATTATTCACTAAAATCATTACCACTAACCAACGCAAATCACGAATTATTACTAACTATATTTGTCTCATCATCAATTACACCCTTATCAATAATTATTAACTCAGGTACTATTTATTTATAATAAATAAAAAAGTTTCTTTTTCTTTTCTTGACATTAAATATAAGAAAACATGAGTTTTATTAATTATGAATTTTTTTTTATATCCTTAATTTATTGTCCATTACTCATCTATTATCTGATAGTGAATGCATTACGCTATTTTTATTAACCAACTATTGGAGCATAAGTTACTACTCTAATAATGACTTTAATTAGGAGTAACTCTATCAATATTTGAATCATTTAATATTAAGGGTATTGGTGGAATAAAATGTAAAATTATAACATTATTTATTACAATTAACGAGTTTCAATATTTTTCCTTGGTCTTGATGATTTAATCATATGTTCCTTATAAATACGCTCGGAGGTAGTATTTAATTAGAGCAGTCAATCTCATATTATATTTGTCCTATCAAATCATTTATTACTCAATAGAATTAATACTACCTTTTATATAAGAATGGTTTTTATAACCTGGCAATATTGCATGAGATAATAAAACAAAAGTGGAAAAATTTTATTGAAAATTACAACTATCACAACACTCAATTAATTGGTAATATTAATAGTAATTACCTCATTTAGTTGCATTGGCAATACCTCATTGGAAATTACCTCATTAACCACTTATAATAAATTAAGGGTTTATTTACTCTCTTTGGTCTTTTTTATAAGACCCTATTGAAAATTTTTATTTTGGTCCTTATTATAAACTTTTTACAAAGTTTTAGAATCATTTATTAGTTCGTTCTATCTTTATCTTTATAATTAATGAAATGTACCTTTCTAATTTTCAAGAGTTGGTAAATGTGGATAATTGAAAGAAGTACTTTAATTTTAAATAGAGGTTATTTTGGTAGTTAAAGGAGTTTTTTTCAAATCAATGCATTAAAATGTTTTTTTAATATGCATTTTTAGATCAAAATAGTGTATTATAAATAGGTCCGGAGGTAGCATAAGATATTTAACAATTAATACTGTGTCTCTCGTATATAGGACCAAAATTTTTTTTTTTGCTTCTTATATATATATATAACCGGATATAGTATCAAATTTTGATTTAGAATAGTCAACGTAAAAACGTTGTGAATATCCCTACCTCCTGTCCTGTATATAAGAAACATAAAATAAAATCATCAAGACATTATGCATTGTGTTTTGAAAGTTTATTGTAATATTTACCTAATGGTTAAACATTACATTATGCATTGTGTTGAACTTTAATTTAGTAAAGTAGTTATATTTTATGATTAAATTTGGTTGATCTATGGATTACTTTTTAATTAATTTTTCATTTTTCAATTGATTTATTATTTTTATAATTAATAAAAATGCTGGTATGTGCAATTAAGTACCTAATGGATACGAGTACAAGTATTAGAATTGCTACCCACGCGAGTATGGCCTGTATGAGTCCGGATACAAGTAATTTTTTAAAACGCGGATATGGGGACAGATACTATAATACCCTACCCAAACCTTACCCATTGCATCCCTACTTAAGACACATACCTTCCCAAGTCACAGCCCATATATCAATTGAATTTTGGTGATTTATTTTTATTTTATTCATATTTTTTATATATTTAATTTATTATTATATAATATTTTAAAATATTATATATATGTTTTTTTATAAAATATTAAAAATAACATAATATTTATATTTTAAAGTATAAAAAATAAAATATATAATAATTATTAAGGATCAATAAATCTTCATTCATAATTTTAGTATTACATGATTAGATAATTAATAATAATTATTAATAAAGATTTTTTGGTCCTTTTTAGGTCGTATTTTTTGGATCGAAAATAATAAAAATTAAAATACTAATAATCTTATATATTTTTCATCAGTATATCAATAAATAAAGATTAATTAAAATAACAATCTTTGTTTTTTTTTTTAAAAAAAAAAAGATCTAACTCGGGAATAGAATGGGCCTGTAGTATACCCAATTTCGATTTTTTTTTTTTTTTAGTCCGACCCGTTCGAAGCCGTTCCTCCAGTTATATGAATGTGCATGAAACCCTAACTGTCTTCATTCTCAAATTGTCCCGCAGATGATTTTGAATCTTGATAGGGTTGAGGGGTGATTCGCAGAATGCTTGTTTGGAAAGAGTGCATGGATGAAGATTTAATTGTGCCGGAGGCGAGTCTCCGGTGTTGATGGTGCACTTTCCCTCTAACAAGTTCTGTTCTGAGTTCAGGGATCGTAACTCTTTTATTTTTCTATTAAATATAAGAAAGCGTGGGACTTGGGTAGTCAATTTTAGGGTTGGCCTGAGACTGAGAGGGAAAAGCGAGGTGATGATATCAATTCATGTCTGTCAATCCGCTGACTCTAGCGTGATGTATTCATGAATCCCGACAGGTTCTGATCGCTACCTTCATTCCCCTCACTCTCTGTTTTTTTCTTTCTTTCATTTTTCAGTTGCCTTTGTTTTGGCTTTAGAATTCAGGTGATGGATTTTTTTTTTCTTCAAGTTAAACGATTTTATCTGGGTTTCCCCTCGTTTGAAATGGAATAGATAGTGGGCGTGTGATGATTCGCATGGTAACAAATGGGTAATTTGCGTCTGAATTGATTTCTTTGATGTTATATCACCTTGGAGAACTGATGCCCATATCCATATTCCGTTGTTTTCTTTTGGCTTTTGCTAGAGACTTTGTTTTGTTGGGTCATATATATCTACATTAACACCATGTGTTTAGGCCATTTCTTTTAGTTGCAAATTATATTTTCATGTTTTCCTACTAACTAGTGTATCATGGAGTTGATTATGTGCCATGATCCTGTCTTGCAGTATAGTTTTTAAGCCCCCTATGGGGTTTATCCCATAATTTAGGATATGTTTGGATTTGTTAGAATAGTGACTTGTCTATTCTTTTGAATTATTTAAAATACTCTAGGAATAGAACACAACTTCAAAAAAATTTCATTCTATTTATTTCATTTGTTTTTCTTCTCCCAATTTGGAAATACGAAATTAATTCATTTTATTATATACTAAAGTCACACATACATCCAATGCATACATCCAATGGTGTGTATCCACGGATCATTTAATGAATATGATATCTCATATACATTTAATTTCATTAAATGGTGTGATGTTTATGTAAAATATTACACTAATAGTGATAGTGTATAGTAATTAAATTCATCATTTTATTACTTCCCAAAGAATAGAAAAGATTTTTCTTTTTTATTTCACCCCGTAGTATTTAAGTATTAATAATTTGACATTTTTTGTCATCTAATACATTGACTGGGTCAGAAGGAGGACCAAATGGGCATGTGATGAATCTCATGGTAACAAATGGGTAATTTGCGTCTGAATTAATTTCATGATGCTATATCACCTTGGAGACCTGATGCCCATAACACATCCTTATTTCATTGTTTCCTTTTGCTAATTATTTTTTTCGTCATGTATCTCTACCGTGTCCATGAACATTTGTGTTTTTGCCAAAGGATAAAAACAAATTGAGTAAACTAGCACATCGGGCCCTGACTCTTAAGAGATCATGCAGTTTTGTCCCTGATTTTTCTAAAATAGCACTTTAATCTACACTTTATTAAAAAACATGCACTTGAGTCTTTATTTATTAAAAACATGCACTTTAGTCTTTCACTTTATTAAAAAAATATGCACTTTAGAAACTAAGATGCATGTTTTAATAAAGTCAGGGACTAAAGTGCTATTTTGAAAAAAGAGTAAACCCACAAATCGGTCCCTGACTTTTTTTGCATCGGGCAGTTTAGTCCCTTACTTTTAAAAACGACCACATTAGTCCCTGACATTCTTCACCGTCCATCAGTTTAGTCCAATGTCACATTTTCCGTTAACGGAAAACTGAGTTGTCACGTTAAGTGATACAAAACCTGCAAATTAGTCCCTAACTTTTGTTAACATCAGGCAGTTTAGTCCTTGACATTTGAAAATTACTTTATTAGGGATTAAATGTTGTAGAAACATGTGACTCTCTTCTGAACTCTAAAAAATCTCTCAAAATACATTCATTTCCATTTAAAAAGTGTCAATTATTCTCTCAATGATCAAATATGTTCATATTAAATCTCTTTCTTTTAACTTATGGTCGCGTTCTTCTCTTCCTTGATTTGATTTATGTTATTTTTGTTTTGAAATCTAAAATTTCTAAGCATCATTGAATAAAATAGGGTGAAATTGAGCAGACCATCAGATAAAGCTCTGTTGCAGCGAGACTTGTATATATTAATCATATATAATACAATGAGACTTGTATTCCAACGAGACTTGTGCCTCCAAATGAAAATGATTAACACAAAGACAAGTGAAGAAGAATATAAGAATAAGAAACTTAATCTATAAAGGAAATGAACCCTCTTAAAGATTAAGTTTCTTATTCTAATATTTTTCTTCCCTCGTCTTTGTGTCATTTTCATATGGAGAAGCACAAGTGCAAGCTTTACTTCATAAGCTTTTCCAATGAAAGAGTTTTGGGGTGCTCTTATGGGGAAAGTTCACCAAATGGAATTTTGTTCAATGAATTTATAATGCAAATAAGATTCTAATTAATGAACAATATAATCTAATTCTTAAGAGAGTTCATTTCCTTTAATAAATATGTTAATTGAAATAAAAACATAAATCATAATAAGGAAGAGAAAAACACAACCATAAGTTAAAAGAAAGAGATTTAATATGAACATATTTGATCCTTGAGAGAATAATTGTTCACTTTTTAAATGGAAATGAATGTATTTTGAGAGGTGTTTTATATTTTAGAAGAGAGACACACACTTCTACAACATTTAATCCCTAATAAAGTCATTTTCAAACGTCAATGACTAAACTGCCTGATGTTAACAAAAGTTAGGGACTAATTTGCAGGTTTTGTATCACTTAACATAACAACTCAGTTTTCCGTTAACGGAAAATGTGACATTGGACTAAACCGATGGACGGTGAAGAATGTCAGGGACTAATGTAGTCATTTTTAAAAGTCAGGGACTAAACTGTCCGACGCAAAAAAAGTCAGGGACCGATTTGTGGGTTTACTCTTGAAAAAATCAGGGACGAAACTGCATAGTTCCCCAAGAGTCAGGACCGATGTGCTAGTTTACTCAAAAAAAAAAAAAAAACTTCCCTTCTGCCATAGTGTATTTGATAAATGGTATGATAATTCTATAGGATTAGTAAAGCTGTGATATATAATTAAAAAAAAAGTTAGAGGAATGTAATGTGGTGTGAATTAGAGTTGGAATAAATATAGTCAGTAATACCATAAACTATTAATTGATAATTTGATGTCCCCGGCATATGCAGAAGAAGAATAAGCGAGATACTATCGACCATATGGTTTGACGCCAATTTGGAGCATCTAATGTAATGGGTTAAAAATAAGAGTACTTTACAAACACAAAGAAGTAGCACTTTTGTTGGTCAAAGAATCTAAATAGACAATGCCTCCATTTGAATGAGGTGATTAAGATCATTTTTCATTGCAGAAATCAATATATCGTCGATTTTTTAGATTATTAATCTCCATAACAAGTGGTAATATTAGGGCCTAAATAAGTTTCTATTACAAACCATATTCAGTACATAACAACTAGGCATTAACAAACCTACAGTTCCTCCTAATTTCTCCTTCATTTCCTGTAAGAACATTAATGTTTCCCATCTTAATCATAGATTTAGCAAATGAAGCAAAGAAAAGTTCCTCGTTGGAGGCATAAGCCCACACCTGCTCCGTAATCTTTCCATCAAAGTCCTCAGTTATCAAAACATTATCAGAACCTAACAAGCCCTTCCCTTCGAGAATGTTTATGAAGTAGTGGTTATCAAACCTTTTTGGGGTTTGAAATCCAAAGGTGCAAATTTGTTGTCCCTTCCTGTAACAGGGCATATGGACCGTAGGATTCTTCTGAAGCTTGTGTATCTTTTATAGCGATCATAGCCATAGTGATATTCTTGTTTTGGTTCATAGATCCTCTGCCTGAAGCTTAGACATCTTGCCCTTCCTATAGTATGGCTACCTGTTTTTTGTCAAGTAGGAACTCTATGTGATTAGATGTTTCATCTCTTTCTTCTTTTATGGTGCCCTGAAAATAATACTATTAATTCAATTGTATGAATAAATATACCTGATAGGACCACCAAGTCTCCTATGTCCAGACCCTGTTGCTTAAAATTATTGATGAGAGCCTCTAAAGTGGAATTTGGAGCAGGAATGAATAGGTTAGCTCCACTGAAACTTGACTCCAGAGAGTCCTTCCTCCCCAGCAACACTTCCCATCTTGGTCCTCCTCTCTTCAAAATAAACAAATATTAATTGTTACAAAGAAAAAAAAAAAATTAACAGCATTCAATTGATTCTTTTTCCCCTTCAAACTATGTCTTTAAAGTCAATTTTGATATAAACACGTTTGACAAAAGGTCTGTTTACCGGTGGACAAAATTGATTTTAATAGATTTAGAGATAAACTCAAGATTCTAACACTAGAAATAGATGTGTTACCAAATTTAAGTTTTGACAGTTTCAACGCTAAATCAAACACACAACAATGACAGAAAATGAACGGGTCACTATTGGGAGTGATTTATCAATTCTAGTAGAATTGATTCCCACGTAATCATCAATTGAACTAGATGGTAGAGCTGGTGGTGTAAAGAGAAAGGTGGACTGAAGTGTATACCAGTTCAACAGCATCACGAGCAGCCATGGCAAGGATGTCAGCACATGAAACAGTGAGAGGACATTCCTCTTCCAGCAAATACTTAATCTTATCTATGACCTCAAATCCACGTAAAGAATTGAGATTTGGTCCTGCCTGCTTTTCACTTGCCATGCCCTCAACGCTGTCCAAAAGTACAGATGCATCGCACCCCTTAATTATTTTCAACAACCAACAACACAAAGGGAAATCAAAGTTAAAGCAAAGAATCATGGTCCATGAAAAATTGAAAACAAAGAATTCCCAGAAGAAGAAAAAAAATGCATTAATGGTTACCATCACAAAACAATCATGAAAATGTAAGCGAAAGTAGCGAGGCTGCCAAACGAGGATCTTTTAAAACTGCTACCTCCACGTTATGTCTCACGATGTCTTCAGCTAAGGGACAATTCTCCATGTAGTAGTCATGAACAAGAAGTTCACTGCCACTCAGAGTTGAAGTAATAGTACTGAACAAAATAGTGATCAAGATCAGTAAGAGTCTCATAGGTTCCATTGAAGGGAATTATGAAGAAAGGGAGAGGGGAATATGCTGCACGAGGCTTAAGCTCAATGTGCTTATGGTAGAGAATTTTCTTGTATCATTCTGATAAAGATGTTTTTCTTCTATCGTTCGTTGGTGTTTGTTTCTACATTTTCAAACCAACCTTATGGTAGAGAATTTTCTCAGGTGCTTTTGGTTTCAGCAAGAGTTAGATGCAACCAACTTGACCTTTAGCTTTTTTAATTCAGTTTTGGAGATAATTTTTCTTCTTTTGGTAAAAAAATCAAATAAAGAAAAGGGAATTGCTTGGAACTGTTACGTGGCACTGTGGCAGATCAATTCTGCAGTGATCAGAAGAAATGACTAAAACAATAACAAAAATCCAATCCTATTTCCTGCTAACAATAACAAATAATTATCCTATTTACGATATACAGGAGCTTAGATCGGTTCATTTCATGACAGAGAACACATTTAGGAATATATTAACTTGTCCAATTATGAATGTACCCTCAAGGTTCTGATATGCATTTTCCACAAAATAATACAAGTTATGTAATAATTGTGATAGGAGAATTAGTATTTTGTGCATTTTAATTTTACAGTTTTCTTAGTAACTACTTGTTTCAGCCTCAATAGTCAAGGCCAGTACAAGGACTCCAAATCTTTCCAGCGAGAATAAAAAACAAAGTTTACAAATTTGATGCTATGAAACTAGCTTGGATAAGTTTGTAATGGATTCTCTCACCCAATTAATATGTTGGATGATATTGACTGATGTCATCCAAATTTGAATGGCGCAAAGCCCTTCTATGCAGCAAAATTATTGAGTTTGGGGGAACAAAGGTTGACAACAAAAACCAGATGTGCTTTATATGTTAAGCAAATTGGTATTTGTAATTTGGAACAATCCAGCAGAAACCAGCAAAGGGCATTAATATTTTAAGTTCATTTTACAAATCAATATTAGCTTACATTACATAGAATTGTCTAGTGTTACAGAAAAAACTACCCACCCCAACGTTTATTGTCCAAAGATAAAATAAATGGGACACACGACTGATGAGGCCAAAATTGAATAATGGTTGGCTGTTTACTAGGGATAAAAAGGAAAGGTCCTATAATCATTCTATTGTATGACTATATACAAATTCCTGTTATATCTATCTCAATGGCTTCCCTGTGTAACTGACTCAGATCCGCAAGATGCTTGATGCTTAATATCCCAGCTAGTCCCACATAAGAGAGGCTATGTTCAGAGAAAACTTGAGAGGAGTGCTCCTTCAATTTGACATCATACACCTCAGTTTAGAAAGAGTATACTAGTTGTCTGTCATTGGAAACATGACTTCAAAGACAGCCATGATTTTAATTTTAATACCCTGTGAGAGAATAAATACATGTTAATGCATCATGCATGCAAGCTAACTGGAATATTAGTCTTTTACTATATTATCCAAAAGCACTTCATATCATGAATTGGATTGTTGAAAAGAAAAGATGGATAAATATATATACACCGGTATATAATATGATTGTGTTGTGGATCCCCATCTTCAATGGATTTCTAATATGATAAAAAGTCACCATCTTCATCAGGGAAAATCTCTGGGTGTACTGCTGCAGTACTAGTGAAATTTAGAGCTCTTTTTAGCTTTCGATGGTCAAATACTTCAACTTCAACCAAGAAGATTGAACTAACTGGCCGATGATCTGAGAGCTTAATTTCTGCACGTCCATATTGTAGTTGCTTTATTCCTTTTCCTAGCCACAATATACGATCACACCTGCATCATCATACCCTCATTTAACTACTGCATCTTTCTTTGCCTATTCAATATTCATCATAATACATGTACCAATAAAATACTTGTTGTCAAGTTAGTAATCAAGTCTTGCACTTACCATGCTGGAGATCTCTTCTTTTCCCCTTCTTTTGGGCTCTCACCCGCATATCTATCAGAGTTAATTTCATACTTGTAAGTAGGTGGGAAGTTTATCAAACCCTCTTTCCATCCATCAAATACATGCCCAACACGCAATTCTTTGCTTAGCTACAAATCAGATGAAGTAATTAGAATTATAAATTATCTAGGATAACATGTATTCATTAGAAATTGTCTTGGTTTCATAAGTCTCTCACCTGATCATGATTCATGAGTTCATCCCACTTTTTTAGAGCCACCAATTTTCGAACCTCAGCATCTAACATACTGATACGATAATTCAAATCCCCCGAACCAGAAAATCTGACTGTTCAGAAGTAAACAACCCATCAATAAAGGAAATTTTGCATACAAATTGCAAGGGAAAACTTTTATCATGTAATAAAGCTTACTCGTGAGATGGGATTGTTTGTGGTTGATCTGCATCAAAGACAGATGAGAAGCAAGTGCGTCTTATAATTTCATGAACATCAGAGTTTCTCCTCTGTTCAGCTCCATCCTTCTGACCAGAAGTCAGATGGGAACAAACAAAGCATAAACGTGACTGAAAGAGAGACATGCTAACTGAAACAGACCCCTGCATTAGTGAGAAAGAATGTATTTCATCAATCCACTCATGTCAAATTTTTTTTGAAATCTAGTTACATGAAATTCCTCATGGCCTAGAATGCATTGAATACTAATACATGTCTGCCATAAAGATGTCATATTCAGTGTGAAACATATCTTACCTTGTTTCCCATGTAGCCCATTAGACCAATTCCAACAGGGGAAACTTTCAAATTGTTAATGTGCCTTCTCAACCTTCTCTGCACCCAAATAGATACATATATACCTACCATTTGTTTACTGACAATCCTAACATACTTTGGGCGTGATTTCATGGAGCCTAACCCATGACCATAATCATCTTGGTTATCAGGTAATTCAAAAAAAGTATCATCCTCATTGGATATCATGTCAGGGACATCAGTTAAGGAATCATCTACTACTTCAGGTATGACTTGTTGCTCTTTCCATAACAAACCCAAGTTTCCTGAACTGTGGTGTGAACGTTTCATTCCACCACCATATATCAAAGCATTATCAGACCAATTAAAGCCAATTCTAGCTGAGCTGCTTAGCACTCTCCGCAACTTTGGATTGGAATCAACAATTTGAGAGACTGCATCTAATGGACGTTCAGGCCAGTCAAGATCAATGCCATATAATTTACTCAACCGTAAATCATTCCCTATACCAATTATGTCATTCACTTCAAGCTTTTCCAGCTCATAATTGTCAACAGTTCCTATGTACTCCTCATTCATCATATCTAATGGATTAGAAACATCTAAATTGTCAGCTAGAACATCAGCAGCAGAAGAAGTTCTTAACACTGGAGAAGGAGGGGCACTGTGGCTTTTCACTTTACTTTCAGGCTCCTCATAAGATTTGTTTAGAGATCTTCTAATTATTGCCTCCCATTTTGGAATAGGTGTATTATCCTCTGCTCCCAGTACATTTCCAGCATTCAGTGGAACTACCTCCTGAAAACTGTGAATAGCCATAAAAAATTTAGCTATCAGAAGACCATGATATTATATTATGAGTAACAAAATACAACAATAGAAACAACCAAAGTCCATGATAAAGCATAGGAAACACAGATGTCACCAAAGCACAAACAGATGAAGGCACAAGATCCTATTAAAAGTTATTTATAGCAAATTATAGCAAACAAAACATGAAGATTCAGTGGAAATAATAAAGCACCAGCAACTTCAGAAACTACTCACCCAAGAATGTAAATATCTGCTGGGTCTTCAGTAGAAAGCCAATCATCAATCTCAAGATCCTCACATGGAGATCTTCCAGCAACATTCCAAGTGCCAATTGTTACCCTGAAGAATAACCAAATTTAAGATGCATTTCATTGATATCATTCAATTAATAACTCTAATGTCACTCATGCTGTATAGCCAGGTTACCACCAGACCTCACTTCCTTTGTGTTTATGTACTGAGCACGCAGAGTTTCTGATTTGCCTCTTCTGTGTCTTGTTTTGTAGCCCTTAGTACAAGATGCATCTGAATTACAAATATCAAATCACGGATGATGGTGATTTTAGTATTCTGAAGTCTGAACTAATCAAGTTACAAAAGCAATCATTTGAGTTCTCAAAATTAATCAAGGTGGTTGACTTTTTAAAAGTTTCTTTGACTCAATGTTCTTCTTCCTTAGTTTAGAACATAGAAATATGCTTTAGACTAGTACTCTTTTTCAGTGTGCATCTGAAACATCAAAAAGTTAAGTGTAGCCTGGCCAAGTTTGACTCTAGTTCAACACACAACTTTTCAATGTCTACGGTCAACCCAAAGGTGGGAACAAAGTTATGCAAGCCAAGCCATGACAAGATGCTATTAATTTTTAGATTCTTGATTTTATAACAAGCTACCATTGTAATTTTCTAACCATTAAGCAATGGCAGAAGGTCCATAAGAGCAAAGCAAAGGTCAAACAATTTCAAAACTGGAATTATTGAAACTTCTCTCTTTTTTTTTCTCTCTTTTTTTTTTCTTCATTTGTGTTCTGAAAAGATCTAAATTGCTGAAAAGGAAGGAATTGTTACCAGATGTTTGTCTTGAGAATATGGATTGAATCCCTTGTGTTCTAAGTGGCTTATCTTCACACACACGCATTCTTGATTCTTTAAGAGAGCAAGCTGTTTGAAAATTGAAAGAACCAAAAAGAGGAAAAGATTGAAAAGAGGAAGAAAATGATCAAGCTAAACAAGAAAAAGAAAATAACAACTCATAGCATACCATCATCTTCACTCTCAGTTTCAGTTTCCACTTCATCTTCACTAAAATCATTCACCTTAGGCTTGATGTTTAACCATTTTTTCATCACAATGGAAGGCCAAAATGCCTAGAAAAGAAAAAGAAGTGAGGAAATCTGCAAGTAAAGTATAATTCAAAAGCAACTTTCAGAGAATGTTAAAAGTTTACCTCAGAGCGTTTTCCTCTCCTTGCCTTCTTCATTGTTTCAGGTCAAAAGACAAAAACAGAACCTGAAGAACACTTGCGTATAGTGCTAGACGTTCTTAAATATGGAATCAGTCACTGGCATTTATTTGAGAGTTATTAATGTTTAAATAAGAGGCTATCTCATTCCCAGATTGTAATAATAAATAATAATACAAAAAATTGGGATTATTTGAATAAGCATGAGAAGGAAGATCACAATTAGAATCAAACAGAAAAGGACAGAAAATGTGTGAACATATCAGCAAGACATCCACAACCGCAACTTGCAGAACGAAAACAATATTGCTGGTCCTCGCACCATGTCACAATTTTCTGTTAATAATAATAAAACACAACATATTAATTAATTCAAATTTCGGGAGAAACCCAAAAGGAAGTCCAACAAAACCAAATGTCATTTTCAACAGAACACTTATGAAAATATAAATCATCAGAGAGCATCAACATACAGAAGACATTAATGTTATTTATTTGGAGTAGGTTCAATCAAGCAACTAAACTATTTAATAACAGAGACTCACTAAAATGTTTATTTATTTTTTTCTTTTATTAATTTGGAATAATAATCCAAAATAATATCTGGTTGGACTAGAGATTTACCATTGTCCCATATGCAGAAAGTAGTAAACAGTAGTAGACACCAAAATTGATGAAAGACTAGCAATAAAAAAAAGGGGATAGAGATAAATAAAGCGTAGAATCACAGCGAAGATGAGGCAATGACCCCACAAATGAGAAGGTGTCTGTAATAAGGAACAAGGTTATGATTAAACTAAAGAGTTGACACTTACATAGCTTAGATCAAATGGACAGACAACCACAGAGTAAAGAAAGTAAACTAAGATTTCATCATGTCATGGACAGCTGTAGACCCATTGGTTAGCCGGTCGACCTTATTCTCTCTCTGCAAAGTGCAAACACCAACACCGTTTAGTTTAGTTTAGTTTAGTTTAGAAATAGAAAAGAAACTGACAAGCTATGCAATGAATAAAAAAAAAAGAATGAAGACATTGACCCACAACTGAAATGTGAGGAAGAGGGTGAAGGAGGCCACGTATGTAGGTCCAACACACAGCACTATATGTGAAGATAAAAATTCTGAGTTTTCTTTTCAACCGTTATCAAATATCACATAAAAGTTGTAACCCATTTTATACCGACTTATAAATCAACGAGATATCAGGGTGGGGAATAGATTGAGCTCGCAACTCGGATTTGGTTTATTAGACTGATTAAATATTCAAGAGTCATTAATTAGAGCTTTTTAAATAAATGTGTGAGTCCTTATTTTTGTGAGTAGTCCATTTTGTGATGAGTTTTTACTGGTTATCCGGATAGCGAGATTAGGTTAAAAAGTTCGAGAGCTGCTCAAACTTTTAAATAAGTGTTTAAATCCTATATATTTATGGGTTTTTATAAGCAAATTCGGTCAGACTAACTCAATTTAGTGACTTTATGAATATAATAAATAAGCAACATATCAAATAATAGAGACAACTTTTAGAGTAAGAGGACAAGTACAATCACCGAACAAGTGGAATTGAGAGAGAAAAAAAAGGAAGCAACTTTTTTTTTTGTGAACAACTAGGAAAAGGAATGGGATTAGAAAGTTGGAAGGCTAATGTAAACAAACATTTGTGAAAAAGACACCATTTGGAAGCTGCAAATCCTATGAAATAATGGCAAATCATTAATTTAATGACATTGCTAGTGAATGATTTAATTATGATAATGTGACTTTATTGGGGTGAGTCACTCAGAATCTAGCGAAAGTAGTAACTGGTTTTAACCACCGTCAGCGTTGCTTGGTCTTCTCTTTGGATGACAAGTTGATAATTGTTTTAGTTTGAAGTTACGTTTCTCAAAAGGAAACACGATTATGAGGAACTATTTTCATTAGGAAAAAAAAACATGTATACCAAAATGAGCTGTATCACAAAAACAAGATATATAGTCAGAGAGAGAAAATAGTTTTATTGAATAGTGGCTTATTGCAAGTTGCAATGCAACGTAGATATAAAAGCACGATGCGAAATACCAAGAATGAGGACTCCTTATTACTACTATTTGATGGGATCCACTCTTTTATTGATGACATTTATATAAATTTATTCTTTATTAATAAAGAGCATATTAATTAAAAAGAATATATTTTTTGCATATTTAAAAACATGATGCTCATAGTGAAAGCAACATTAATTATCTACATTAGATCTAATTAAAAACTCTTTTCCTTTAATTTTTTAATACAATCCACATATCTGACCTTGTTATTTATTTAGGTAGCTAGGCCTCCTACACTCAGCTTATTTTAAGTTTTTAACGGTTATAATTCCTATGTTAATTTATTACTAATAATAATATTAATGTAACTAAAATTTAAATTTAAAGCCAAAATTAGCTTGGTTTGATTTGGCTTAACTTAATGTAGACTGACTTGTAAATTGTAACAAGTTGAGTCGGCTTAATTACAAGTCTAAAAATATTATATAAAATTAATTATTGTGATTAATGATTTAGCCTTAAGTACATTTTACACTCTGTTTATTTGTGACAAATAGGAGCAGGAAATTTGAATAAAAAAATAGAACAACGTACCCTTTTTTTTCTCATATAATTGGGAGGAGACAATAGGAAATTAGGAAGGAAAGAAATAAAAAAATATTGTGTTTACATAAAAAAAAAATCTCTCAAGTGGAGAGAACTTTAATTTTGAGAAAGTAATTCACTCTTTAGTTAGCCACCTATTTATCATGCCTTTTATCTATAGTTAAAGGCTCACATAATTCTTCTTGTTTAACAAGGGTAAAAAAGTCATTATATCACTTATCGTTTTCTTACTTCACATTGTTTTTTATTTATGACTTAAAATTTAGGGTGAGGGGATTGTGCTCCGGTCCAAGGCAGCGAAAGCCTTCAAGCTAGAAGAACACTTACAGATGTACTTATATTTTACATCACCCCAAAGAGATAAATGGGGTCTGTGGTCAGATACAATACCCTTTCTTGCTCCACTTCACCAACCATTTGAGGTTTACTTCGCATTGTTATATCCAATCAAACATGAATATTTTTTAATAACGAAGCATACAAAAAGCTAGGGTCGTGTGATTTGTTGAAAAGCTATAGAGTTTTATATTTAATCATCATTAACCATGTGATCTTGTCAAGCCAGATTAGTTTCCTATTTCCTATAAAATCATGTCATTTTTTTTGTTATTGTTCCCAAAAGTCCCTAAGAGACCAAGCTCAGGTACCTAAGCGGCGCCGAACACAGTCCTTAGAGTTAAAAGGTATCAGATGGTTTAGGTCAACCAGGGATCCCCTACTTATAGGTTCCAGCTAATGGGCCTCACCTAGGTGAGGCCCATTATCTAAACATATAAGGCCCCTTAATATGTCAAGCTGAGGTCGGCGGTGGGACCCCCTAGGCCTAACGGAACACAGCCACTCGAGCTTGAACCTGAGTTGTTCTAGGTGAAGAGCTCAAAGTGATAGGTCCTTTCTGTTGGGCCCTCGATGTCGTTCTCGAGGTGGGAACTCGCCGACCTACACCCTGCGGTCCTGGTCGAGTCCGAGGTTGGATATCTCTGAAGGAACACAGCCCCTCGAGCTCGAGTCTGAGTTGTTCTAGGTGAAGATCTTAAAGTTCTGAATAAGCCTTTAGGTAAGCCCCGAGATTTGGTGCTTCTAAGGAGAAGCACGGTCCCGAGGTCAGGCCTTGATGTTATTCAGGCCGTAAACGCTTCTGATAACCAGAGTCTTTGGCTTTTCGCTATAAATAAATAGTTTTATTTTATAAATAATCGTGACGTAAAATTGTGGAGCTCAAAGGTTTTTAATCTGAGCCGTGGATTGTCTGCCAACTGTCCCTCACCCTTAGATCAAAGCGCACCTTTTGATGATGAGACATATCACCACTTCCCAAGGTCTGTTTTTTGAGACGTACAACAGGCTGTTATTTAATGCATAATCACACGTTTTGTGGGTTTTAATTTTTTTTGTTTTTCAGTATAAAAATTCATTGCCAGTTAATGATGGTTCATTAATTTCTTAACTTATTAAATACCCACTATCCCACTCTTCTCAACCGTTACTCTTCTCCGTTTTCCTCCACTCTCTCGTCTCCTTCCTCTTCATTTCTTTCACTCATTATTTCTCCATTTTATACTGCTTCCATTCTTCCCTTTCCTTCAACGCCTTGTAGACCTTATCCAGGTACTTTCCTATTTTTACCTTTATTTTTTCTGCAACTGGTACGCTGTTCCACCATGTCTCAGAATGCAAGCCTGTGGCTGGTGAGGCTAATACTGTGAGAGGAGGAAGCTTTAGCAAATGTCACCGACCCTTCTAACCAGGCTAGTAGCATTTTTCCCTGGGTAGAGTCTCTCAGTGCTTACACGAACCTCGGTTCTTCTTTCCCCAGAATTCTCTTCTTCCCTTTAGAAAACTGGTTCGCACCCGTTTCCCAGAGGTTAGCAAACGTTTAATTTTGGAACCGCCTGAAGGAAATGAGTATGTATGCTCTGGTCCTCCCCCCTTCCTCATCTCCTGCCTTTACCTTTATATACGAAACCTGTCTGACAAACTGAAAGTCGCCCTACCCTTCACCTATTTCTGTTAGGTCTAGGGGGTCCCACCGCCGACCTCAGCTTGACATATTAAGGGGCCCTATATGTTTAGATAATGGGCCTCACCTAGGTGAGGCCCATTAGCTGGAACCTATAAGTAGGGGATCCCTGGTTGACCTAAACCATCTGATACCTTTTGACTCTAAGGACTGTGTTCGGCGCCGCCTAGGTACCTGAGCTCGGTCTCTTAGGGACTTTTGGGAACAGTTATGAATAGCGCATCACTGCCAATCAAATAAGCAGATGGTGAATTCAATATTTCTTTTCATATCTACTTCTTTTATGTTTATTTTGATAAAATATGTTCTCGATCCCTATAAATTAAAATCAGTAAATTTTACTTTTAGTCTCAATAGTTTTTTTATTAAAACGTTTTTCTAAAATTTTTAACAATTACTCCCTACTCTCAATTAGCGTGTGTCAGTGTCTTGATCTCTCTCCTACGTGTTTATTAATCAGTGTATTTCTGATCGTCTTAAACCGTAATAAAATAACACCCTTTCACATTCTCACCCTTCTCCCCCACCCCCTCTTTCTGTATCCCCACTCCCCCTTCCCCACCCCATTCTATTTTATTTTTTATGCATTTTTATTTGATAAAAAATCTAGAAAATATTTATAAAGTTAATATATTTATATTTTTATCAGTTAATTTAATAAATTTATATTCACATAACTTTTTTGCGTACACATTTGTAACGTGCGTATCACAAAGATTTTGTTAGATGTAAAATAATATAATGCATCAATTAAGTTGCCTCATCATCACAAAGATTTTGTTACATGTAAAATGTTTCTTTTTTTGGCAAAATATACTTTTTAAAAGTAAGTTTAATTACACTTTTGGTCCCCCTATTATCATCAATCCGCGATTTTGGTCCTTCTACTTTTTTTTTTTCGCGATTTTGGTCCCCCTATTATTCCAAATTCGGTGATTTAGTTCAAAATCTTGGTCCCCCTATTTTCAAAATCGATGTGTTAGAGGGACCAAAATCGCGAATTTTGAATAATAGGGGACCAAAATCGCGAAAAAAAAGTAGGGGGACCAAAATCGTGGATTGATGATAATAGGGGGGACCAAAGTGCAATTAAACCTTTAAAGTATTAATTAAATTTTATATCAAGGTGTAAATTTGTTTCCTTTTTTATCTGAAGAAATTGATGAGGCGTCAAGTGAAATAAAGTGGTCTTGTTACATCGAATAGTTTATCCCAACACAGGATCTTCAAAATATGTGTGTTGTACTGTTGTAATTAATTGTAATGTGATCTCTCCTTTCATTAGATCATTATTCCTCCTCCTGCTGTTCCGTTCGTATCATTGGACTCGTAAACCACAAGTATTTGGTACCTCTAATGGAGAATTTTTTTTGGTTTAACCACAAGTATCCTTCATTAGAGGCAATCCTGTTCGAGCCGGGAACATCCACATCATGGTGGGACCAGTTCTCCCGGCAAAAATTTTTTTCTATCTACAAGCCTCCAACCCGAGAACATATTTTTTACTATGGAGAATTAATCATATGAATTCAATATCAATCAAATCAAGGTTTGTTAAGAATTGAATAATTAAGGCAGCAAGTGGCACATGCATGCATGATGTTAAATATGCCAATTGGCACTGAATAACCAGCTAGCTTGTCGACAAGTCATCTTCAACTACGAGGTAAGAGCTTGATTGACAGCAAAAATGGTTCTTTCTAGATTCGAAAAAATAAAATGTCAGTCGAAAAGAGAAAAGAAAGTGAAGAAAAATCAACTGACTGAGAAAATCCAACTCTAGTACCATTTGGTGTCGGTGATTTTTGACTTCTGTCAAGAAATAATTCGTGTATAATTAATGGAGATTCTCATTTGAATTAAGAGGTCTTATATTTATGTATAAAAATTAATGTCTTAATTATTTCCTTATCAATTATAAAAATTAATAATGTGTGTGTTAGAGTCAATCACATAAAGGTTGTATTTGTGAGTTTAGAGGGAAGAGAAATGGAAGAGTTAGAAGGAGAAAGAAGGAAAAGAAGAGGAAGAAAAAACTTTGTAAAATAATCAAACTCATAAATACAAAGAGAAAAAAACTTCCAATATTAAATCCTTTCATTCCTTCCCTTTTCCTCTCCAAATTCAACTCACAAATATACCATAAATGAATTTTAATGCACACGTACAATAAGGTACAAGAAATGTTACATTAAAACCTCACTGGATGTATATTAAAACACCCAAAAACATAAGAAAGAAGAGAAATAAATGTAGATAAAATATATCTAAAATAAAATCGAGAAATAGAGAGAAATGTTAAATATATAATAGGTGTATAAAATAAATATGAATATCTTGTTGAATAAGATTATTTATTATATGAGGATGCCCGTATAGTTATGAAAATCATTATAAGCATAAAAAGTATGAGACACCATATAAGAGCTAGAGATAAGCATTTTTAAGTATGTGTTAATTTGTTAACTTTATGAGCAAGGGAGCAACAAAAATGCCCTTAAGGGTATGCTTAAGAATGGAGAGGGAATGAGAAAGAAATGATTAGGGAGAAAGAAATATTAGAAGGAGGCGAGGGAGGGAAGAAAATTTTTTTTTAGGTTTAAATCCCAAGTAATCTCTATTAAGAAAAAAAGAAAACTTTAGTAAATACATTTCCAAACACATAGGGGAATAATCGATCCCTTTCTAGAAGTCTAGCTACAATCCTCCCTTCCCTCCCCTTCCATTCATTTCTCCTTTTCCAACATACCCCTAAGAATATGTACAATACATGATTTTTAAAAGTAAAAAGAAAATGGATTAATTTAATTTAACTAGTTGTTAAGAACATATTTGTTTTGTAATTCGAGAGATTTTCAATATACGTTTTACGTACGATTGTATTCAGAATATTAGTTTTATTTAGAGTATTAATTTAATTTAATTTAATTTGAAACATTTTGGATTTATACCAATCTTTCATTTTAGTTAAAATTTTGAGCGTATAAATTTATGCAAATTAATATCAACATTATAATTTTATCAGAGTACGTAAGTACATTAAATACAAGTTTAAATTAAGTTATTAAAATATACTAATTATAGAAGTTTGAATAATAAATTCATCTAAACACAAACCTAAAAGTTTTAAATACACTTTTAATTTATTTTTAATTTTATATCATATTTCTAAATTTAAGATAGAAAATTACTTAGTCTGACTTAACATATAATAATAAAAAAAGTTTCTAAATCAGTTTGAATAATATATATAGATTTTTAAAGTAAAATATCCAATATAATTTTTCATTTATTTTTATTAGATTAGTTTTTAATGCTAAATTTGATCAAATTAATATATCCAAGTTTTCAATGTTTAGGCGCCTTTCAACTCACGTTTCCTTTAATTCTGATTAAAATGATTCAGGTTTTCAACACTTCAAGTGCTAAGACTTTCAAATGATCTGCTAGAAGCTGGAAGCGAAAACGACTTTATTATATGGGTAGACAAGGAGAATTCGAACTTGTGATATGTGATGTTTTTGGACAATAAACAACATACATTGGCATTTAGCTAGCATGAGTTGTCGAGAGCATTGTAGTATCCATCATTGGATAAGGATTTTCAAGGCGTTTCGAATGCAAAGAGAAAAATGATGAGAAGGCAACTAATCGATAAAAGGAAAATTAAATGAGTTGATTTTTATATATGGTTGGATTAAAAGAAATAAAAAGTAAAAACTTTTCTCTATTTCATTAGTTAGATAGAGAAAAATACTTTTTTTTAGTTAGAGGTGAGAATATTTTGACGTGGGTTCTTCTACAGTTTTTTTTTCCCTTTACTCTTCACTAAAGTGAATTGATCACTCACTTTATTTTAGAAAAGCCAACTCTTTTTTTCTCAAATAAATGATTCTACATTTTATTTATCTTGAATAATATTCTCTGTCTATATTTTCCTTCTCGTGTTTTCACAAACAGAGAACATATATGAATATTTAGTGTCTCTTTGGTTTATAGTTGAGTAAAATTAATTCTGAAAATTAATAACTGAAATGAGTACATACACATTTTACGAAGCATGTTGGACAAAAGTGATTTTAAAATCAATTCTGTAAAATCGTGGTTTTAATTTTGTAACGCCCCAACCAAACAAACTATTAAATGTCCGTCTAATTTACAGTTAAGTAAAATTGATTTTAAAAATTAATTATTAAAATAAATAATACATATTTTATGAAATATATTGAACAAAAATAATTTAAAATCAATTCTTTTATATACAATATTCAAACACGGAACCAAATCAAGAGTAAATTGATATTGTAGTGAATGAGTACACTTTTGTTTTATTTTCCATCTTTAATTTCTTGTCTACCTTGTTTTTAGTGATTATAATAATCATATACTGCTGGCCGCATCAGACCCGCAGCCATAATAGAACAACAATGACAGAGGAACTTACAAATTAATTAAATTCAAACTACAAAAATATATGTTTCGACACATTATATTGACAATCGACCAAGGCCACATAATCCATAAATACTCTGATAGATATGTCGACACATATCTCGAGTTTGAAGTAAAACAAAAATAATTAGGCTAGCTAATTACCCTATATACCATTTTGGTTGTTTTGATTAATTTGAATCAGGAACAAAATTTTAGTATTACAGTAGTATTACTCCTTCCATGTAAAATTTTTCTCTAATTTAAAATTTATTTTAAATTAAAATAAAAATTCTGACCACACAATGAATAAGAGAGTACTAAATTTTTCTACTACTATAGTACTGAAAATTTACTCGTACATTGTGTTAAAACAATCCAAATAAACACTCTTAATTAAAGCAATAATGCGTACCAACTTCAATTAAATGAACTTTATGTGACAACTCTAAAAATTTTTACATGGTAATTGCAATATTTATTTAATTAAAAGTTACAACTTTACTTTTTAATACAGTTATTTTAATTTTTTTCCAAATTATTAGTATTAAATTTGGAAAAAAAAAATTACACAGTCACTCAAGAGTTAAATATTCTATTTATAAAATATCTCCAACTTGTAAACAAGATACTGGTTGGTAGTAATAATAAGGTTATTTATGGAATATGGATCAAAGTTTTGGTGAGAAATTATCAAAACAATATTTAGGGATTGAGTAGTTTGTTTTTTTAATAACAGGGCTTGTCAAAGTATTTGTGATCCATATGTTACTTAAATTAACTCCAATATAAAACAAAAAAAAAAATAATAAAAACTTGTATATATACCAAGAACGAATCACGGCCTGAGGACGGTAGTGGCATTCTGCAATTGAAATGTCAACCCCTCTTCTTTACCAACCGTGCATGAGAAAAAATAACAAGCATTCCACTTGAAACGTGTAAATATGACTTGTTTATCTTTGGAATTTGATTTGTATGCATGTTAATTTAAAGAATATAAAACACATACTACATGCCCCGCGCGCAATATAAATTTGTGGATTTATAGTTGTTTCCATTTGCAATTAATCAGCTTCTTCAATATAAAGTTACTTTTCTTACAATCGCAAAATGCATCTTTAGAAAAGACTGAATGAATGGTCATTCTCCACTAAAAGATAGGGCACATAGACATAATAGTTTCCAATTAAGCTCCTGGACCACACTAGCTATTAATTTCTCCGGAAACGTTCCGTAAGCAGATGCACTTCTTCTATACGAAATGCAATATTGATGAAAGTACCGGGGTACATATATATGGAGGCCACTCCTTTAATTGACTGATTCGATCTGAAATTTGACGCTACGAATTGAACGGATATATATATATATATATATATATATATATATATATATATATATATATATATAGAAAGGTGGAGAACGACATTCAACCGTCTTTTTGTTATTAATTTTGGTTAACGAAATATGCATATTTTGGTAAAATTAAGCCAGCACTCGCCAAAACTGTTGGAGATCACTACTGGAAAATCAAATTCAAGATATTGGATATATAAACACAATTCAATCTGACAGTGTTAATTCAACTATTTAACACTATTAAACTTGATTTAGTAGTTTTTTGTAAACTTGAATTATGTTTATTCATCATCATGATTATTTGTGCAAATTTCGTAAAATTTTGACACTAATAATTACTAATAACTTGATAATCAAATGGTTGGTTTTCATATATTTCAAATGTATATATGACGTTAATCCTGTGATATCTCAATGGCATATCAAATGATTGCGGCTTAACATAAAATTTATATGATAAATCTATATGATAAAAACTTTCAATCTAACGGTGGATACTTGAACAATGATCTATTAAAAAATTATTGAGCGGTGTAATACTCGATTGCAACTTAACACTAGTGTATTTAATACCTCCTCTAAAATATTATTAATTATTAGATAATGATAACCGAGTGTTTTGAGAGATAAAAGTGTAATAAATTTCCAGGGTAGTAGCTGATGAAAAGAGGAGTTTTTTTTTTAAAAAAAAAAAGCTACTTGATCAAGTAGCTTCTCAAAAAAACTTTAACGACTTAAAAAAGTTACCTTACAAATACTGATAAATAGTTTCAATTACTAATTCCAGTTCCTCATCTAGCAGAGAAATGACTTACCAAATACACTATTAAAACATCCTTGAATGTAAGATGATAAAAAAATAAATAAAAGGAGAATGAAGAGAAAGGGGAAAAAAGGAAGAAATTAAGTTAATTTATACATTATTTAAATGAAAAAGATAAAGAAAAAATCTCCACTTATTAAGTTAAATGAAAAATAAGAATAAAGAAATTAATGCAATTACTTTTTATTTTTATAAAACATTTAAGTGAACTTCATATTAAAAGAGAGAGATGTTTAAATGAATAAAATTTAAAAGAACGAATTATCGTTTTAGAACTTGTGATTTTTCTTTATTAAAGGTGAGGAAATTTTAACATGGGTTCTAATTTTTTTTCCCTCTCCCCTTTACCTCTCATGTAAATTATTCACTTTTAGCCCGTTTGGTTTACAGTTGAGTAGAATTAATTCTAAATTGAATGGTTGAGATTGATAGTGTACACTTACGAAGTACATTGGACGGAAGTGATTTAAAATCAATTCTGCAAAACCATGATTTTGTTTGGTCAAAATCTAACCAAACGGGGTTAAAATATTTTAAAAGATTTCTTTTTTATTTATTGAAATTTAGGGTAAGGGGATGACGCTCCAAGAGATATTTACATTTACTTCACTCCAAGAGAATAAGTGGATGTTCGAATTTGCAACCTGTCAGAAACTTGTCTTGCTCCACTTCACCAACCCCTTATAGTTATTTTAAAAGATTATTGCGTTTTTTACAAACACAGGACGAAGATCTTACGTTGACCATTGTGGCGGTTGCACTATTTGTTTTATTTTTCCATCTTTGTGTACTGTAGCTAAATGCCGTTTATATACTGCTGGCATCAGAGCCGCAGCAAAATAGAACGACAATGAAGTTAAAAGAACTTACAAATTAAATTCAACTACCAATGACACTTTATATTGACAACCGACCAAGGCCAAAAATTTCATAAAATATATTACTCTGTTGAAAGTGAATAATTTCTTTTTTTTAATTTTCCATACTTTTTAATCTCTAATTAGGATATCCCCTATGAGACTTACAAATTTTTTAAACACATCGTCTTCAAAGTGAGGGTTACTCTATTAATTAATAAAGATTATCATGAACACCCTTATGAATTATGATCAACATCTTCAATAGATGTGATTTAATCCAAGCGGCAGCAGAAATATTTAAAGTTCCTTTCCTTATACAATCTCTAGAAGACTCGATGAATGGTCATCCTCCAACTAAAAGAGAGAGCACGTACACTAGTTTCCAATTAATATAAAGCTCCTGGACCACACTATAAGCTTCTTTCTCCAGAGAAAACGCAGTAAGTATATAGAAAAGGATATGCACTTCTCTTAAGAAATGCAAGTGTGATGAAAGTCACCCCCTAGCACTCAATTTTGTCCAAATATTTTTTTAATATATATATTAATTTTTAACAAATTTCTCTTCACGTTATTAAAAAAAAATTATTAAATTGTTTTTTATGAGTCGACACACCCCTTTGACAAATTTTAGAAATTTGATAATATGATATGGAAGGGAGGACCACAATTAGTGAATGCTTAACAGTTAGGGATCACTACAGGAATCAAATTAATTTAAGATCTTTCAATACTTCAATCTTGACAGTAACTCAACCACTATTAACACTGCTAATTAAACTTGATTTTTATAAGCATAATTAAACTTAATTATTCTCCTCTGTTTGTTTTTGGATGCTAGCTAGCAATCCACACATAAGAATCATGATTGGGATAGATTTTAAAGGTAAGTTTTAAATGGTGCCAAAAATAAAGTGAAGACATAAAGATAAAAAAACAATTAAAAAAAACTCAATGCAACTCGCCCAGTACTCAGCAAAACCACATAAAAAGGGGAATGATCCATATCTTCATCATTAATTACATGCCTAATAAAAAATGTGAGCATTTTCTCCCTCTTACAAGGAAAAATCCAATATCATGATCAAATAAGCCTGAAGAGAAAATTAGTAAACTAACAAGAAAATAAATATATGCTATACCATGAATGTGATTCGTAATTGAGTTGCGTAAGTGAGTTTATTATAAATATTGTATTATGCATGTCATGGATATGTACGGTGCATGTTTCATGTAAAATTAATTAAAAAGACAACGAACGCGTCCAGCTGACTTGATTATATATATCCCTATATGAAGAACTAATATAATTTTTGTGCTTAAGATTGCCTCTACACATACGCGGAAAAAGAAGAGATGTTTAGAATAATAATAACCAAATGACGTTCTCAGGCATAATTTATTAATTCATAATCAAGAGACTTGTTTGACGGAAAGAACATTTAAAACAAATTCGCTCACTCATTCGGTTATTCCCAACCACCTTTCCTTATTTTATTGTTTGGTTTGCTATATCTTTCGGTACACCTTCCTTTTTTGTGTTTACTTTTCAACGTCATGTTCCAACTAAATTATAGTCACCAGTCACAGCTCAAGGAAAGAAGTGTGAAACATTTTCGTGAGACAAGTCTTTGCCACTCTTGTTTTGAACCAATTTTCAATCGGTTCATCAGATTTCAGCCCAAGATTAACTATCAGGCCCACAAGTCCTTTGGTGCATTCCAACGAAATTTGAGGCCAGTTTATGGAGGAAAACTGTGGCTCAATTTACTCCAAATTCTGCTGTTATAATGCACTCGATCCACAACAAACAAGCAAATGCAACCATTTTTTGAGGTAGATTTACAGCATTAATAAAGTTAATCAATCATATCAAGTAAGACGAAATAACTGACCAGAAATTTGGTTTCTAAAAGATTGAGCTCACATCACTTTAGTCTCCGAAAGATTATGTCATGTCAATTTAGTTTCGAAATAATTAAAAGTGACATTAAAAATACACTCATGAGATTAATAAACCCTCGTGAGATTAAAAAAAAAAAGACAACATTGAGATTAAATGTCGACTTCTGATAATTTAAGAACTAGATCTATTTTTTACCACAATAATGGAGAAAGAAGGCATTGGCTTTGTAGCAACAATATCAGCATCTAAGGACTTCTACTTTCCTAAACTATTAACATAAGCAACGCCAGAATAAGTTTTTGTCTCAGCACAATATTACACACACCAACATGATGTTGCCATGTCACTGAATAACCCAGTAAATCCGAGTTGTACACAAACTCGACAAGAGATATTTTTCCGGAAAACTTCCAGTCTCAACGCCATTGAATACAAATAATTGGAAGACAACCAGCCATGGCTTTGAATGACATCCACAAAGTGATTACATGATGGTTGCAGCGGCTTCTTTCTTCAGTTGGCTGTGAGTTTACTTGCTGAAACCTCTGTGACTCGGATGGGTTGTATGTAAACTCTGATGTATCAAGCCCATACTGAATAAGGAGCAGTATTAGTGTCAGATAGTGCAAACCACACACAAAACCATAATCATCTAACAAAACAACAGTAATGTGTTCTTTTTTTATCCAGTCATTCCTAATACAATGATCAGTATAGTAAACAACGGGAGGACTAACTGAATGACACATCTAAACAGCTAAACTATAGATCTCTAAATGACAGAGTTGATTGAAAAATGTCTTATGTAAAAAGGATATCCTGCTTTGTGTGACATAGGAAAAGCATTAGCTAAAATCAGTGCTATTTCAATGATTCAATACTCTTCCAAACATGCAATAATATTATAATCAGGAAACTGCTTAAGCACAGTGTCCAGCGAACAAGATTAAATGATCACTTATTAGAAATTCATGATAGGACATTGTGGTGTTATTCGATCTATGTAGTCAACCCTACCGAGTAGGAAAAGGTTTTGGGTGGTTGTGTTATAATCAGGAAACTTATTAAAATGCAATAAACTTATAGACTGTGTTTGAGTCTAACAGCCTGGATTACACCAGACGCACAAAACAATAGTACTATCCAGGGCAATCCTGAAGTACTCTGAGTGTATGCATACCTGTTAAGACAAACATGAAAATCTGCATAACCAAAATATTAGATAAAAGTGAACTGAAAAAAAAAAGGATTTCACCTTCTCCCTCATCCGTGAACTCCATGCATCATTTCTGCTTGGACGCTGGTCAATTGTCCCTGCGGCTGGTAATCCTGTTGCTGGACCTGCTGGTCTGTTGAGCAATGGCTGCCGGACTTGCTGCCTTGGATTAATGAACTCATCATCGCTATCATAATCTGCTGGCCTATTTGCAGCCCTAACAATAAGGGCTAACAAGAAAAGCAGAGCCTGCAATTCCATACACATTCCTTAGACAACATATGATAAGAATTAAATACTTTATGTTCAACAAACATAACAATGGGCATTTTACATCGCATACATGTTTAAGGCCTTCTTTACTATAGGTTTTCTCCCCTCTCATTGTGGTAGGTATATGGGGGTAGGAGAAAACATTTTAAATACAGTTCTCCAGTGCGTTTGAGAAGGGGAGCCCTGGCGCAACAGTAAGAGTTGCAGGCGTGTGACTTGGAAGTCACAGTTTCAAGTCATGGAATCAACATTTTGTAAATGCAAAGTAAGGCTGCCTACAACTACAATAGACTCGCAATGGGTCCAACCCTTACCTGGACTCCACTGTAGCACCATGTTTCCCTTTTACTCAAATACATTTGAGAAATAGATGTTATACTGTATTATACCAACATGTAAGGGGAAGCTTATCACAGGGAAACTTGTTTCCCCAAATTCCTGAATTTCAAAGCTGATTCTGAATTTGTGTATATTAACCTTCTCTGCTCACTATTCCCTCTCCCTTCATCTCGTCAAGCTCTTTCTTTCTTTCCTAACATCTATCAGTATCAAAACTGCATTTTTTTGGGTCAATAAATTAGGTCCCAAGGTATATCCCTACAATTCCATTTCCCATCAATAAAGAAATATTATGCTTAAACCCAGAATCAGGACCAAAAACCTATCATTGCTGTCATTGATGACTGATGAGTGACTCACATGAAATTATTAAAGGATGATGGCAATAATAAATTCATTTTCCTTGTCTTCCTGATCTCTCACAATCTATAACTGGCCCAATCTAATGTAAAATTGATTGTTTGGTTCTAATCCCAGGACCTTCTGTGGGTACAAGCACAAAGACACATGCATGTCTGCAAAACAACATTGCTTTCTTTTAAATGTCAATCAAACAATTTCTTGTTTACCTCAAAGATAACAATCCCAAGAGCAACCCATCTCACAATATTCCAATTCTCTCTCAAAAACCCATATATCATATCAAAATCTCCAGTTTTGTCAGTTGGAATTTCCTGTTAAAGAAAAAAACCTGTAAGATGACAGATATATCTTCTTTAATTTCAGATCATAAATTATCACAAAGAATTTTACTTACTTCTTTCCAGTTTTTGTCAAAGAATATAAAGGCTGCACATCCCAGCTCTACCAAGATCAATAATGCCACCAAAATGGAATACTTCGTTGACTTAAGGAAAATCATAATAATTCCTTTGAGATTAATGCATGTATATATGCACACATAGATTTACATACAAACAGAGGGAGAGTGGCAGAGAAACTTCACTTCATGCTCTTTATATTAATGGAAATTTATGAGACCATGAAATATTTTTTGTTGTAGCATAAGACATTTGATAAGGATACAAAGATCAGGCAGCATCCATTCCTTGTCATAGCTCCAATACAACCAAAACAAGAAATAACAAAGAGAATTACTCCAATCCCAATAAATACGTAAATGAACCTGCCAAACATGAATCGCGCAATTAGAGTCAGACAGTATTAATACAACATAGGTTGGCCTGTATCAACTTCATCCAAAGTTAACAATGTGTATGTATCAATAATTGCATCAGAGTGAAATGAAGGCAGTGCATAGTATGAGTGGAAAAACTGACAGTTTATAATATAGATGTAAAAACTCCGTCATGAATGACAAATGTAAGTGTTTGGATCAAAAAGCTCCATCAATTTACAATAATAAAAAAAAGGACAAAATTCTACATGTGGTATTTTATCAGTGGTTCTCTTTCTCTCACGCAAATACATAAAAGTAGTCTGTAGGTCTAAAAAACACTACATGTAGAAAAAATAGATTAATTCAATAACTTTCCATGTACCATTCTAGGAAGTGTATAAAGCAAGTTTGTTTGAAGTTTCTTTTCTTAATCAATGGCAAGAACAGTCAATAATGCACCAATTACACCAAATAATGAAGCAAGCTTAACCTTTAATTTTACCTTCTGAAGCTCCAATTATTACATAACCACAAATCCACAATGTATTGGTCAGCCATTCCAAAAGTTTCACCTAGTAGCTTTCACTGAATGTGACCAAACCAAACAGATAATGATATGGCAGTAAATACTTAAACATAGAGGCCATGCCCCAGAAGCTATTTGAGGGGTTGATTCCTAAGGCGTAATTATCTCTGGTATAAAGTCCCCATTGCATTTTACCCATAATTTTTCTTGGGCAAGCTAGAATTGTTTCTTAACTTTGGATTTTATCTTATGCAATACTGATTATTACATGGTTACAAGTCCTTGAAGAAAATTTATCCCAACTCCATTGGGGGGAAAAGTTTTGTCAGCATCAATACAACCTGGGGCCAAACTACACAACACATAGCAAACTGATGCAGCAAAATATAACCAAAAACAAAACCTTTTGCAAGTCAATGACACACATAAGTAACTCAATGGATATGCCCCAGAAAATGGCATCAAAGAGCAGCAAGCATACCAAGCCTTAGGCAACTTGTCAAAAAAGTTGTCGGATAGAGACACAGCCATAAGCATGGGTCGCCCAAGTTGAATTAGAGTTTGATCATCGCTGACAGGAGAAATTGCCGGAGTGTCATCATCTGAATCTTTACCGAATTCAACCAGCAGATAGATCCCAAAGCCACCATGGCCAAACCAACCAGGGTCATTATGAAGTTAAAAAGCTTCAAAAGGCACTCCAGAACCCCCTACATGCCATCCTCCACCTATATGGTAGTTTAATCCCTCAACCAGAATTCAAAAGGGAGGCCAAATCCCTATATATTTTCTGCAGAAACAGGCATTTTCATTGAGTATAAAATCAGCAGTACAAAGAAACTATCACAGTAAGGATAAGACCTGTGACTCAAGTTGCATTTTCAGAACATGCTAACTTCAATTTGTGCTCCTTTTCGTTCACACTTTACAGTCTCAAGATTACATAAATTAATTAATAACAACAATAATAACCTAACCGTTTGATTTAGACAAGCATTTGGAAGATTTCTAAAACGAAGAAAGGGATGCGGTCTCTGCTTAATCAGGTTAATTATGCTTCCGTATTCAAGTCCCTAATCTTACTTTTTCAATCTTTCCTCTTCCTCGGGAAATTTAAAGAAGAAGATGTAGAGTTCGTATATTGAAAACAAAAAAATTCTAAGAATAATTAATGAAATTTTATATCCCCAATTTTTTTTAATTTTAAAAAAATAATGATGTTGCTTAGAATGCAATTGACCCCTATATTCCTAGTGAACTGTAGCTCAGAAAAATTGTTGAGGAAGCTTCGCTGATTCATTAAACCCAAAAGAAATAAATAAAAATGTTGAGGATAGGGTGGGTGAAGGGTGCAAGAACTTACAGAAGGAATAGACGATTTCTACAGACGTGGACTTGCGAATTGCGAAGGAAGGTTGGCTTTTACAAAATTGAAATCACAGAGAGAGAGAAGCAAAAGGAGAGATAAGAGAGAGAAAGTGCAGTGCGTGCCACTCTGGCATTTGCTACAGGCAAGGCAACCCCCGAAATTGATGTGAGTGACGATCTGGCAATTGAATGACATGTATGCCCTGGAAAATCCAATGGATAGGAAAGTAACAAATGTAGAAAAATAAGATAGAATAAATATATTTTTGATCCACAAAATTATGACGTTTCTCAATATTATTTTTTTTATTTTTATATTTATATAAACAAAAATAGTGTTCTTAATATTTATAACTGTATGTTTTTAGTTTCTGAATTAGGACTGACTTTTTGTTATTTTTATTATATATATATGGATTAAAAATAAAAAATAATAGTGATTAATTTCAAAATATTAAACTTTTATGGATAAAAATTATATTTAAGAGTATGTTTGGTAAGTCATTTCAGCTGGCTGAAAGCTGAAATTAGACCACTTCAGTTGTGTTTAGTAAGGTACTACCTCCGTTCCTATTTAACTGTCTACTTTAAAAAAAAAAATTGTTCCTATTTAACTGTTCATTTACAAACCCAATGCACTAATAATTACACTTTTATCCATTTTACCTTGTGTTAATAAATGACCCACTATTGAAAACTAACGAGAGTCAATAGTACTAAGAGAGATAAAAGGGTAAAATAGAAAATTTAAAAATTTATTTCCATGAAAACAAGAGTAATGATTACATTCCTTAATATGTGTGTTTTTAGTCAAAGTGGACAGTTAAATAGGAACGGAGGTAGTAGTTTTTTTAGGTAACTACTAGCTTTTATTGAAAATTAAAAAAAAAAAACTCATTTTCAGTTACTAGTTGAAATTTTATTACAAGTTTATCCCTCAACTACCTCCACTCATCATTATTTAATAATTAATGATATCAGTGTATGTCATTTTATCGTTTCAGCTAGTTTTACCAAACACATTCAATCAAATCAACTAAATTTTCAGTTTTCAACTAGTTTTTCAGCTTTCATCTAACTTTTCAGCTAGTTTTACCAACACGCTCTTAAATCTATAATGTATTTATACTTAAAATTTTTAAAATATATTGAAAAGAAAACATGTGATGAATAATTAAAATAAAGATGAAATTAAAGCATCATTTTAAACAACAAATGCCACCTCTTGTATAATTTTTTTTCATGAATTTGAATTTTAATATTATAAAGGTTGTTTATTCTTTAAATTTTGTGTGTTGAAATTAATTTATTTTTTGTTTTCATTTTTTAAAAGAACTTTAAAAAGATACTTATTTCCTAAAAGAATTTATTCCTACACATGAATTTGAACTTGTTTTATTACGGGATGTAACATATAAATATATATATATAATATAATAGGTTTAAATACATTTTCGTCCCTATACTTTTGTAAATGAGTGATTTTGGTCCCCTAATTTTAATTGCTCAATTTTGTTCCCTATTAATTACACAAATCTAATTCTACCGTTATCCTCCCATTAAATATTTAGCAGAGTTTGCTGACATGGATTTAATTTTGTGACGTGTAAACTATCACATGGCAAAAATTATTATTTAATTTTATCTCTTGATTTTTTTAAAACAAAAAATTAGAAAGTAAATCAGATTCTGCATAATTTAATACAGTGAGAAACAAAATTAAAAAACAAAATCCCACTACTACACTTCAATTTCCTCAAAACAATAAAGCAAATACAAGTCTCAAAACTAAAACAATTGTAGGTCTGCTTCAAGCCATCAACCAAGCGAACTAAAATCTCATTCGGGCATGAAATGAAATTCAAAATGAAATCGAAGGCGAACTGAAATCTGCAAGATCTGATTTTTCGTTTAAAAAAATTAAGAGATAAAATTAAATAATAATCTTTGTCATGTGATAGTTACATATCACAAAATTAAATCCATATCAGCAAACTCTGCTAAATATTTAATGGGAGGCTAACAGTAGTATTAGATTTGTTCAATTTCTAAAGAAGATGGACTAAAATTGAGCAATTAAAACTAGAGAGACCAAAATCACTCATTTACAAAATTACATGGACCAAAAATGTATTTAAGCTTATATAATATGATATCTAAAACTAGAATTTGATTCCTCTGAAGTATACAGGATATTTTAGAAAATAAAATATAATAATAATAATAATAATAATAATAATAATAATAATTAATTTAAAAATTAACAAGTATAATTGTGTAAAATATATATATATATACGAACATAATAAATTATGAACTCTTAAAATTTTAATGATTGAAACTTTTAATTAATTATTATAATTTCACATTTTATCCTTAAAAATATATCGTTCACTTAGATAAGTGAAGTCTAAAAAATCAAGTCAACTTTCATCATAATGCTATTTTTCTTATTTCTTTTATTTCCACAAGATATTTCCATACTATTAAAATATATATAAAATTAATTTTAGCTTAGAATATAAAAGCTCATCACCACTCCTAAACTTAAGTTTGTTTATCATTAAAACATCACTTGTTATTATTTTTCTTTGTATCTCCCATGTTATGGCCTAAGCGGTAGTCAAGACTCATCTAAGTTTTTTCAAGGCATGCGCATACATAGAATTATACATGCAGTTGTGGCATTGTAAACATTTGTTTTTAAAATTAATATGTAAATTTGAATATAATTTATTTATAGTCAAATAAAGAATAAAGATAGAAATTTAAAAAATATATATATAATATGCAGTTTGAAACAAATTATAATTAAATATATTAAGGAACATAAGGTATTTGTAAAAAATACTATTTCTAAATTATTATATAAAAATATTATATTTTTAATGGATATTTTTTATGTTTTGGATCTGTTAACTAACTACTGATGTTTTTTTTAACACATTGTTAACGAGATTTTTTTTCAAGACTTTTTTTGGACAGATATTTTTTTCCAAGACTTAATGTCACTCAAAGAATGGGGGAAATTTTGTTCCTCGGTGTTTCTGTCTGCACATCTACCAGCATGCGACAAGAACCGTCTACCATCCCCTAGGACACAGCAACCACCCGTCAACATAGAGACTTGGCAAACAGAATTTCATTCTCTTTTTTTCCCCTTTGGTATTGTGTAATTCAGTATTGCTACCCCAATCAATATAGTTAATGTCAATTATTTTTATATTATCCGTTCCTATTTAACTATCCACTTTGACTAAAAACACACATATTAAGAAATACAATCATTATTCTTGTTTTCATGGAAATAAATTTTAAACTTTCTATTTTACCATTTTATCTCTCTTAATACTATTGGCTTTCATTAGTTTTCAATAGTGGGTCATTTATTGACATAAGGGTAAAATGGAGAAAAATGTAATTATTAGTGCATTGGGTTTGTAAGTGGACAATTAAATAGGAACCATTTTTTTCTTTGAAAGTGGACAGTTAAATAGGAACGAAGGTAGTAAAAGTTTCTTATATTTTTTTAGTGTTAAATATGTTTTGGTCCCTAAACTTTCACCTGAATTTGGTTTTGGTCCCTAATCTTTTTTTTCGTTGTTTTTGTCCTTAAAGTTTTCAAATCATTGGAATTAATCTCTGCCGTCAACTCTGTTAAATATAGGAGTGATGATAGGGACTAATTTCAATGATTTGAAAACTTTAGAGACCAAAACCAAATTCGGGTGAAAGTTAGCGGACCAAATCCAAATGTGAGTTTGATCCATAATCTTTATTTTTCGTTGTTTTTTGTCTCTAACATTTTCAAATCATTGAAATTAGTCCCTGTCGTCAACTCTGTTAAATATAAGGGTGACGACATAGACTAATTTCAATGATTTGAAAACTTTAGGGACAAAAAACACGAAAAAAAAAGATTATGGACCAAAACCAATTTCGGGTCAAAGTTTAGGGACCAAAAACATATTTAAACCCTTTTTTATTAATGTATAGATATTAGTTAACTTTATATATCATTAATTTTTGGTTTAAACCATATGTTATCCTCCACGATATGTAGTGACTTGAACAGAGTCGTGTATGGATCCTCTCTTGTGATCCTGCCTCTCCAGCGGGTTTAGCTACGAAATAACTAGGAAACATTTATTCAGTAGCTATACTTGCTAGGGACCGCGCGGAGAGGAATGAGGATCTAAATCCTGTTCGAGTCTTACTTAATCAAGCATCCACTTCAATCAACCCATATGGGTTTCTATAGACTATAAATTTTTAATTAAATATATGCTAATTATTAATTATAATGTGTAATTTTTAGACTCTCGTTAGTTGGACCGAATATATCAGTCAAAGAATTTAATGCATTTGATTATAATTTTTTTATCAAATAATGAATTTGATTTAAAGATGTTGCTTGTCTTCAAATCTCTCTCTCTCTTTTTTTTTTTCTGGGTCAAATCTTCAAAACTCTTAAGCGAACTCTGCTTCGCTGCGTAGCCCAAATACAAACCAGGTCTATCTTACATAGGGAGTTGCTTTTAGAACCCCACTTTTACTATTCGCACCCCATCACATACCCAAATCCCATACTACCCCTAACCTCACGCCCATGCCCCACCCCCAACTACTGCAACAGCTCCCCCCCCCCCAAACCCACCGTCTCCCCCCTCCCACCCCCCTTAACCACTCCCCCTTCCCAACAATCCCCCACCCCACTCCTCCACCCCCTTCCCTTTCCCCTTCCCCTTCCCCCTCTCCCACTCCCCTACCCCACTCGTCCCCTATCCTCGTTCCCCCTCCCCCTGCCCTTTTAATTTTTTTTGTTGAAGTTTTTGGTTTAGAGACGAAATTTTTTCCGTCTCTAACCAATTTTTTTTAAATCAACTTCTGAAACCCTCCCGGAAATTAATTTCAGGATTTAAACCACACTTCCGGAACTTTCCGGAAATTAATCCTGAAATTAATTTCCGGGAGGTTCCGGAAGTTTATTTAAAAAAATTGGATTTTCCGTCTCTAAACCAAAAGTTTCAAATAAAAAAAATCAAGGGGGTGGGGGAGTGGGGAAGGGGAGACGGTGGGGAGGGGGAAGCTGCAGGGGGAGGGGGTGGGCCATGGGGTGGGCCATGGGGTGGGGGTAAGGGTAGTATGGGGAATTGGGTATGGGATGGGGTGTGAATAGCAAAAATGGGGGTTCTAAAAGCAACTCCTTCTTGCATATAGTTGGGCTTTTTCTCTGAATTCAATTTTAGTGAATGGGCTAACTTTATATGCAAACTAAAGAGATAGTCCAAAAATAAAACGAGCAATTCATTTTGTAAGGCTTTGCTATTTCCACCCCTATGTTTAGTAAATTTTAAAAACCCCACATTGGCAGAGGGGGTGGGAAAAATGAATTCTTGGAGTATTTTTGAAAACCCCACAATTCTTGTAGTTATTCACACCCCCTACTTTTAGTATTCTTGAAAACCCCACATTTATTCCCACCCCCCTACTTTTGAAAACCCATCTCCCTCACATTTTCCCCTATGTTCACCTTTTTCGTATACCAAGTCCTCTCATCCATTTCATCTCCTTTAACCTAAACTTTTTGGCAAAGGCTCTACTCATCCCTTTCATTCTTGTAGTACTTTTGTACCATGTGTAGTGTAAAGAGGAATTACGTTCTGTTCCGGAGAGTGGGGTTGACGGGGTTTCACCACTTCCGAACATGTGTATGTAAATTAAGAGGGATGGGAAGGGTGGAGTGGAGTGAGAGGGAAAGGCTTGTAAGTTTTCTCCTTCCCTCTCTTTAGCTTAATTTTTTTCACTCGTGACCACATCCTAAGAGAACAAAATATTAAACTAAACAAAGTTTGTAAACCGAAAAAAAAAAAAACTAAACAAAGTTTCTAAGACCTAAGGGCGGGGTTCCCAGGCTAAAAATGTTCAAGTCCCTTAAAAGATGATTAATTTAAATGAATTAACGATCACACCTGTTCTGGACCATTAAGGGGGGAGTTTGTTTCAAGGTTTTAGATCATATTCTTGGGAATAATATTCCCGGGAATCCTATTACCAGGAATGTTACTCCTGGGTAAAATTTCTAAACATGTTTGGTAGATATTTAACATTCTCGGGAATATTTTTAACATTTATTTATTTTAAAAATTTAAAAAATTAAAAATAGAAAAAATATAATAGGATGAAGTGAGAGAGAGAAGTTATTTTACAAATAACTTCCATTCCCATGGGAATGTAAGATTCCCACCCCTCACCATGAGAATAAAATGTAACTAAACTAAATCACTTTTCTGGGAATCAATAATATCCGGGAATATGATTTTTAAAACTTGTACAAATGTGGGAAAGTAAGGTCCTGTTTGGTTTGCATTTTCATTTCCTGTTTCAGTTTTATGAAATTTTACAAAGGAAAAACTGGAAATGCTGGAAACAAAAATTTACTGTTTCCAGCATTTCCAGTTTTTCCTTTGTAAAATTTCAAAAAATAGGAAACAAGATGAAAACAAAAAATGGAAACAGGCAATGAAAATGTAAGCCAAACAGGCCCTAATATTCCCAAGTTCACTTTCCCGGGAATATGTTTCTATGACGTGAAACAAACACCCCCTTAAGAAGTTCACCTTCGAACTACAACAAATAATTTATATGTCCCGTAATTTAGAATTGCTTCCAAAATGTTAAAAAAGATTTTTAGGGAAGGGTGAGGAACACTAAATCCCAAATAAGATTAACCATGATAATAGGAAATATCATTCGTGTAAACAAAATAAAACGTTAAAAAGATAAATTGATTAAAGATCAGTTTGATTTATAGTTGAATAGAATCGATTCTAAAAATAAATGGTTGAGATAAATGATCGAAGTACGTTAGATGAAAGTGATTTAAAATCAATGATTTAAAATCATTTATGCAAAACCACGATTTTATAACAACAGTTGCAATTTAAAACAACCTAAAACAACCGGACACTAAAACATAAGGATAGGCCAAGCAGTGTTGTTATTGGAAGACGTTGCCTGCACAAATCTGTTGTTCTGAATTCCGAATATAACTGAAACAGATGAACAAATTGAATGGGGAAAAAAGGACAAGTTAGCATCCGCAAAAGCCTGGACTCATCTTTATTCACAACATCATCATACCTACCCTTTTCCATTATTAGACACCTCTACCCTACCCAACAACACCACTCCCTGTCCCCACCACAAACTTGATTATACGATCCACAACCCAGAAAATCCCCACCACATCCCCATCAAATGTTTGTATCAGGATCTACGACTATTTTCAGCCTTGCCTTCAACAAATGCGTGGCTACCGGGTGCATTAAAACTGCTGCACAGCTTAACCTTTTTTATTGGATGATTTTTTTTTTTTTTTTTTTGGCGAGTGGCGAGGGATCCATTTGGGTGGCAACATCGTATTGTATGACCTGAGATATCAACGGTGAAGGCTCAGCTCAGACATCATCATAAGTGGTCGGTGTTGCGGTGGGGACCACAAGGCAAAATAAATGGTCTCAACTTCCTGCAAATCTACAACTGTAGTTGGAACAAAATAATTACAATAGTCAGTCCACCGCCACAGGGTACTGAATTGATGTATGATTGTCCATCACCATCAGCTCAGTGGGGTTTAGAACCCTTGTTCTTGTTGCCGCCAAAAGGTATGCTGGATATGCCTTTCTTGGAGAGCTCATCCAACACACTATCCATCGATGGAGGTTTCAGGCCTAAGGGTAATGGTAGCCATGGCTTGCTTATTGCCTCCTTCACAACCCTGTCCACCACATCCTCTGCCTGCAATTCCATTCATACAACATTACAACACCCCCTATAAAGAACAAGACCCCATGGGTAGTTTGAACCTTTTAAACATTATACAACTTATTATTATTGATTTTTTTCTATTATTATTAGAGAAATGCTAACGAGTACCCGTCCTAAGGGTACTGGTTAAGGTTCCAAAATTAGAATGTTTTTATTTGACTGTGCGGCATTTAATCCAATAAATACAATCAATATTGTGATTTCTAATTAAAACCTAGTATATATCGTTAGGAGGACCCTTATTATTGTTATTCAACTGGAGATAATTTTATCACATCAGCTACGGGCCAACCAGAATGTAGGAACTGGTGACTTGTCAGTTGCCACTATAATCAAGTAGGAAGGAAACTGAAAAGAAAGAACTGCATTACCGGATAATGCTCAAAGGAACTTCGTGGTGGCAAGCCAAATCTATAATCCACTGCTTTAGCAGCATTGTGCAACCCAGCTATATTCTGCAGTTTGATGAGAATATCTCTGGTAAATAATTTAAATAGCCAGGCAGAGATAGATTACACACAAATGGTTGCATTAATTAACTATTAACATAGAAATAGAATAGAAACAAAATTAGATATTCAATTCACCAATACTTACTTGAGTGTAGGGAAAACAAGGAGCTTGAGGAGGTGGCAACACTGGGCAACCCCATGCATCCACATGCACCTGAAACATCAAGTTATTACACATCAAACTGCATTCATAGTTTCTACATCACAGGAAACAGGGGAAATTTGCTAATATTGAAGAAAAACTTAAATCCCTGCTTTCATTCTAAGTAAAAAATTTACCCCTGGATAAGGCTTCCAGTGCCAACTTTCAATAGGCTGCCATTGGGGATAACCATGAGGGCCCCAAATCTGTACACCAGCTGTTTGACTGCCAGGTTGTCCCCACATAGGATATACAGGAGCTGGTGAAAGGGTGTGATTAGAATGATATGGAGGGTAGGCTATGATTGGTCTTTGCATACAGTAGCTCCTTTGCATTGGATCTCTTTGATTTGGCCATTTTCGATCTTCTTCCCCAGGCATGATTTGTCTCTTGTGCATTCTATATTTCTGTTCAACAAAAATCTGTTACTAAATCTTACCTAAGAGGACATGGATATATCATATATATTTTATTTAATTATCAGAAGGGTGTGGAAATTGTCAATTTATTCACAGATTTGGAATGGAAACTGATATCTATAACCAGAAAGCAAGATAATTACCTGTAGATGGCTTGCCACATTATGCCTTGTCAAGCCCTCCACTTTCATCAGCTCCAATATTCGAGAAGGAATGGCTTGATCAATACCCAACTGTTCCACTGCCTTGACAAATTTTTTGTGCAGTTCAGGCGTCCAGTCTACCTGAACCAAAATCAAGTACCATAACTGTATTCAGATAATGATACCAGCAGATCACTTATACAACCAATAAAGACATTTCCTTCTATTGAGAGTGTCTTTCCTATTCCTAAGATTGACAATTAGAGAGCAGTTAACATTTGAAAATTCTATTATAAAATTTCCTTTAATCACTTCATGAAAATAAAGATATGTCTGGTATATATGCTTTCTTGAATAATAATAACTCAAAGCATCAAGCATGCACATGCAACATGTTGGGAATACTAACAAGTTAAACAAAATTTAAGAAATAATTTGTAGTATGTGTGCCATACTAGTGCCATTGATATCAATTTCATGAGCATGTGTAAGCAAATGGTGCAGGGCAAGAGGAAGGGGAAGGGTAGCATAGGTGTTAATGTCAGTATATTGCAAATAAGAAGAGGTTTACATCACACAGTCACATATACGATAAGAAGAACTAATAGTCATAGTGCAACTTACTTTCATCTTCTTCCGATTAGCTTTATTCTCACATGAATCATTAAGAACACCTGTTTTATTTGGAGTTGTGTTACCATCAGCATTGCTGAGAAACTTTGTATTCTGTGGATCCAATGAAACAACACTCTCACCCTTGGAACCATTGACAAAATCCTCTTCCTCCTTAATCAGAGTCTCCTCAGGTTTAATTGGTTGAGGAGAACTTTCACCATTCAAATTCTCACATGAAGTTTCGACAGATTTAGATTCCCCATCATGTTCCCCACTTTCTTTTTCTGTTAAGGAATTAGTCTGATCATGGCAATCCCCATCATCCAGTAACCTTGCCCCCTGTTTTAATTGTGGTGTTGAAGGAGCTGGATATTTATCATTTCCAGCAGACTGCTCATGGTCATTATCACTGTACCTGGACACATTCTCTAAATCTATTGAAATTGTACTTTCAGGTTGTTTGTTCTCTGATTGGAGCTGCAACATGGACTCTACAGATTCTTTGACAGGTTTTAGTGATTCAGACAGAGCACTTGCCCCAGCATTGAATGCCTGATTGAATTCAACCACATTAGGAACTATTTTGTTCATATTGTGTTAGTAGAAAACACCAAAATAATGTTGCCAATACTGACAGACCTTGTGAACCACATGCTGCCAAATATTTTTGAGCTTGTCTTCAGAGAGTGGTTTAGTGAGGAACTCAACTGCGCCAAGCTTAAAAAAGAATATGGAAGAGTCAAGAGGCATCCATCAGTAATCAGGACAGTATGAAAATGTAATCTATGTGTAACTTAAACGAGTTAAAGATCTGATGCCCAGTAAACATTGAATGAAAAATCAATACAAAGGCCAGTTTCATTAGCTAATTCTAAAAAGAAACTCAAATTTTGGTTTATAATTTGAAAGATCCAAAAGCATTGAGTTAGCAGGAGATAAGACAAAAAAGTGATGGTAAAATTGAAAATAAAGAGTTTGCTCAAAGATAATCGTATAATCAGATATTAACCCACAAATAATTGGGATACCAAACCAAAATCTTACCGCAATACACTTCATCATTGTGTTCAGGCATTGACTCTTTGAAGTCACTACATAAAAAATTGCAAGTATCATTGGTTAGGAAATTTACAGGAAGCATAAGAACCTTGAAATAAACTTCTCAATTTCCCATGTCATGTTCCCTTGTAGATCATTCATCCATTTCAATTGTTTAAAACTTAAGAAGGAGAAAAGAAATTATTGAATGATATAAAACCAAAGCAAGCAACAATCACTGATCAAATAAAAGAAAGAAGGAAAGGAAAAAAAGGAATATATTTACAAGTATTACTATCACTAAAGACATAAATATAAGTGACATTGAAAAATGGATTTGAAAGGAAAAATGATTTTCCTTCTCCTGTTAGGAAATAAATTTGTGTTAACTCTCAGACTAGACAATGTACTTGTAAACACCACTAAAATGGAGTGGATTTTTTTCATGAGAGAAGGGGGTCTATAAAGAAATACAAGAAGTAAACCAGCAAAGTTAGGCTTGGTTCTGTACTTACTAATGGTTGGCAAGTCCTTCGCATTCTCAAGAAATTTGAAACCCCCTTGGCTACTGCTTATATTCACCTACAACTCAGATGGATGCATGTGGTTACAAATCACACCATCAAGGCTGAATAACTTTAACAATCTAAAAGAGATTAATTACATACTAAGATATGCACATTGACAGTGTGAAGAAATAAGTGTCATGATATTATTAGAGAAAAATGCATAAGATGATAAAAGTTTTCACTTATTACTAGGATTTCACAAAATGTAAGACAAATTACTCCTCTGATGAATGTTTTAGAGCCTAAAGTTTTGCAGTGTGTAATCATAGTCAAGAGAACTATCAACTTCTACATATTCACATCATTTTATTAGCATGCTAGACAACATCCTTTTTTTGTTTATTTTCTGTTAGAATTTTCCAACTACAACATATTGATTTGTCATTTTTACAGAAAATAATAGTTCATTACCTCTACTACAGCAACATGGAAGCCTTCAGGACTACTTGAGATTGCTGACAAGGCATCATTCTCATTGTAGAAAGTAGAAACTGTACAGAAACTGAGGCTTACTTAACAAATTAAACAAATAAATAAGCATGTAGGAAACAAGAAGGTATTGGGGTGTGGTGGGAAAAAAAAAATCACGACAGATTTCAATAACACTAAAAAAATCAAACTATAGTCAGGTTGGTCCGTAAGATACTAAGATATAATTTCAATTAAACTTAGATTCGTGGAAACTTAGGTTTTCCCACCTTCTGCAGCCAACTGATTCATATTCTCTTAGCAAGTAAAAGGCCACCAAAATCCAAATGCACAAAAATAGAATAGATTCAGTAGTTCATAAAGTCAGAAACCTGGCAATTCTTTTATCCTCAATACCTTTAGAATTTGGACCACTTTCAGTTTTCTAGACACTTAGAGGAGCATATAGTTTAAGCACAAATGAAAATTTTAACAGTTTTATGAGCCATCTAAAGAAATACCATATATGCTAACATCAAGCATCCAAAAAGGAAGTAAAATGGGTGCTATAAATTTTTCTAACCTTATATGCAACTAAAATCTCAGGCCACAATTTCCCAAAGAACAAAACAAGGACTTTCGAAAATAGTGCCACTTTACAAGATGCCATTCTACAGAAAGGTGGGGAATTGGGGACCAGCTTTACCCACTAAGGAAAATGGCAATTTGCTAGGCCAAAATTTCAAGTGAACAAGGAAGTGATTCAAGGCAAAAAAAAAAAGAAAAAGAAAAGAGGGGATCCAATAAAGTCTTACCATTATAGTCCATGGCCTCAAGCTTTGCTTTTATCTCAGCAGCAGAACCGCTGTCTCCTTCAAGGAGAAGAACCCTAAGTCCCTTTGGAAAATCTTTCCATCCCTGTAAATCATTGGCAGTGCAAACCATAGCTGGTTTGGCATCGTCTCTCAGTCCCCTACACAAGTAACAGATCAATATTGCTTATCAACGTCCAATCCGTTCTGCAAGATCCATGAGATCACAAGCTTGATTCAGGGAGCTAGACTTTAATCTAAACTACAGAACATAGAAAAAGAAAACAGAAACTCCATTGACATTGAAACATAAATTCGTTCCCCACGGCAAATAGTTTTGAAATAGCTAGCAGATAATGTTAGAATACTAACATGCCCCCTCTGAATTCTGAAGTTTAATCCAAAACTAGGCCCAGTTCAGGAATCATAAAGTCTGATCATGCATGAAACGGCTTGTAAATTACAAAAACAGATTTCTGTTCATTTTTCTGGACGCATTTCCTCAACAAAAGAAAATAAAAACCTGTACTTTATATCGTGAAGATCTAATTTGCAGAAGAAGCTTTCAAAGAACATCAAAAGAGCAAAGACCCAGGTAAGATCTCGCGAAGAGAACTCCAATTATCACAGGAAAACTTGATAACAAAAAGGGTGAGCTAGAAACCCAAGCAATTCATAATCATGAACCCAGAAAAGAAGCAAGCAGCCCAAAGTGGCAAACATGACATGCCATGCACATATTATAATCCCAAAATGACAAAGAGAAAAAAAAAAAAACAACTGAATTCTCCAAAAATGAACACTTGAGCTGAGAGAGAATCAGCATGCATATGACAAAGTAAAACTCTGCAAAAAAAAAAAAAGTTTTTGCTCAAAGCCTATTCTTTTCTACTACCTTGGCTGAAAAGAAAATGCCCCACCAATATCTATGGCTAAAGTTTTGCTCTTTCTCCTTTTATTTCATTGACAACATGAAGAGAAAGAGAGAGGGTAGTGAAGATTGAAGGAGAGGGAGAAGGGAGGTTTAACTGCGGTCGTTGAAGGGTGCCTGTGACTACTGGACTGTTGCCATCGATTTAAGAACCACATAATATCCAGAAAAGGAACCTCTCATAAAGGTCAATCAACCTTTCTGCCACTTATTTCAAAGTTCATATTCCAAATCTACCCTCAGTTTTTATCATTTTTTTTTCCTTACCCAATTCTTTTCAGGGGGAAAAAACAACACAAGAGAGAGAGAGAAAAGGGAATAGTGCTTCCTCACTCAGCAATCTGAAATGAAAATTGGGGATGATCATTGAATTGAAACACAACATTCATTTTCATTCATAATAATGGTTCACAATGTCCAAAAATGGACTACTACACATAAAATACGCACATGCTTTAGAAGAAGAAAAATAAAATTTATTGATTTCTCATTTAAGAGCTTAAAAAAATTTAAAAAAAAACCACTAATTATCATAATTATAAGCATATAATTTAATTGAACTATAAGAAATTGAGTGAAACAAGACATAATCTTATATTAAACATGTTACATATTTAAACCTTCACTTTTTTTCTTTAGTTGAGTTAAAAGACTTTTCTTACCTTACATTGGATATAATTCCCTAATTTCCCTCACCTTAATTTTTAATTTAATTTTATGCATGGCTCGTTTAGCGCATGTAATCCCCCCACCGCAAAAGGTACAAAAAGGTATATTTTTTTGCCTGGCACAGTGGCATCATCGAAACATATCAAAAGACAATAATCACTAATTTCTTTTTACTGAATCAAATCAATGTAACAATAATTACAAAAAAAATATAAAATGATAAGACTCTTGAACCGCCTTAATAGTGTTTTGGTTTCCCCATCTCGTCCATTGATGTAAAATTCCTAGTGAGGAGAGTTTCCCTTCCCCCACAAAATACCAGCTGACTTTTCTTCAAGTCTAATACAACTAATCACGCCTCCTAGACAAATATGGATATGGATGTATACATTGACTCCCATGTGCGCATTTTTCATAATGTACAACAAAGTCTTGAAGTTGATACACGCAGGAAATAGATAAACATGCCATAAAACAATTTTGGATAAAAGTTAATGATTTGTCACATTACAGGAACCAACATAACAAAAGAATGTTGAGCACTGATTAATTAAAAAAAAAATAATGATGCAAACATACAAATTTTTCCATTGAATTATTTGATCTAAATTGCATTTTACAAATTCATTTCTCATTTCTCATCGGTAAACAAAAATATAACCATTTACACCGATAATTGAATGTCATGGTTACCTTAGGTAAAATAATAAGGGCATTCTGGTAATTAAAGATTGGTGACCAAAGCTTGAAGGGTTGCTTAAGCATTTCTAGGTAGTTAGTTCGTTAATTATAATGTAAGTTAATTGCAGTAATCACATGCACCCGGTTCTACTTCACTTAGCAACCACTCACAACGAAGTTTGTAGTTGTAACCAATAAAAACGTGACACGCAAGGAATCTACGGGATTTACTGTGAGTGTAACCGAGTATATAATGACAAAAGTTAAAAAAATTAACGAAGAAGTGTTTGTAAATTTCAAATACTAATGATTGATTTACAATTGAATAGATGAATAATTAATGTATATTTTATGAAATACGTTGAATGTTGAATGAAAGTAAGTGACTTAAATTTAATTATGTAATTTCATGATTTTACATTTTGCCAACACTAAAACAAACCTTTTTTTGTTTTTGTCAATACTCTAAAACAAACCTAAGTAACATTATTTAGACAGGACAGTCACAACTTCGTATAGAAACCAATTTGGTTTGGGTTGGTTAAAACTATTTCAAAATTAATAGTAATAAGCTAATGAGTTACCAACAAAGCCTGAAATAGTTGATAGATGGTTGGGTCCCTTAAACATTTTGACAGAGGTTCGATTTCTGGCGGTGTGTATGGAAAAGAATTTGCTAGAAGAGACAAAACTTACTTCGATGATCTTTACACCTCGAATGGATTAGTCTCTAGCTATCAGATGGGGATACCTTTGGTTCACATAAAAAAAGCTAATAAGTTATATTTTAAGTGATACATGTTTTATTTTCCCTCATTATTTAGTGAAAAATCCTATTATAATTTGAATGTTCCGACTTAAATAAGATGGTTTCCCGTGGGATTTATACTAAAGAAATTAAAACTAATATTAAATTTATTAATATAAAATAAAAAGGTATTTATATAAGTTTTAAAAATATATTTATGATATAGTTCTATACTTTTATACTTTTTAGAAAAAATAACAATAATATTCTTTTGAATTGTTTTAAAAAAACTACTTACCTGTTATAATATGGTTCAGAGTTTAGACCTATTTCCAAGTACAAAAGATTTTTTACAAGAAAAACATAAATAAATATATCTTAAATGTAAAAGAATGTAATCAATTAAATTTTAAAAATTAAGTAATTACCAAATAGTTATTTATGCTGCAAATAGATATTTCATTTTTATCTGGATTCATTTTATCTCAAAAGTGATTCATATAAAAATAAAAGTATGTTAAAAAATTAAGTAATTACCAGATAGCTATTTCATGCTGCATTTTAGATATATATTTCATTTTTCAAAAATCATGAATATCTTGCTATATATGGAGTGTTCTAGTCTTCCAGAACATATGTATTTTACAATTACTTGAAATAGGTCTTAAAATAATATTTTTAATATATATTTTATTAAATGTGTTTTTAATATTTTTTAATTTCGATGACAAATCCTTCAGAAATATGCAAAGAATTAAATATGAGAGTTATCTAAAGTGAAATGTCACGTCGAAAATTATATTATAATTTTAATGCATGAGTTTTGATTCACGTGACAGTTATGAGTCCTGTGACCGATCACATGAACGAAACTTATTCTCACAATAACTTAATTTGCGCATGAAATTAAACTTTGAATTGGTTACTAGAATTTGAATCCTTTATAAAGTTATAATCATTAATTAAAAAATTAATAATAAAGATGATGGTTATATATATTTCTTATGACTTAAATCATTTTATAATCCTTACAAGTTACAAATATATGATTTTTTGCTTTGGGTTCCATCAACATTTTTTTTATTATTTTATAATTATCTCTAATAGTATATTCAGTGGGTATCGAATCGTGAACTCGTTCCACAATCTCATATTCTCCATGTGAGTTACCAACTTATTATAAACTTTTTTTTTGTGAGTTTTCAGTTTTTAATTTTTTAAAATTTTTAATGAAGTTTTTACAACTTAAAACCAAAATTTGAAAATCACTTTTTGTGGTTTTTAAAATATTTATTTTGAAAACCACAAAAACAAGTTTTCAATTTTTTGTTTTGAGTTGTAAAAACTTGATTGAAAATTTTAAAAATTAAAAACTGAAAACTCGCAACCACCCGGAACGATCAGTTAGTGATCCTTGTTGTTTTATCCTTAATGTTAGTCGAGCTTTATTAAATAATGGCATATAGTTAATAATACATCATATCGTCGCTATCACGTGACATTATTTTACCCAGATTATGTGGACTTTGTTTTTGTGAAATTATGTGGACTTCTTTTAATTACATCTATAACAATTAAATGATAAATGATAGAATTAAGTATGTTTTTAATCCCTATAAAATTCTCCAGTTTTGTGTTTAGTCTTTAATAATTTTTTCACCTAATTTTAGTCCCTTATTATTTTTTCGTCATCAACCACTACAAGAATGCGCTGAATTAGACTTTAGACGCGAAAGCGTAGCAATGGTACGTCATCGCTACAACATTAAATACGCAGCTCAACGCGTAGTTGTGCAATTAAAACTCTGTGACGACCTGGTTATTGCTACGTTTCGCACTGTAAAATTAATTTTACCATTTTCTAAAAATTTTAAAAATAAACGTAGTGACGGCTTAATCGTCGCTACGTTTTTAATTAGGGTTGATGCGCCAAATTTTTTAATGTAGCGACGGCCAGTCGCTATGTTTAAAACTTACGCGCACATAACCTTTCCCCTCCCCTCTTCTTCCTCCTTCCTCTCCTTTCCTCCTCTCCGGCCATCCCTGTTTCCCTCCCTCCCTCTCTTTCATTTTCAAAATCTCACCGATTAAACATTACGTACTCCTCCTTTATGGGTTCATTTTGAACCGATCAGAATCTCAAATAGTTACCCCTAGCTCCCTGTGCACTTCCTTCCCTCTTCCTCCTTCGACGTCCTCCTTAGCCAGCCACCATAAGTTTTTACAATTTTAATTAGTTTTAATTATTTGTATGATTAGTTATAATTAGTTTTAATTGTTTGTATGATTAGTTATAATTAGTTTTAATTATTCATATGATTAGTTATAAGTAGTTTATATATAGATATTTAATTATATAGGTAGTTATTTAGTAATTATTAGTAGTAATTAATTAGAAATTACTAATAATTAGTAATTTATAGGTTTGTTGTTTAATATTTAATTCAACACTATTAAAATTAGGTAAATATGCCTCGTATGCGTGGTAGAGGTGGACTGAATATCCCACCTATTAGAGGGAGGTACATCCCTCTGAGCAAGCTTGCTGCATAGGCAACTCGCTTTCGTGCAGCTCGGGAGAGGACCAATCTCTCTCACCCTAATCAGCTGCCAGAGCAGCCATCTGCTTCGGCGCCTCCGGCGTAGGGATGGCAATGGGTACCCTCTGGGCAAGGTACCACAGTGCCTGTCCCCATATCCGCGTTTTCAAAAGAAGCTCGTACCCGCGCCCGCACCTGCGTGGGCAGTAACTTTAGTGTCCGTCCCCATACCCGCTGGGCACCTATATGCCCGTACCCGCGCCCGTTACCCGCACTTTTATTAAGTAAAAAGTTAACAACTTCTAAAAAAATATTAATTAAGGAAATTATATCTCAATTGAAAAAGTTACTCGAAAATCGTCCAAACATAATTTTTAAAAGTAAGTGATACAACAGTTTAATTACATTGAAACACAATATGTTAATGTTCTAAAACACAACAAATGATCTAAAGTTCAAAATTTTTATTATATATTACAATATACTTTCACGTCACACTATTTTATAAACTTAGATATCATGTGTTAGAATTTTTCAAGATCTGTAAATAATAATTATTAACACTAATCAGTCATATATTATAAAGTAAAAAAACCACAAATAGATAGTTATAAAAATATATTTTTAATTTGTAATATATTATATATATCAATTTTAAAAACATGCATAAATATATTAAATATTTTAATAAAATTAACATATCCCTATATATAATTATATATGGTATTTTTTATTAAATAATTATATATGTGTGTACGGGTATGGGGCAGGCCGAGCATCAAAGTGCCTGTACCCGCGCCCGTCCCAATGAAAAAATGTGGGCTTTTGCCCGTACCTGCCCCCATACCCGCTTTGCGCGTTTTTACCCTGCCTATTGCGGGTAATTTTTGCGGGTACCCATAGGGCTTGGGCTCAATTGTCATCCCTACTCCGGCGACATAAGTCCAATCTTCTTCTTCCTCCCCTCCACCTTCTGGTCAACCTGCTGCATCTGACCAGCCAGCCTTCGACAGAATGAGGTTCATCCCTACACCGGGATATCATGAGATCCCTACCGAGGTGGAGGAGCTTCCACATATATATGAGCCTGAGGTGGACGCTCAAGTTGCGATTAATGATGAGGTTGACCCCAAGTCTGATGAGGAGCCTGTTTGATTCCATGGTGCCAGCTCCAGTAGACCTCATGAGGTAGACCTTCACGGTAGGGTTATTATCCGACCTTTTGGCAAAGGTTGAGTTTTGTTTATTTATTTTTACTTCTTTTAAATTGATAATAATGAATCTTTTATTTGTTCTAACAGTTAATATTGAATTTGTTAATTTTGCAGTTGGGTGCCTAACAACCCACCCATCTCAGCCATTGGTCATGTGATTTGATTGTAGTTCTGGGGTCCTCACTACTTGTGGGAGGTCACCCCGCAGGATGTAAGGGACAAGTGGTGGGCCGAGTTTAAGGTAAATAAAATATCTTCACTTTATATTTTTTTTCTTTAGTTATGTCATTTTCTAATAACTTACCATAATTTTTTTTTAGATCGAGCAAAGTTACTTAGGACCCTTCTGATGAGGCCCAAATTAAGGTGTATGGACAGAGAATTGTATGCCGCCTTCAAGATATGATGAACAAGTCCGGAGGGCTGAGGAGAGGCTCACTTGGTGTGTGACTAATGATAGACTTTCTTACAAAAGTTGCTTTATATACCTGGAGAGTTATGATTGACAGGTTCCCAACAAGATTGAACTTGCTAAGAAGCTGGAAGGTGCTGAATTTGGAAGATGATATTTCATGTCCTTTCTGTAACCTAGAAGATGAATGTTGTTCACATTTTTTTTCTCATGTGACTATGCCTATGGTATGTGGAGGTCCTGCTATAATTGGCTTGGAGTACATTGCCAAAAAATCCTTCAACTCATTTGGCAACATCGGTGGTTGGTCTACCAGAGAAATCACAAACAACTGTGGGCTGGTTAGTTATATATTATTTGGTCTATTTGGCTATTAAGGAAAAGTATAATTTTTAATAATATGCCGATGTTGATTTAGATTCAATTGGTGGAGTTAATAGAAAACAGATCTTGGCTTTGGAGCCAAATGTAAATTTTTCTTTTTATAATTGGTGGATACACTTGTTCATATGTATTATTATGTATTAATCTTTGTATTTCCTACAGGTAGCTTGATGTATATGTGTTTGGTCCTTTGGGGCACCCTTTGTATTTTCTTAAGTAATATTTTCTTTGCCGTGAAAAAATGGTCTCATCCACTTATACATTTTTCATATATAGTTTTCTGTGTAACTTTTAGTTTTTTTTTTTTTTTCATTTTATCTTTTAGGATTTAATGATGAATATACACCGATAAGGTAAACAAATTTTACAGTGTTATATAATTATGTGTTATCATATCATTAAATGAGTTTAATAACACATGAGGTGTCATGCTCATTAAATGATGTGACAACACATTCAGTGTAAAATATTTTTACACTAACATTATATACTAATTAATCTCTAACTTTTATACATCTATTATTTTTTGTTTCTACTATTCTTTTACATTGCATGTTACCAAGCTTTGATCTAGTAAGTTTACATAAACAATGCACTTTAATGATAACTAATGTTGAAAAAAAAATTGGATTCATAATTGAATAGGTGAAATCATTGATTCATGATTTATTTTCTTAACTATGGTTAATTATATTTAAATAATGTTAATTAAATATACAAATTTTCAATATTATAAAAAATGGTACGTACTAAACTAACATAAAATGTTAAAAAATTACATTAAGTCAAATTTTAAATTAACATAAAATGATTATGTTATGTGTCTTGTTATTTGTAAGATTAAAAAGTCAATAATATATAAAAGAATAAATAATAATGATCCAAATACATAGAATTTTATAATTTAACTTCAGACTTTGTTTGACTAACATGTATTTTTATTAAATAAAAATATAAAAAAAATTAAAAAATGAAAATTAGAAAACTAACCAATTCAATCTAGTTCTTTATCCCTGATTTCCTACCAATTCTTTAACCTACTCTGATAGTAGTCAGGTTTTTAAGTTGAATGAACCATACATATTTTATCAATAGATTTTTTTTTTGAGTTTTTAGTACATATAGTTTTGGTTATCTTTGGTCTTTGCTCCTGTACTTTAAATCTTATGTTTTTTGTTCCTGAACTTTCAAAACTCCAACCTGTGGTCCCTGGCCGTAAATGAGATCGGTTAACCTGATGAGCTGGTGGCTAAGAAAAGTTATTTGTCAACCTCGATGGCCTTAAATAGCTTATTCATCTAATTAATCTTTTTTATTAATTTTTTAATTATTAAAATAACCCTAATTACTAAATTAGGTTTTTTTCGGGTAAATTGCTTAGGTGAAAATCTTAATTTAGTAATTAGAGTTATTTTAATAATTAAAAATTAATAAAAAAGGTTAATTAGATTAGTCAATTATTAGAGACTCACTATTGGGGCTGACATGTAATTAACTTTTGTTAGCTAACTCATCAGATAATTAACAGGTCTCACTAACGACAGAGACCACAGTTTGGGGGCTTAGAAAGTTTAGGGACAAAAAACACGAGATTTAAAGTATAGGGACGAAGACTAAAGTTGATCGAAATTATAGGGACAAAAAACATATTTTTCCTTATTTTTCATACAAAACATATTTATATAATAATTCATACAACACACTTTTCTGATCTCTATCTCTATCTATCATATATCACTCATCACATCTCATATTTCTCTCTCTTTCTTCCTTTTATGATTTATTATGCAAAAATATTGCACAAGTATCATTTCCCTCTTATCTAGGGATGTAAGCGGATCCGACCCAACCCGCGAACCAGATAGACCCAACCCAACTCGAATGATATTTAACGGTTTGGTTTGGGTATTTTCTTTCGAATCCGATCCGGTTCGATTCGGGTCTTGGGTTTGCATATGTCGAACCTAATAAACCCAACCCGAACCAAACTAGAAAAATAAGCTTTAATCTTATTTCATTTTCAACCCTAAGGGGTTGGTCGAGTGTGGAGCAAGATAGGGTCTCGTATCTGATAGGTCGCAGGTTCGAACCCCACTCGTCCCCTTGGGTGGGGTAAAATGTAAGTATCTCTGTAAGTGCTCTTTGAGCCCGGAGGCATTCCCTGCCTTGGACTGGGGCACCACCTCACCCTAAATTTTTATACACAAAAAAAATCTTATTTCATTTTCCTACCCGGAGAGAACAAAAATAAGCGCAATGGCAGCACAAGCAATGGTGGTTCCCCAAATCTTATTTCATTTGTCCCTCTCATTTTATTTTTTCCTATTTCTTTTTTTTCATTTTATATTTTAATTTCATTTCATTTTCCACTTTTTTTTTTAAAATAGAAAAAATGCTCATGACTCGATGACCCAACCCAACCCGGACATATTCAATCGGGTTGGTTCGGGTCGGATTACCCACGAAAAAATACAAAACTCAAACCAACCCAACCCACCATCATTCTATTGGTTCGGACTTGATGTCACTCAAAACTCGAACCAACCCAACCCAACCCGATTACACCCCTACTTATCACTTCTTTGGTTTTTTGGTTGAATCGGTCGCGCACTCTCAATTTTCAGACAATAATTATAACATTACTTATTCATAAATTATATAACCAACTATGAAAAAAAAAAATCCCATCAATGCCCTAATTAATATTTCGTTTACACTATTAGTTTATTGTAAGATTTATGTTAACGAAACACTCATTCTCTCATTCTTTGCACAAGTGAAAATATTCATTATTAATTATGGATATTTTTAGAATAAAAATCAAATTTATGATATTATTAATTAAAATAAATTGAATTAAATGTTTTTATTGGTGCTAATGATTTAGTATATTTTTTTCTTATAATTAAAAAGGACAAAAAATATTTATAGAAAGCTTACATTTACCTCATTCTAAAGTATATTTTTTAATGATTCTTTCTACGATATTTTAATACATTTAAACATAGTCATATTTTTTAATAATTTAAGCTTGATTAGATGATAGAATTGATGTAAAATGGGTTTAACTGTATATATAAATTAAATATGTTCTTTTTTTTTAAAAAAAAAAGAGACTTGTTTTTTAACATGTGAAACTGAAAAACTACCTCCTATATTGTATAACTAATATACATTAAAGAAAAACACCTACTGTGAATATTTGATCATGAAACAAATGGTGGAAATTCAATTAATTCAAGCTCTGGTACTTATCTTCAGTTAGAAATGGATCGACATAGTAAGTTGCTTGACGAACGTTCCACCTACCTAAATACTATTACTATATATTGGCTCTACGTCTTGATCATCCCAATTTAGGCATATGAAAATGTCATTGTTACAATTACGTACATGAAATCTCCAGAAAACAACCGTACGTGGGTGGAGCACTCACTCACTCACTCACCAACCCATCCATCGCGCGCCCACAGTTTTGTAACGGTAGATAAAAACAAACAAATTAAAAGGCCTTTTGCCTGTGCCTATCTATCTATCCTGTCTCTGTTGCTTTAATTTCTTTTTATCTTTGAGCTAGTTAGTGCCTAGTGGAAGAATTCCCAACATACATGATCATGCCATAGATCTTTGTCTCCTTCACCCCTTCTTGTCATCGTTCAATATTTTCAAAAGCTCAATCATTTTCGCCCCCTTAAAGAGATTTCTAGGAGCAAACATATACCCAGAATTCAAAATAGCACCTAATTAAGGGAACGTGTCCTTGTCCTCCCATTCTTGATAGTTGAATTAAAGACTATTTGGCTGCCACATACATCATTACTCTTCTTTAAACTGGGCTCTTAATTCAAACTTCTTTTCCACTTTGCTTGAGAACCGCATTAATTGAATTACTAACTTGGTATTTTCGATCATGAGTTTGGTTTCCCGTTTGTTCGGTCGTTTTACTATTAGGGAATTATTCTCACGGATATCAAACCTTTATTATTGCCATAATCCTATTCCTAATTATGCTTATAGACAAATAATTATGGCAGCTTCTCCCTTGTCATCTTATATATGCAGCCATTTAGTTTTACGTACTTGTCCACTGTCTATACATTAGTCAAAGATGGATCAGGAAAAGGTTTACCTGTATACTCCAAATACAAGCTATATATATGTGAGGCTTAATTTTATCCAAAGTTTCAAATTACAAGTTGTCACGGATACGTCACGACACTGAGTCAATGGAGCTTGTAATTGTGAGATTTTATTTAAGAAACATGACAAGAGTCTTAAACAATAAATTGAGAAAGAATGTAAGATAATAATAAAATGGCCATGGGGAAAAGGTGTGTGATAAGAAATCAATACGTGACTACCCTCACTATAATTACATATATATGTATGCAACTAAGTATATTTAACTATCTAAATAATAATTTTATGAGTTTAATATATATATATATATATATAATTTTATTCCAACTATATGTTACATGTAGTTTTTTGTTTGAGAAAATATTTTCTGTGTTTTTTTAAGTTTTAATTATAAAAGTATTTTTAATTTTGGTTATAAAATATCATACCGTTTATATCTTATTTTTTGTTTTTGACAATAAATGATGAACATAACTTTATATGATTTATCTGTTTTTTTATATAAAACATTCTAAAATATGAAATAAAATAATAATAACAAGTTCACTTAAATTAAACTACAAAATATGAAATAAAAATAATTAAAAATATTTTTTGAAAGTAAAAGATACTTAAATTTCAATGTCCTTCCTTCTAGTAAAAGACATGTACAGTCATTTTACAACTTTCTAAGATGATTATAGCATGGACTTATATATTTTGTGATCTACCATAGAATCCCTCATATCCTATTACTATAAAAAAATTAATTTAATTTTACAATATATATTACCAAAACTTTTAACATTTGTGCATGTTTGATTTAATTTTTTTTTAAATTTTTGAAAACTATTTTTTTATTTATAAATGAAATAATTTATTTATAAAATTTTTAATAAAAAAAGCTTTTCAAAATACCTAAAAGTAATTTCAGAATTGGGGCCGTTTGGGATTACGAGTTTTCAATATTTTATTTTCATAAAATTTTAACTAAGTTTTTTAAACTGAAAATTAAAAATCATCTTTTGTGATTTTCAAAACTTTTAAATCGTGTTTTTTTAAATTATTTTTAAAAATTATTAGTCAAACAGATTTTTAATTAAATTTTTTTTATAAATAAAAAACAGTTTTTAAAAACTATAAACAAAAATTATGATAAATCATAAATCATCGATCACTTTTTAAAACTCCATAATGTTATACTTCGAGCAATTTGTAAGTATGGATGGAATGAGTTTCTTATAGGCAGTGTACCACGGTGCTCGTCCTCGTACCCGTATTTTAAAAAAAAAAACCCGTACACGCACTCATACATATGTGGGCTGTAACTTTAGTGCTTGTCCTCATACTCGCTGGGCATCCATATGCTCGTACCCATACCTGCTGGGCATCTATATGCTAGTACCTGCATCCATTACCCCACTTTTATTAAGTGAAAAATTAATAACTTACTAAAAAATATTAATTTAAGAAAATTATATCTTAATTGAAAATTTACTCGAAGATCGTCCAAACATAATTTTTAAATATGAATGACAATAATTTAATTACATTCAAACACAATATGTTAATGTTCTAAAACACAATACATGATCTAAAATTCAAAATTTTTATTAAATATTACAATATACTTTCACATCACACTATTTTATAAACTTGGATATTATGTGTTAGAATTGTCCAAGATCCGTTAAAAATGATTATTAACATTAATTAGTCATATATTATAAAATAAAAAAACACAAATAAATAATTTTAAAAATATATTTTTAATTTGTAATATATTATATATATCAATTTTAAAAATATGTATAAATATATTAGATATTTTAATAAATATTTATTAAATGATTATATATATGAGTGTGGGTATGAGGCGGGCTGAGCATCATAGTGCCCGTACCCACACCGGTCCCCATGAAAAAATGCGGGCTATTGCTCATACCCGCACTCATACATGCTTTTGCAGGTTTTTTTACCCTGCCCAATGTGGGTAAATTTTACGGTTACTCATAGGGTTTGGGCTCAATTGTCATCCTTACTTGTAAGCACCGACAATTAGTGTAAGTCCTTGGTAAAAGAGTTTTTCTTATTCTAATTTTTACACTCATTATTTATCTTTTTACATCTTTTTCTTCCCGGTCTATATATCACACTCACATTTTCATGTAATAAACTAGTAATGAAACCCAATTTTTTTATTAAGTCCCATAAAATAAGAATATTTAAATTAGAACATTAAAATTATGCAAATAATTTAACACAAACAAATAAATATTTAATGCATATTATTATAAAATATTTATTAATTAATATTAATTTCTAATTACTCTCCCTTATTTTCATTTATGGAAACTCCTGTGGAAATTAAATACAGAGTAAATTTTAAACGTTTTTAATAAATTTAAATGACCTTGCAACCATTAGTAGTATAACCAACTCACATTATTTTTAAATTACTCATATATAAAATATTATAAATAAAAATTTACGAGGTGTAGGTTTTATACACATCTCACGTTAAATAAATATTAATACAATGAAACTATAAATTTAAATTTTTTAAATAATTAAATTTTAAATTAAAAGAATAAAATTTATAAATACATAAAATTCATGAATAATATATATGCCATACTGTAAAACTACAAATTTTTCTTACAAATTTTTAATAATAAAAAGAACGTTAATATATTGACTAATATGAAATTTAAATTCATTAATTAATAGGTATAAATATAAATTACTATAAAATTACAAAACAAAAAAAATCATTAACATGTCATAGGAATTACAAAAAAAAAACTGTTGTAAATAACACATTTATGATTTTGGAAAATTGATACAATAAAAGACGAAAATTCAATGTTAATGAAGCATTAATTGGTACAACAGAAACATTAACATTCTGTGTCTCGCATGCAGCTTTGGCAAAGGTAACAGGAGGGTTTCCTTTCGTTGTTCTGCAATAATTGAATGATTTTAAGAATACATTACCAAAATCATCATTTAATAGCAATTTGGACTTAATTTCAAATGCAAGTATATGCACATGTAAAGAAAAAGAAGAAGACACCACTGAAGATTGAAATTCCTTAATTCATTTTTACAAGTTCATTGATAAATCCCAAACCAAAAAGGTAACCCGAAGTGAATACAATCTATTTTAGAACAGTGTTTTCAGCTGCATCTCTTTTAAAGATATATTATCAACCCACCTCCAGAGCGCAGTTATCTCAGTTATACTTTCTCCATTTCTTTTTTAATGAAATTGTTTTTCCTACCAAAATAATAATCAGAAGTTTATACCATGAATAATAAAGAGCAAAGCTCAAATGTAGTCATTTATCCAACAGAGATGATCACTCAATGTCTTCATATTTTTATGAAAAGAGAAGATTCTATTAGAAAAGAGAGTACAAAGAGTGAGGATAAGTGTCAGGTACACAGCTCCCCCCTCCCAAATCCTAAAATAATTGGGTCTAATCACAACCATCAACTTGGGACCAAAAAAGAGGTGAAAAAAAATTGTTTGAGAAGAGATATAACGGCTAAAAATGTTGTTCAAGAAATCTGGCATGGCATTCCAAACAAATACACCAAAAATAGTGAAATGAGAATCACAGGGATTGTTATCCTTGCTTTTCAAAAATCGTGGATATTAGGTAGAGAGGAAGTGTCCAAAAGTAATGGGGTAAACCCAAAAAATCCCTGGAAATAACATAATTTGTTAAAAATTGCAAACCCAATTCACAATGTAAGAGGAAGTGTATGCATCATGCATGGGAAGCTGATCTCTAAAAGAAGATCACACAATTGTCAAGAGCAAAGCAATAAGTGTCCTTGATAAGTGTAATGGGTCATTTGTGTCAATCCCAATAAGTTCAGCAGTCAAACATAGACTTCTAACCAAGGAGAGGCCTCACCTTCCAAAAAGAATGAAAGAACCAAATCCTAGCCTGAAGGATTATGGAAAATACATTCATAGAAAGACAGACATACAGACAGACAGACACACACACACACACTTGCAGGTGAATAAACCAGGAAATCATAATGCTCAATTTATAGAAAGACAGACACACACACACACAAACACACACGAAAAAGTGCATGTTCCAAGAATTGATGGAACCTTGCTGACTCACAAAGGAAGAGATTGGCTTACCCCTGTCTATCAGTATCTATATACATAACCATAAAAAGATATGAAGTCTCACACATAGCAAGTATGTTGTATTCTTTAAAATCATGCATTTATTTCTACCATTTCTTTCACGTGTTAAGAGGGTGTTATTTTGGCTATTAGGAGAAGAAATGGAAATGAGAAACTGGGGTGCAGCAAAAGTATTTTCCTACAAAGAAATCAAAGTAGCTACATGCAATTTTAAAGAAGTCATAGGACGGGGAAGTTTTGGATCTGTTTAGCTTGGAAAGCTTCCAGATTGAAAATCAGTTGCTGTCAAAGTTCGATTTGACAAATCCCAACTTGGGGTTGATTCTTTTATTAATGAGGTTCATCAACTAAATTCCTCTTGCATAGATGCATTAATGCTTATAAGACATAGCTGAATAAATAATAAAAAATGTGAATAATTATAATTGAGAATAAAAGTTAGGCCACAGGGAAAGGCCCTAGGACTCTTGAGGGCCAGCTGGTAACATCATTCTCAGCAATATAGTTCAAGTGTGAATGCACATGATACATGCTTTCTATGTTGTAATTGTAAGTATATGTTACCAGTCAGAGGTAATTTTATTAACTAATATCCACTGTGGCCTAAAAGAGTACACAGTGACTCTGACTAATCAAGCACAAATGCAGTTAAGGAGGTGGATAGAGCATTACATTCTCTCCACTCTCATGGAAAATTTGAAATTATGCATTCAGGTTCCAGAGACAGGAATTGACCATCTTCAAAGGCAATTGTTTAAAACCAGAGTTTACCTTCTTACTTCTCAGTATCTGCAACCATTAAATTCATTTGACCCCACTTAACTGTGATGTTATGTAGGGGTGTCATACACTTGTACATAAATGTAACAATGAAATGTTTGATACTGAATATATATTAACTGATTCAAATTTCGGCTCTTATATTTACCCTTCCTTTTCCCCTCTCTCCTTCTTGGTCCTAAGTATCTCTATATCTGCCATATCTCACTTTCTTTTGGGTTGTTTCAAGTCGAGCTGCAAATTAAGTAAAAGAAAAAAAAAGAGTTCAGAGAGAAGAAATTTGGTGCGTCAATCTCTCAGCCACCAAAGCTACAGCATAAGGGTTTAGAAATTCAAATCTCAATAAAGGTATTATGCAGTCATATACACATGCATGCACACACTACATAAATAAATGCTTTGGGGGATGTTAAACAGTCAGAATCTATTTCATAAATTTAAGTTATCAGCAGAATGTCCACAAGATGTGCGGAAACAGAATATAAGCCAAGCAACGTAAGGACCGGAAAATAACCTCAATTTGGATTACAATTAAATCAAGAAATGTCAACCCCTCACGAACTTCAATGACAGATCTGCATTTCATTTATAAACAAATTAAGACTTAGATGCAGGTGGTAGGTAAAAAAAGGGTGAGTGAAGATAATTACTCAGCACAGAAACTGTTTTTTTCCCCAAATCCAGGCCATTGGATTAATTTTTTGTTCTTCAAAATTTCTATTTTCATTATGTTGACAAATAGTTAGCAACTTTTCCCTTGAATAAATGAGACATGCTGATTTGCGTTTTTTTTTTTAAAAATCCATGAAACCTATATACATCTATAACCTTTTATGATAAGGCTATAGGATTAGAATTTCAACTTCGCAAAGGATATTAGCTAAGAGTCTGTTTGGGTGGAACCTCTGTAGAAGTACTTCTAGGTGAAAAAAATAGCATGAGTGACCTCTTTGATTCATGCTATTTTTTTCACCTAGAAGTACTTCTACAGAAATTCCACCCAAACAGGCTCTTTCCATTTCTTCTTTTACAATTAAATAGTCTAGTTGAAGAAACAGTCTCAAGAGATAGCAACGTTTTTTCATGGAATTGATATATTATCCCAAAGCAAGAAACACATACAGGAGAAGATCTTAATCGTCTAAAGTAAACATAAAAATAAAATAAAATCAGATTCAGCATATACTTTGGACCAGTACAACCCATAGTTGTCCCCAAGCCTCCATTAAGCTTCAACACCACAAGCTTATCCAAGAGGTTCTTCACCTCTGAAGGAACTGCATTAATTTCGGTTCGTGTGTTAAACATTTCGATCTGTTATATCAAATCAAACAAACAGAAGACGAATATTACCATTAGGAGTAGGTGCCAAACTGTCATAAGGAACCACTACTTCATCAGTAGGAGTCTGGATCTTACTCCACTCAACATGCTGTGCTTCGCCACTGCGATCAATGCATTGAAAAGGATCAAATAAGTCAGAAAGGCAGAATGGCGAGGAAGGAAGAAAGAAAGAGGGAGGAGAGTGGGGAAGGGGGAGAATGACGAGGAAGGAAGAAAGAGGGAGGATGGTGGGGAAGGGACGGCAGGTGGAAAGGGGGGAAGATGGAGAGAGTTGACAGAATTTTGAGGGGTAGAAGATGAGAGATATGAGAGAGAGAGAGGGTGGGGAAGGGGGGAGTTTGATCTGAATTTTGGTAAACATGGTAAGCATTTTGGCTCCAAAAATCTGAATTTCAAATTTTCTCTGACACATAAATTGGAAAATGTCACTATGCATGTCTGTAAAATGTCAAGTGTCATTATGCACGTCTTTCTCAAATTTTAAAAAAAGAGATTTAAATTTTGAATTTTAAAAATAGAAAATTTCTTTAAGAAGCTCTGCACTGCTACAAGTTAATTTCTAGAAATAATGTTCCTCAAAATTAACTACTCTCTTACCACACCGATAGGGAATGGATCAAGTGGTACATGGTTTGAGCCTTGTAGATGTAAAATTAAGCAAGGTCTCGGGTAGAGCTAACCATTATGGGATACCCGTGGTTTAAATAAAAAAAACTACTTTCTTACCCAATTTTGAATTTATTTAAGCTTTTTTCTAATATATCATTTATCTCATTATTTTATTAATTAAAATTTTTTTTTATTATCTTTTAAATAGAAAAACGTAATTAATACTCTATTGATTTTCTATAACACATATGAATATGAATAGAAACAAAAAATTCTATTTATTCTTTGAAAATATGCATTAAAGAAAAAAAAATTACTATCTTTATTCCTATTTAACTACATTTGTTGTTGTTGTTATTTTTCTAATATACCACTTATCTCTCTATTTTATTTATTAATTTGTCAACTTATTATCTTTCTTAAATAAAAAATGTAATTAATATCCTCGTGATTTTCTATATGGCACGGATAAATAGAAACAAAAATTTTTATTTATTCTTTGAAAATATCCATTAAAGAAAAATAAGAAAAAGAGAAAATTATGTTTTTCGTCCCTATAGTTTCGGTTAACTTTGGTCTTCATCCTTATACTTAAAATCCTTTGTTTTTTGTCCCTGAACCTTCTAAACCCCCAAATTATGGTCTCTCACCGTTATTTAGATTTGTTAACATGATAAGTTAGGTAATAAAAGTTACATGTTAGTCTCAATAGTAGCCCCAAATAGCTGTCTCATCTAATTATTCTTTTTTTATTAATTTTTTAATTAATAAAATAACCATAATAATGAAATTAGTTTTTTATCGGGTAAAATTACTTAGGTGAAAACTCTAATTTAGCAATTAAGATTATTTTAATTAAAAATTAATAAAAAAAGTTAATTAGATAATCAGTCAATTATTTAGGACTGACTATTGAGGCTTACATGTAACTTTTATTAACCACCTCATCAAGTTAACAGATCTCACTGACGGGCAGGGACCACAGTTTGGGGGTTTAGAAAGTTTAGGGATAAAAAACATAGGATTTAAAGTACAGGGACGAAAACTAAAGTTGACTGAAACTATAGGAACGAAAAACATATTTTTCCCGTAACAAAATTACTATCTCTATTCCTATTTAACTACCCTTGTTCCTGTTTATATGTCGCATTACATCAAAACACACATATTAAGAAGTATAATAAATGCATTAATTTATATTAAATTTATTCAATTTTTTCTAATATGCCATTTATATCTCTATTTTATCCATTATTTTTTCCACTTATTATCTTTCTTAAGTAGAAAAATGTAATTAACACTCTCTTGATTTTCTATATGACACAAATAAATGGAAACAAATAAAAAACTTCAAATGAGCCGGATAAAGACTCCCTCCGTTTTTTTTATCTATCATTTTACGGTCTCAAATTTATTTTTTAAATAAGTGTCATTTTCAGATACCAAGACAATTATAAATGTTATTTTTTCAATTTACCCATTTCTTAATGTAATTATGTTTTATTTTAAACATTTATTATAAAACTATATCATAATTTTTCTACAAGTTCAAAAGTCTTGATAAATGCATTCTTTATGTTTTCAACAAAAAAATTATGGTAAGAGGTCAAATAAATTTGAAAAAAAATAATTCATTTCATTGAAAAAAGCGATATATTAAAGTTATTAATAAGAGAAAGAGGAAAGACATATTTGGGGAAAATGGGCAAAAAAGACATAGTTATAACATTCCTTAATCATTGTGCAAAAACTTTAAACAACAGATAAAAAGAAATAGAGAGAATATGAATGGATGTAGTATAATTTTATAATCCTAATAACAAATTTAATTTTTATAATTCCAATGTGTATATTTAATTATTTTTATAATTATATATATAAATTTATTATAATTAGTTTAAACAAAATAGAATAAAAAATTGATTTAATGGCACGATTATCGAATGAATAGTAAATAAAATGTTAAAATATCTATTCAATTGTAAAATTTATATATATAAATTTATTATAATTAATTTAAACAAAATAGAATAAAAAATTGATTTAATGGCACGATTATCGAATAAATAGTAAATAAAATGTTAAAATACCTATTCAATTGTAAAATTATAGATGTGATTGAAAGATAAAAAGAAAATGTAAAATATATATCCTTAATTATCCTTTCAAAAATTAGTGAAGCGTATTTTTAACTTTTTAGCATACATTTAATTAAGGATTAATTGTATTTTTGATTTTCTATTATTATCAATCCACGATTTTGTTCCTTCTATTTTTTTTTTCGCGATTTTTGTCCCGCTATTATTCCTAATCCTGAATATAGTTCAAAATTTTGGTCTCTCTATACCTCCCAAGTATGTGTTAAAGGAACCAAAATCGCAGACCGATGTTAATATGGGGACCAAAATCACGAAGTGATGATAATAGGGGTAACAAAAATGCAATTAAGTCTGTGTTAGGAATTGTTTTATTTTTCAATGAATTGTACGAGAGATTCGCAAAATTTATTAAACTTTTTTGTAATTGAAGTACCAGTGCTTTTCGGTTTGTAGTTCGTTTTCTTTCATGTATTAAAAACGAACTAGCTAGAGGTAATAGGAAGCTTGGGAAATAGGTGACATGCAGTTGGCGTTACTACTGAGAATGTTAACGTTTCAGGGGCACGACATCTGAGGCAAAGTATGCTTTTGAAATTTTTAATCTAGCTAGCGTGTTGGTTTTCTTGCATGAGCAGGTTGTAACTATTGCTTATAACCATATATATTAATAAAAGTCGAGCAAAAATGTTGGCCCTACTGGAAGAAACCTTGTTCTTAGTCAATCAGTGAATTGGTTGTCTTATTGTGCAATTGTCGAACATGCATGGAATGGATCTGATGATAGTGAGAAGGAGACAAATGAGGCAGAGCATGAGGACACTGTTGCACAGCTCTGATTAACCAGTTCTGGGGAACTCTCTGGTTTGAAACTCAAATCAATAATGGTAGGGGTGGGGTTCTTTGGGTGAGTGCAGGTACAGTCACTCGGTCCAATCGTCGCATCCACAGTTGTATCCAATAAATTCAATGACAATAAGTTTAAACCTAATTACTATTGTTCAATACACTTGTTTAATTTATGTGTTTAGTTAAAGTTAAAAACAATATTATGTTTGAAATATAGCTTGCCAGGGAAAAAAAAAAATTTTCTTTTAAAAACGCCCACCGTGGGGCTCGAACCCACGACCACAAGGTTAAGAGCCTTGCGCTCTACCAACTGAGCTAGACGGGCAACTGATGTTATATTTTATCTTTTAGTACTAGTTCCTATTTTATAAATAATCTTGTTAATAACCATCAGAATGCCATTTGAAAATATAGAATAATGTTGTTTTAATGGTATACAGGATAATACTAGGTTTAGTTTACAACAAAATTAAAAAAAATCAACATATCTAATTTTAAACATAATGGCACATCAGTACTTGTTCTACTTGAATTTGTTACATTTTCCTAATGAAAAATGTTTTTACACCCTATTTTTGGGTATAATAGGTGTAAAAAAATTGGAGATATAAAAAAATGAAAATAAAATATATGATAAATGATATAAAAAAGAGATTTAGAAGAATATATAAGAATAAATGTCCTTTGGCGTTCTGAGTGTGAAACAAACTACTGACCTGGTAATGGTATGATAAAAAGAAAAAAACTATATTAGGTCTTCTTTAAATTTCGTGCTTTATTAAATAAATATATTTAATCTAATACTTTTTTTTATTAGTCCTACAGAAGGAGTCAAGTGTTTATATTTATCTAATTGTACGTAAATTAGTGAAAAAGAATAATAGAGTCTATCAGCAAATATTACGGATTGTGTTTTTATGTAATATAAGCGTAATAAAAAAGAGTCAAATAACATAAAATTATCGTGGGCAGAACAGTAAACATATTATAATATGCCAATATTGTCTTTACTAAACTCTACACACATTACATCAAGCCAGTCTCTGCATGTTTTAATTCCGATAAATGCTTAATTGAATTTAGTTAGCACCACATAACATAACGAGTTTGTTAGAGTCCATTTGTTTTTATAGTTGGGCGAGACCTCCTCCAAAAGTACGTTTGGGCAAAAGTGGGCCAACTGAAAAATAAACAAGCTTTTAACCGTCAATAGAGACCAACAGAGGTAAGGAATTTCAAGGACGTGATTCTTCTCCCTAAGCTGTAAGCAGATTCCATAATATAAGCAATCTACATATTTTGTTCGGTGAATAAATGCTTGATTAAATGCAGGTCACAATAAGACCAATGCCGCACATATTGCCCCTTGCTGCTGTGAACATAAACAAGATATCTTACCCAACCTTCTTTGTACATACAAGGTAAGACTATGCTCCAGCTGAGACAAGAGTGTAGGCTATCATAATTTACACGGAGCAATCGTCACTATTAGAATAAGTCTCCGTCTCAAAAAAGAGGTTCCATGGGCTCTACATCAAATTGATGGGTCAACAAATAAATTTTACTACATCAGAAAACAAGCATGATTACAAAGCATATGCTAGTAACAAAACCACTAACCTGCTTTTATTGTAGGGCGTTTTTGATAATTCTGGTCCATGTTTCCACTGACACTCGTTTTGCTTGCATCTCTTTTTATCACCATCTTTGAGGCGCTCAGAGAGCCTTCAACTGAAGGGCAAGAAAAAATATAAACAACTAGTAACACTGAAGACAAATAATCAGAATGTTAGCTGAAAAGATTGCCTCGCAACAATTCATTAGAATTTTATCAGTATATTAACTGCTCCTCATCACTGGAAGGAATAGATTTTCATGATATTGTATAACAATTTAATACTAGACGTGAACTGAATAAATTGAAAGTAATTTAGCTAAAATTTCCCAAATTTAGATGTAATTTTATTCATAACATCTTACACTTTGCATTAACTATTCAAAGTTAAACATGTTAGCACACCCATGTACCTTGCCACTCCCATACCACTTTTGATTCACCCTTCACCAACTTTGGATAGCGATCTACTCGAGAATCTTCTTGAACCAATTCCTCTACCTGTAATCCCCAAAAAAGTTATCATGGAAATCATCATTCATTTAGTTAATTGTAACAATCCATTGAAATATTCCATTTTTATTTACAGGGAAAAATGATGTCATCAACAGCAGCTCTACAAATAGTTGGGGTCAAAGATATGTGGAATGAGAAAAGAAAAAAATAACTCAACTGTTGATTTACAAGGATATGCCATAAGAGAGAGTTGATCCTTGCTGAAATCCTCAAGTTAGTCAAGTATGGATGAAGGGCTATGTTCCAGTGGAAAGTTAAACAAAGTGCGGAGAAACATAGTGATAAACTAATGCATGATGTCAGCACAGATAAAAATCCTATGCAGAAACTTAATTCCAAAGTCAGCCCATGAACAAGGGCAATAACTTTTGCAGCAGAAGACCAACTGAGGCATGGAGTTAACTAATGCAGATAAATTGAATCAGTTTGCTCAGCTTTGTTAATTAATTAATTATTATTACAATTATACAGGGTACTCAAGAGCTATGAATTTCAAAATGTCTTCAAAACTACCTTTTTCCATAATAAAGGGTCTTTCCGCTCTCTTGGCAAAAGCAGGTGATCCCGTAACCTAGATGCAACAACCCAGGGTTCACATTCACCATTTACACTCTTTGATGTCAATGCGTTCTCTTCAAGTATTTCACAGACCTATGAAATCAGAAATAAGGAAGTTTAAACATAGATACAAATTTATTTGACAACACCCACACAATAGACTTGTTTTGGCATCTGAGCTATTGACCCACTGCAGTATTCAAAATCCTAGTTTATACAAACTCTATCTACAAAAATTGGGGATACAGAGATTTTTTCACTCATCTAACCTACAGGACTGTAATACTAATATTAATACTACATATTAAATGGTAAAAAGTGGAGCACATGAACCCTATGCTCACCACACAACTTCCCCCTGACAGATACCATACTATTTTGTGAAATCTAACAATTATGATTATTCTATTAGAATATATTACATTACACACACACACACACACCCCACTGTACCTTGTTGTAAAGCTCCTCAACTCGTCTTGACATGCGTAATTTCCGACGGACATTCCAGAACAAAGTTGTGCACCCAACAAGCTGTTTAGTCTCAATGCTGTTAACATGTTTACTCATTGATAACAGAAATATATGCATTAAAATGTGCTTTTAAGAAAGGGATACCATGGCACAAATGGGCAGAACAACTAGAATATGCTGTGAGATCCACTGACGAATGCGACAGGCATATGGCTTGTACTGCTCTACCAGCAAATCTGGACACTTAAACTCCTTCATCCTATAAGAGACATGAGCAAACATCCTAAGCAGAAGCCTTAGCCTTTTAAAAAACATGATTAGAAGTCACAAAGCTACTACTGATTTATAGATTAAAAAGCAAGAGAAGATTATATACCCACGAGAGTTCAACCTCATCTCCAACAATTTACCCATTGTATCAACTATTCTTCGTTTTGTATAATCATATCGTGCATTGTCCACTTTGACATTTCCCATTGGCTCAAAATGATTCCACAAATCATCCTCATGAACCTGAGACGGGAATACAAATGGGAACTTGAAACCAGCAACAATAAAGAACAACTCAAGCAGTAATAAATACAGCCAAATGTGCAATAAATACAAGTAAACTGAACAATCCAAGGGTTAACAGTGACAATACTAACCCATATTGACCCAGTCCCATAGCACAAATATTGAGCATATTCTTCACAGAGGTGATGTTCTGCTCTATCCACCTGTGGTCAAACCATACGCAATCAATTTTCCAATCAGAATGATATAAACAAAATGTGAAGGATAATGAAAAGAGTAATAGACAGTATTTATTTCTCAGAACCAGTAAACCACAACAAACAAAATTCTAGGTACACACAAATTTTCGAGCTGATTCGTTAATATCTCCATCTTCTATACACAAGTTCCCATGTTTTTGGTAACCCTGAAGACATTCCAACTTGCCATCTTTGCATTCTCCGTTACTTGGACAAGGTTCACAAATATCTGTAGCAATTACCGGTCATTAGAAATTAAAAAAAAAAAGTAATTAACAGAAACCTACATGTTGAGACTACAATATTTGATTGATAGCACAAGGCAGAGAACAAACTCACAAGAAAATTTTTAGAGGTAAAACGAAGCAGAAAAACATCGCTGGGTCTTGCATTAAAAAGGCATCTGTATCCTACCAAATTAAATAAACAACAAAATGATGTATAGCATTTCAAAATAAACCTAAAAAACAAATGAAATGGAACATCCATACATAAAAAAATAAAACCATAGTATAGTTCAAAGAAAGAAGAAAACAGATCAATTTGTGTTCGTCTATGTTTATCTTTTTGTTTGAAACAAATATCAACTGATTTTTCTTTGTAACTTTCAGTCGTGATTGGAGGATATCTTATTTCCATTTTCCTCTTCCTTTAATTGTATTCATTTAAGAGGGTTAACTGAATGGAGGATGGTCCAATAGCTAGAAGTAGAGGCAGGTTAAGGAAAACTAAAGGGTAGACCATTAAGAGAAATTTAGAAGTAAATAGTCTATCCTTAAACTTAACACAAGGAATTATGACGTCACCTGATTCATATAGCCAACCACACCTAGTGGGATAAGGCTTGGTTGTTGTTGTTTCTTTGTATTCATTTCCTTTTACTAGTATGCTTTCTTCTTTAATACAAAAAAGGAAATAGAACAATGCTTCATTTTGATTAGGGGTGGGAATAGGCCGAGCCGAGCTAGGCTTTTCAAGGCTTGAGCCTGGCCTGCACCTTAAATCCATGGCCTGAGCCCGGCCTGTTTATCTGACATAGGCTTTATTTTATGGCTGAGTCTGGCCTATTTAAAGCTTGACAAGGACTGAAAGCCTGTTTTATAGTAAGGTACTTGAATATATCATAAGCATATATATGAATAGACTTATAGGCTCAAGTTTTTAACATACTTAAATGTTTATACAAGCTAATAAGTATATAATTATAAGAAAAAGTAATAAAAAATCTTTATAATAATAATAGCAACATAAAAATATTAGTATTTTATTTATATTTAGTTAAATAGACCGGCCTGATAGGCTCAAAAGGCTTTTTCGATGGCCTGAAGCCTGGCCTGTTTTGCTATATAGGCTTTGGAAAAAGCCTTGGCCCACTCTATTTAATAAATTGGCCTGGCCTGGCCTGGTCTGGGCCTGATGTAGGCCGGGTAGTAGGCCCCTGACGAGCGGCCTGGCCTGTTCCCACCCCTAATTTTAATGAGTAATATTGCAATGGACTTTATTGGAAGAATATTCAGGTGCACATAACAGCTCATGAAAAACAAATAAACTAAATAGGGAATAAATAAAATAAAACAAAATGAAGGCAGACTGAGAATACATGGAGACTACGCATAGGTGATTTATCATTCAGCGACACGATGAAATTTAAGTCACACTACGAGTCTAAGATGTCTCGAACATACTCAGGAGTCAGGATGAAAGAACCTATTAGAGTGATATTTTAACAGTGTATTCCTTCTTTTATGACAAATATAAAAAAAGAACACGATCATGCTGAAGTAAAAAATCAATTTGCAAAATCAAAGTTCGATTGAACAAGCTAATGGCTTGTTTACTAGTAACGTTACCAAGGAGAAGGTAATCGATCATTATTCATAACCATATCAAACGCATACCATAACACAAAAACACGTTTTCTAAAGCCTGTGAGAATCAAATGTTTTAAAACAAAAACAAAAGGAAAAAATAAGCACATGAAATCAAATAAAAATTACAAAATAGTAGGCTTGGATTAGAAAGAAGCTAGGGAAGCATTGCAATGCAATACAACGAAATTCATACGCAACGCAAGTGAATTTGAAAGAGAGTCTCACCGCCGCCGGGAAAGTAATCAGGAGAGTCGAGGTTGGAGTCGCAAAAGGGTTTGGTAGGGGACTTGGTAAAGAGGAGGTTGCAGGTCCAAGCAACTAGCGATGCAACTGCAAGCACGACGAGGAGTCTCGGGAAGTCGTGCTTCGAGGGAAACAAATTATGAGGGGGTTCTCTTTCTATCAATGGTTTCACCGAACCGCTTGAAGCTTTTGCTATGGAGCTAGGCATGGACTCACCTCGCCGATTCATACCCATGCTCACACTCACACTCACAGATCACCCAAACAAGTTTTTACCTCTCCTTTAGACATTTTAAAATATTGTAAAATAATATTTCCCTAGAGATTTTTTTTAATTTTATTCTTATAAAATATTTATGTTATTTTTTTAGTCTATGATGTTGATTCTATTATTAATTATGGATGTGTCGAATGTCCATAATAGTCAACAATATTTCAGAAGTACCCTAACACATTATATAAGAGTGTTTGCTTCCTTAAACTCATTTAGAAAAACAAATTTCATGGTCAATTTGAACTGACATTCTTATAATAAGATATTATCACTGTTGTATAATTGTTATGCAAAGGAACAATGCATATGATTACTAATTGTGATTGGACGTTTGACACATTTGTAATTAATAGTGGAATCAACAGCAGGGACTAAAAAAAATAGTTTAAATATTTTATAAGGATCAAATAAAAAAAAATTTAGGGACAAAAATCAAAACTCGGACATTTTATAGGGACTAAAATGTTATTTTATTAATTATTTATTTTATCATTATTGCATAATAAAAAATGACCTAACAAGACATAAAATAGAAAATGATATATTTAAAAAAAAATTGAAATAGAAAACGTAATAAAATGTGTTGTTTCAACATGTTTCATCTGGATTGTAAAATTACCGCATTTATTTTTGGATTTCATTGTTGTGGAATTATGTCAAGAGTCTCTTTTTTTTGTAGATCCCATTTTTTTTGGTAGATTATGTCGCAATTGGGTCGTTGCGATTACGGGTTGGATGTCTAATTGTCCAGGCGGTAATGATAGTATCTTGTACCTGAACCGGTGGCTCACTTTTTCTAAGTAATGGGAAAGAGGACCGAAACATGTCACTAAAAGACTCTACTGAGACAAAGATGGGTTGTCAAGAACGTAGAGGAGGTAGGATGGGCAGTTGGTCAGATCTAGTATGGATCGTACATGGACGGTAGTTGGAGACGGTAGTATGGATCGTACATGAACTAGATCAGAATCATTCTCAACGAGTCCATAAGAAGTAATCCCATTTTTTTCATCAGGTCCGGGTAGAGACCAAAGGTCTTGAGCGACTGATCCAGCAGAACAACTCAAAAGATAAAGAAGTATCGTTAATTTCTTCATGCTCGTTCCAAGTTCGAAATATCATTTGTACAAATAGGAATTCCCCTCATTACACGATTTCTTCAAGAGTCTTTGAATAAAGTGAAAAGAACTACTAATTTTTCCGTATGTTTAAACAAATTTTCATAAATAAAATGAAAAGAACTACTAATTTTTTTTCATATGTTTAAATAAATTTCCATACTCATGTACAGTGTATTTCTGGATCATTTTAATTAACCAAATAATTAATTAGTTATTATAAATAATAATAACTAGTTCTAGTTTTTTAAGAAAACACTTTAGAAAGTAATTATCTCTCTCTAAAAAAAGCATGTAGCGAATGAATTTAAGAAGTTATGATTAAATTTGCATTTAAATCAAATTTAACGTTGTTATTAAGAAAATTTTATGTATCCATCATCACTATTTTCATAATAATTTTCTTTTTTTTTTAATAATAGGACAAATATTAAACAACCAGTTATAAAATGATAATAATCTAACAATAATTGATTAATGGGAAAAATATGTTTTTCGTTTTATAGTTTCGGTCAACTTTGGTCCTTGTCCCTACATTTTAAATCATTTGTTTTTTGTCCATAAACTTTCTAAACCCCCAAACCAAGGTCTCTGACCGTTAGTGAGATCTATTAACCTGATGAGCTGGGTAACAAAAGTTACATGTGAGCATCAATAATGGGCCCCAAATAGCCGACTCATCTAATTAATCTTTTTCTATTAAGTTTTTAATTATTAAAATAACCATAATTATGAAATTAGGTTTTTTATCGAGTAAAATTACTCTGGTGAAAATCTTAATTTAGAAATTAGGATTATTTTAATAATTAAAAAATAATAAAAAATTAATTAAATGATCATTCATTTATTTGGGACTCACTATTGAGGCCGACATGTAACTGTTGTTAGTCATCTAATTAGGTTAACAGATCTCACTGACGAGCAGGAACCACGGTTTGGGGGTTTAGAAAGTTTAGGGACAAAAAACACAGAATTTAAAGTACAAGGACAAAGACTAAAGTTAACCGAAACTATAGGGACGAAAAACATGTTTTTCCTTTGATTAATTTTAGTTTCAAGTAAAGTTTATTTGCAATGTGAATCATTGTCACTTCTTTGGTTTGATTGTTTAAAGTAATAAAGAAAAAATGTAAAAGAAGTAGTGAGACCCACATTTTTTTTATTTCTCTTCAACTAACTTGAGAGATAAAGTAGATATGAGAAACGTGCAGGGGCGAAGCCAGGAAGTGAGGTTAAAGGGGCCGGTCAATATTATAAATTTGGGTTAAATATGTTTTTGGTCCTTAAACTTTCACCCGAATTTAGTTTTGATCCCTAATCTTTTTTTTCGTTGGTTTTGGTCCCTAACGTTTTCAAATCATTGAAATTAGTCCTTATCGTCACCCTTATATTTAACAGAGTTGACGGCAGGGACTAATTTCAATGATTTGAAAATATAAGGGACCAAAAACAACGAAAAATAAAGATTAGGGACCAAACCCAAATTAGGGTTTGGTCCCTAAACTTTCACCCGAATTTGGTTTTGGTCCCTAAAGTTTTCAAATCATTGAAATTAGTCCCTGTCGTCACCCCTATATTTAACCGAGTTGATGGCAGTGACTAATTTCAATTATTTGAAAACATTAGGGACCAAACCAATGAAAAAAAAGATTAGAGACCAAAACCAATGAAAAAAAAGATTAGAGACCAAAACCAAATTCGGGTGAAAGTTTAGGGACTAAAAACATATTTAACCCTATAAATTTTCTCAATCAATCATTTCACCCCCAAATGAAATTTTAATTTGTTATTATATATATAATTATAGGGTGAGGATTGAGTTACTTCAGGAGTAACTCTTTATAAAGTTACTCTGTTTAATTACTTTTTGTAAATATTGATTTTAATCAATTTAATCATTAAATTGAAAGTTGTTATTAAGTAGATCAAGTCTAGAAGTTTTGCAAAGTTTATAAACAATTTGATACTTAATCAAATAACATCAATTTAACGTATCATATATGTTTTCAAAATATAAATAAATGTTGACGGTAAAATTACATATCTATAAATGTCCAATTTATCTAAAATTTGATATGCATGATCATCGTGTTAATGTCACATTCAACGGTTAGATTTGTGAAATTCTTATTCTATGAAATTTTATAACTTAATCCCCACTCATAATTTATAATATTAATTAAGTGAATTATTTTAATTATTATTTTATTTTTATAATTTATTTTAATTATTTCTCTACATATTTTAATTTTTAATCAAATGTTCTATTTATAAAAATTCAAAATTCATAAAAAAACTAAAATTATAATTACCTAATAATATACTTTTGTCTAAAGAATAAAAATAAAATTTATATAATAAAATTTATGTAAATATTTTTTATATCATTTTACATTAATTATTCACTTAAATCAAATACTTAAAATTCAATAAATTAACTTATCAACTTTAAATCAATTTATCAGTTAACTATAATTCAATAAATTAAATCTATATTTAATTTTATCTAATAACATATAATATATAAATTTACATAAAATCTAAATACATACACATTATATATAGTTTTTTTTTTAAGAAAAAAAAAGCAAAAGTTGAGGGGGGCCATAAAAAAAAAGCAAATAACATGGCCCCCCTTTGTCCCAATGAAACGTGAGAATAAAATAAAACCAATGTTAAAAGGTTGATTTCTCTTCTATCTCTCTTATACAACCAAATAATCTTGTATATTTATCTTTTATTTTATATCTATTTCTCTTCTACCAAATAACCTATAAATTATCCCTATCTCTATTGTATTTCTCTTTTTCTTATTTCTCTCCCCCCTCTTTTTCTCATTTTACCAAACATAGTGTACACTATGAGGAAATGAAAACCCAATAAAATCCTACAAAAGAAAAATGACCACGACTCATGGGTGGATATTTAACATATGAACTCCCAAATGTAAATTATGAGCAATGTTTGCAAGGCAATGTGAGACCTAGTTCACTTCTCTTAAGACATGCACAAACTTCACATCTCAATCCCAATCCCAATCCCAATCCTTCCAACACTAAATAACCCTTCTTCCACGCCTTGAAAAGGATGGGTAAAATACGCCATAATCCATACATGAAAACGATTGTGGAGTCAAGTTTCATAATAAAACCAATGACCTTAAATCACCACCTTACCATAGCTTGCAAGATGGGTACCTAAAATAACCAGCCCGTAAAAATTAAATTTGGTCTAGCCCTTGAAGGGATTCAACGCTCTATTTGCACTAACTTATATCAAGCATGAGAAAATAAAGATAAGCATCTGATGTCGCAAGGCCTTTATCTGACAAATGCTTTTGGCCATGCATAAAATTTCATCGAGATAAAAAAATGCTATAATGAAGCACAATTTTGTTCTATTATTTCCATGTGAGCAAGAGAACAAAACCAAGAAGGGTTATTGTGACAAAATCAAATAAAATGTCAAGTATTCCTCTAAACAACTAGTTTAATACTATAGTTCACTCTTTTGACACAATATAAATAAGATAGGAGATATAGAATCTCTCAATCTTGATTCCCCTTAGTGGGTTGAATGAAAACGTTCTAACACTGTTAAAAAAATATATACATATTCAGGCATAGATCAATGCTTACTAAACTTCCCACCCAGGGTCCCCCAGGATTTAAACCAAAGATTAATTGAACCTGTCCTGGAACCAAAAATCAAAAAAGCCATTGATGAGTTGGGGAGCCTCATGGCTTCAATGGGTTATTCTTTAAAACTCATTGGAATACTATTAAGTCAGATGTGATTTTGGCCATCCAAAGCTTCTTCCAAGATGGGGAACTACCCAGGGATATGAATGAAACCCTTCTGACCCTTGTCCCAAAAATTGATAAACCAGAATCAGTAACCCATTTTAGACCTATAAGCTGCTGTAATTTTGTCTCCAAAATTATCAGCAAAATCCTAGTTAACAGACTGAAATATAGCCTCCATACCCTTGTTACCCCAAACCAAAGTGCCTTCATTAAAGGTAGGCTCATCCAAGACAACCTTATAATGGCTCATGAAACATTCCATTTTTTGAGATCAAAGAGGAAGAGAAATGCATCCCAACTTGCCCTTAAGTTGGACATGAGCAAAGCCTATGATAGGCTGGAATGGGAGTTCATACTCAGAATACTAAAAGCCTATGGCTTTGAAGAGAGGTGGATTGGCTGGGTTATGAAAATTATTACTTCTGTTTCCTATAGGATTAAAATTAATGGTCATACTATCAAAATCCTAATCCCAAATAGGGGTATCCGCCAAGGAGATCCCCTATCCCCCTTTCTCTTTGTTTTATCTGCTGATATTTTATCTTTCCAATTGCTTAAATCTGTCCAGGAAAGTAAATTGGTGGGCTTATCTCTTGCAAGAAATAGCCCTGCGCTTACTCATCTCTTCTTTGCTTTGCTGATGACGCATTGCTGTTTGCACAGGCCACCCCAACAGAGGCCTATGAGATCCTGCGTATTCTCAATCTATATTCCTAGGCTTCGGGATAGAGGGTTAATCTCACAAAATAAGGAATTGTGCGTGGCAGGAACATGGACCAGCAAACCAAAAAGCTTATGGAGGAGATATTTTCTATCAAGGTTTGGGATCAGCCTGGCAAATATTTGGGTCTCCCTTCTTATCGGGGAAGATAAAAAAGGGCTTCACTTCACTGGATAATGGAACAGGTAGAGGCCAAAATGCAGGGCTGGAAAGAGCTACTTTTGAACCAAGCAGGCAAGGAAATTCTCATAAAAGCAGTTATTCAAGCCATCCTAGCATATGCTATGGCTGTTCTGAAATTTCCAAAACAATTCTGCCAAAAATTAAGTGCTGAAGTGGCAAGATTTTGGTGGAGGGGATCAGGAAAAGAAAGAGGCGTCCATTGGAAAGCATGGAGCTTAGTGGCAACAAGTAAGGAGTCAGGTGGACTGGGTTTCAGGGATTTCATGACAATGAATCTTGCCTATCTAGCCATGCAAGCTTGGAGGATTTGGAAGAATCCAGACTCCCTATGTGCTAGGATCTTAAAGGGAGTCTACTTTGCAAACCAAGACTTTGTATTGGCAAAAAAAGGCACACACCCATCCTGGATGTGGTCTAGTATATTGGAGGGTAGGGATTTGCTTCTAAGGCATGGCAGATGGCTGGTGGACCCAGGGGAGCATATCAGAGTTGGAAAACATAACTGGGTTGCAGCAGGGGACAACCTCCATCATCTCCTGCCAGGGGATGATTTCCTAGTCTCAGAATTAATGGTTCCTAACCACAGGGCATGAGATCCAGGAAAGATCAGGCAGATATTCCCTAGTGAAACAGCAATCAAGATCCTGCAAACTCCTATTAGTTGGTCTCGCAACTCCCTCGCAACTCCCTCACCATATTAGCACCATTAATCCATGTCATGTCCCTCGCTGTTCCCTCGCAAAGTTATCCTTGCAAATCCCTCACCAATTTCACCCTGGTAATAATGTAGCTTTAATATGCCATTATGTCTGTTGGCTACTAATCGACATTGATAACATTTATTATTTTCGGTGAGATTTTCAAAATTATATAAACTTAGTAAATAAAATAACTGGGGACAAACTGAAAGCTAAAAACCAAGAAAAGGATGTTGTTTCAAGTAGAGTGAAGTTTAAGATTGCATAAAAAACTTACAAGGATAAATATTCAAATGCATAGGAACCCCTACTTTGAGAACCAAATATACAAGATTCCTTGACACACTGATATAAAAAATTAACCTGCAAGGAAGGAAAGGGACAACAATTAGCAAAATAAATACAAAAATTCATAGTCCAGTAATGAGCATGGAAGATTGAGTTTTCTTCACAGTCCATAAATGCATTTAAATAAGAGAATAGCATCTAAATTTTAGCCAAATTTTCCCATCTTAATTTGATATTCAAAATCAAAATGCAGACTTTTGTTGGGATAGATCTATTCATGTAGCTTAGATCTGTTTTACATAATAATTAAAAAAGCTATTAGGATTAATATATACAAGTCAGGCGCGTCTAGTTTATCTTGAGAGCAATATGCAATCACATTTCATGTTTTGATTGTTTTAAGCCCAACAAACTCAAAACTAAGGAATTAGATAATGGCAAGCAAGCACTTAGGCATAGTACAATAAGACAGAACCTTTTTTTTATATGTATATTGGTAACATGAAACATGTCATTCATAGAAACTTAAAAGAACAGCCCAATTTAATATCTTACTCAATACAAAAATATTACTCCCTCTCTTCATTTTTTTATAAAACACACTTAACTGAATCACACAGACCAATAAAAATGGTAAAAGTTAGTTGATTTTATTGCGGTTTCACAAGATAGTTTAATTTTCTAGTTTTAACTTTATTTAATATCATTAACGAACTCCAGTATTATTTGATAATTGGAAAGATATTAAAGTTAACGAGGGCAAATAAGGAAACTGGTAACAAATGCTTTCTTGAAAAGTGTAAAGTGTCTTATAAAAAAGATGATAGAGCACCACTTATTGATAGAGCACCACTTAAGAGAGCACCACCTAAGAGAGTCTATGCTAGGAGGAATAGGAGGTTAACAGGGGATCAAAACCCAGAACAAAATTTAGTTACTCAGAAGAGTAGCATATAAAGGGAGTTTAGGTGAGGGAATGGGTACGGATATGTGAGAGTAGTATTGTGGAGAGTTCAAGTTCTCTCGAATAACCTGAGTGTGTACATTTCTTTCATTTTCAATACAGATTCAGTTCTCTATTCTTTTCTTTTACCTAATTTCTGCAAGAGATCTATCAACTGGTATCAAAGCTCCGATCTTGGAGCTGGTGGGTGAAGAGCGATTTGGCAGCGCAGAAGCGTTAATGGTATCTAGAAGAATGGAATCAAGATTGGAGACGTTGGAGAAGGTAGTGGACGGGTGGAACAGAGACAGGGAAGAACAAGCAACCCGATTCGAGTTGCAGGATGCTAGGCTCAAGAAGATCGAAGATATGATGGAGCGGCTCACCCAGTTCTTGGATGGTGAAAGTCCGCACAGAGAGAGCGTCCGCCTAGAGCCAGAGGGTGAGAAGTGGCGCAAGTTGGAAATACCCATCTTCGCGGGAGACGACGCATACGGCTGGACGAACAGGCTGGAGAGGTACTTTCACATTAAGGGTGTCTCCGAAAGGGAGAGGATGTCAGCGGTTATGGTGGCTATGGAGGGAAGAGCGCTAAGTTGGTACCGGTGGTGGGAATCTTGTAACCCAAACCCGTCTTGGGAGGTGTTCAAAACAGTCGTGATTCGGAGGTTTCAACCTACCATGATGCAGAATCCGTTTGAGTTGTTGTTAGCCTTGAAACAAACACATTCAGTGGAAGAGTTCGTAGAACAATTCGAGAAATATGCAGGAGCTTTGAAAGGAGTGGAACAAGAGTATTTGATGAGCGTTTTCTTGAATGGTCTGAGGAAGGAAATAGCAACGGAGGTTAAGTTGTATGAGCCCAATTCCCTGTCAGAGATGATGTCAAAGGCACTCATGATAGAAGAAAAGAATTTAGCAGGGGGAGGATATGGAAGATACAGAGGAGGAAAGACAGTGGGAAACTACCAAAATTTCCCAAGCTCCAGAACAGTGACGGTGGATACTAACCAGGGGGTAAGACTAAGGGAAGCGATTCGTCAATTGGAGGAAACAACTCTAGCAGAACCAATAACAATACGGGAGGTTTCAGGGGGAACACAGGGGGATTTAAGAGGTTATCTAATGAGGAGCTGCAGGAGAAGTACAAGAAGGGATTATGCTTCCGATGTGATGAAAAATTTGGCCCTGACCATGTATGCAAGAACAAGCAATTTCGCATGCTTCTGTTAGGTGAAGGTGAAGGTGAGGAAGAGGAGGAAGAAAGAGTGGAAGAGGAGAATTTAGAAGTGATTGACAAGTGTTTTAATGCCCTACAGCTCTCTTTGTACTCCATGGCAAGATTGACATCATCTAAATCTTGGAAGGTAATGGGCACGGTGAACGATCAACAGGTGGTTGCTTTAATTGACTGCGGAGCTTCACATAATTTCATTTCTCAAGGATTGGTAGAGCGACTTAAGCTACCTGTGAAAGAGACTAACCCTTATACTGTAGAGGTGGGGGATGGACATAAGGTTGAATGCAGGGGAGTGTGTGAGAACCTTGTCATCAGAATTCAGGGGTTACGAATACAGCAAGATATTTACCTGTTTGAATTGGGAGGAGCAGATTTGGTTTTGGGTTTAGAATGGCTGGCTGGGTTAGGGGAAGTCAGAGCTGACTTTGGAAAATTGATATTGATCATCGGAGAAGGCCCTATGGAGAAGACAATGGTGGGTGACCCTGCACTAACCAGATCTCAGGCCTCTGTTAAGGGTCTGATGCAAGCTTTAAAGGAGGATGGTGAAGGGTTTATTTTGAGGTATGAGGAGAGGAAGGAGACAGATGTTAATTCGCAACAGTTACATCCATCTGTAGAAGAGATTTTGCAGCAATTTGAAGAGATATTTCAAGATCCCCAGGGATTACCTCCTAGTCGGGAGCAAGACCATTCTATTCACTTGAAAGAAGGGGCCACCATTCCCAACTTACGTCCCTACAGGTACCCTCATTACCAGAAAACTGAAATAGAAAAATTGGTGAATGAAATGAGAACTGCTGGAATTATCAAACCTAGTATTAGCCCTTATTCCAGCCCTATCATCTTGGTGAAGAAAAAAGATGGAGGATGGAGATTTTGTGTGGATTATAGGGCCTTGAACAAGATCACGATGCCTGATAAATTCCACATCCCAGTTATAGATGAATTGTTGGATGAGCTAGGGGGAGCTAAAATATTTTCCAAGTTGGATCTTAAGTCAGGGTACCACCAAATTCGAATGAAGGAGGAGGACATTGCTAAGACAGCATTTAGGACTCATGAGGGCCACTATGAGTTTCTGGTCATGCCATTTGGTTTAACAAACGCCCCATCAACATTTCAATCACTTATGAATGAGGTACTGAGATCTTTCTTGAGAAAATTTGTGCTTGTCTTTTTTGATGATATCTTGGTCTATAGTGAAGATCCGGAGTCACATGCGCATCATTTAAAGCAAGTTCTGCAAGTCCTGCAACAGAACCACCTAAAGGTGAATAAGAAGAAATGCAGTTTTGGGCAGTCCAATTTGGAATATTTGGGGCATATAATATCCGGACAGGGAGTGGCAGCTGACCCAAAGAAGGTGGAGGCAATGTGTTCTTGGCCAATACCAAAAGATATCAAGAGTTTGAGGGGTTTCCTGGGGCTTACAGGTTATTACAGAAGGTTTGTTAAGGGGTATGGCACCATCGCTAAACCATTGACTGATTTACTCAAAAAAGACAGCTTCTCATGGTCACAAACAGCTCAAGAAGCATATGACAAACTGAAATCAGCAGTAACAGCTTTGCCAATGTTAGCAGTTCCTAATTTTTCAAAGCCATTTGTGGTGGAGACTGATGCTTCTAGCAAAGGTTTAGGGGCTGTTCTGCTACAGGAAGGAAAACCTCTAGCTTTTTGGAGTCAAGGATTGTCTGAAAAAGCTCAACAGAAATCAGTATATGAGCGAGAATTGATGGCAGTTGTTCATGCAGTGCAGAAATGGAGGCATTATCTGTTGGGGGCGCCGCTTTGTTATACTTACTGACCAGAGGAGTTTGAAATTTCTGACAGATCAGCGTTTGCTCAGTGAAGAACAATTTAAATGGGTTCCTAAGCTGATTGGTTATGATTTCGAAATAAAATATCGGCCTGGAAGGGAGAATACGGTTGCTGATGCGCTCTCTAGGAAAGGAATGTTGGCAGCTATCACTGTTCTTAAATTTGATGATTTGGAGGATTGGGTGAGAGAGGTTCATCAAGACACCAAATTGCAGAAAATTATTCAAGATTTGTTGGTTAATCCTGAGTCACATGTTGGATATCAGTTGCAAGGAGACAGGTTGTATTATAAGGGGAAATTAGTGCTTCCGCGGAATTCTTCACGTATCCCCACCTTGTTGGCTGAATTTCACAATTCTCCTTCTGGAGGACATTCTGGGCTGTTTCGGACTTACAAAAGATTGGCAGGAGTGCTTTATTGGGAAGGAATGAAGACTGATATTAAGGATTTTGTGGCCAGCTGTGCAATATGTCAGCAGAACAAATACCAGACGCTTGCCCCAGCAGGCTTGTTGCAACCTCTACTATTCCTACCCAAGTTTGGGCTGATATTGCTATGGATTTCATTGGGGGTCTTCCTAAAGCGAAAGGGAAGGACACCATTTTGGTTGTGGTGGACAGACTTACCAAGTATGCTCATTTTATAGCATTGGCTCATCCCTACACTACAAGTGAAGTAGCAGCTGTTTTCCTTAAGGAGATTGTGCATCTACATGGGTTCCCATCTTCCATAGTCTCGGATAGGGATCCAGTTTTTTTAAGCAAATTTTGGAAGGAGTTGTTTAAGAGGGCAGGCACTCAGCTGAAGTTTAGTACAGCTTATCATCCCCAAACGGACGGTCAAACGGAGGTAGTAAATCGTTGCTTAGAAACCTACTTACGTTGTCTTACAGGGGCTAAACCCAAACAATGGCCTGATTGGCTTAGTTGGGCTGAGTTTTGGTTCAACAGTAATTATAATGCCTCAGCTAAAATGACCCCCTTTAAAGCCCTATATGGCAGGGACCCGCCACTACTGCTGAAAGGTACCACAATCCCTTCTAAGGTGGAAGAAGTTAACCAATTGACACAACAAGGGGATGAAATATTAGCTGAGCTGAGAGCCAATTTGTTTAAGGCTCAAGATTACATGAGGAGCCAAGCCAATAAGCGCAGAAGGGACCTTGAATTTGATGTTGGAGATTGGGTCTATCTCAAGCTACAGCCATACAAACTGAAGTCCCTAGCCCGGAAACCAAATGAGAAGTTGAGTCCTCATTTTTATGGGCCATATCAGATAATAGATAGAATTGGACAAGTGGCTTACAAGTTGGATTTGCCTGCAGATAGCAAGGTTCATCCTGTTTTCCACGTTTCCTTGCTGAAGAGAGCAGTGAAGCCTCATCACACACCCCAGCAGCTGCCAGCAATGCTGTCAGAGGAGCGCGAGTTACAGGTGCAGCCAGAGTATGTTGTCGATATCATAGAAGATTCCTATGGAAATGTGGAGGTGCTTATTAAATGGCAACAATTACCAGCATGTGATAACAGTAGGGAATCTGCTGCAAGGATTCAGGAGCAATTTCCCCATTTCCACCTTGAGGACAAGGTGGCACTTATAGGGGGGGGGGGGGGTATTGATAGAGCACCGCTTATTGATAGAGCACCACTTAAGAGAGCACCACCTAAGAGAGTCTATGCTAGGAGGAATAGGAGGTTAACAGGGGATCAAAACCCAGAACAGAATTTAGTTACTCAGAAGAGTAGCATATAAAGGGAGTTTAGGTGAGGGAATGGGTACGGATATGTGAGAGTAGTACTGTGGAGAGTTCAGGTTCTCTCGAATAACCTGAGTGTGTACATTTCTTTCATTTTCAATACAGATTCAGTTCTCTATTCTTTTCTTTTACCTAATTTCTGCAAGAGATCTATCAAAAGAACACACAAAACTTCTAAAAAATACCCTATAAAAAAGGATCAGAGGGAGTATTAGATATTATAATTTTAGAGTTTTTATAAATTTTAAATTCTTATTAACTTTTCAGTGATAAAATATGTTATTAAAAATTAAAGTAAATAGTATAATATAAAAACTACAAAAATATTAAAAAGAGAATAATAATTTAAATAATTTTAAATTTTAAAGTAAGAAGAGAGTGTGAAGAGAGACCAAAAGAGGATAAAGTGAGAAAAGGTAGAGAAAAGAGGGAGCTTTTATTAACAATACTGAAATAAGATAAAAAGAAATTAAAGGCAAGTATGAAAGAGTATTAAAATCTGAGGAAGAAATGCAAGAAAAATAAACAAGTTTGTAGTTTGTAGCTAAAGTAGTTAGCATGTTTGTAAGAAAAATAAACTAGAAGCTAGCTAAAGTAGTTTGTAGCTCATAAATTAAAAGCTCCTAAAATAAGCTACTTTTATGTACCTTACCAACACTTACTTTTATTATGTTGGTCAAATTAGCTTATTAGTGTTATCAAACAAACACTTAGCAAAATAATATACACTGAAATAAAGACAAGGTATTAACTTCTAAAAATAACAAAGGTCCAAATTATTTGAATTGATATAACAAAAAAAAACCATGAGAAACGCCAAGAATACGTACCTACTAGAAAGTCAATTCAAATCCAAATTTGATTTGGCATAGATACATATATATTTTAATCTAACTCAATTATAAGTTAATTTTAAACTATTAAACACATCATTTTGTAATTTTAATTAATCACAATGAATTTAATCTCATAGATTTATAATCATATTATATGAGACACTGTCACATCATTATAATAACTAACCTTTCCACCTTCTCTCCTTTTGCTTTGATGGAAATCATCTAGACCATCATCACTCTTTGAACGGTTCCTATAAATAAAAGGATTCAATCTCCCTGCTATTATAATGTCAACAAGAAATGAAAAATAAAAAAGGGTTGGGAGAAGCAATGTTCTCACTTCTCACCACTTTTCTTCTATCATGTTCTTGTTGTCTTTGTCTAATTGCTCATTCTCTTTCTGCCTCTTGTGGTTAGGTTTCCATGCATATCTGTTAAAAAAAATAATTAAGAAAAAAATGAAACAATCATGTTCTGCAGTTTCCATTGCCTTGGACAGAACATCAAATCAACAAACAAGAAATTGTTGGTGTATGTTGTCCAAGAAAAATAATCATACAATTTAGGATATGAAACAAGAAATTTAGATCAGGAAGCTAGTCATTCATATTAAGACTTACGCCAAGAAAGGGTGAAGGGCAGCACTCATCAAAGAAACCTTCTTCTGACTATTTGCATTGCCTTGGACAGAACATCAAATCAACAAACATGTAACTGTTGACAAACCCAATAGTAAGTTACACTACCTTGTAGACACGAAATAGTCAGCAATAGTAGCTCTTTGCTCATTAGTCAATATGTATGAGTAATGGTAACTTATTTGAATCTATGACTAAGTGTATGGCCACAAGTAGCTAAAGGAAAAAATATATAAATTTTGATTGTTTAGCGTCTCACCTTCTTGCCTTCCCATCAAAGACCCAACAATGAACTCTTTTGCATCCACTATAGACCCAGAGAATGTGTTTGAGACCAAAGTCATCTGAAACATAGCCCCAAAGACATGCTTACGGTGATGGAATCGTTTTCTGCCTTCAGCTTGAAATATTTTCCAAGTTTAATATTTCAATCTCATTGATTGCCTTTCCCTCTTTTGTAGTCTTTTTAGCTTTGCCATAATTTCCCACTGCATTTCCTCCAACCTTAACCAACAGCTTCTTTCACTTCACTCTTTTCTCCACTGATGAAATCATATGAAAATAGATATTAAGTTATAAAGAATCCAAAATCATATACTATTCCATTCCATACAACAAATTCTTTTAAGTAATTACCTTCTACTTTGTACTTTCTCCTCAAGACATAGCATAAGTAGCAGGACGCAAGTGCTGCAACAACTGCTTCAACACCAGTGATAAGCAAAATCCATAGCTTGTTTCCTGCAACTTACATTTGCAACTTATAAAATTGATTTTATGGTCTAATATTTAGGATTTCTCAAGACAAAATTCCTTAAACAATTAGCTTCCTATATGTTATTAGACTTTATAATCGACAAATTGTAATTGTTAATGACTAAAGTGCTTGACCAACAACGTCTTTAGAATATGTGTGAGAGTAAATACAAAAGAAAAAATTGAATTTGATCTAGCACCACAGAGTAACAGGCAATATGAAAAAGTTCTTTGATAACCAATGTATTTTGTATACATTGCGGAGAAGAGCATGAAAAACAACATAACAACCGTGTAGATAACGAAATTAGACATACCTTTTTGTTTGAGAAAGTAAACACGTTTCAAACTTCCTTGAGAACCTTTAGTGAACCTTGTTCCTTTACTCCATAATTGGCATCCAGTATTTTTAACAAGATTTAGAGCATAAGCCTCACAATGAGAAGAAAGACAATAAATTTTGACATCAAGTTTATTGGATAACCAATTTACTTCATAAAAAATTGGAAATAAAAATAGAGAGAAGCATATCATCCACCGTGGCTTACCACCACACTCAGTCGTTGTCCCCTGCGCTGTCGCGCGCCCTCCTGTCCAGTCACCACTGGCCGCAGCCACCGCCGTGGCGGTGTAACAGTCCTTACCGAATCATCGTGCCTCCCCTCTGCGAGGCCCTCTGCCGCTCCGCTGCTGCGCATCTCCCGCACTCATGATAGTATCGTCTTTGCCGCTCCGTTCTGCTGTTGTGTTGCGCTGCGTCAAGCTTGTCGCGCCGCCACTGTGTGAGCCCAACGCCGTGGAGGCCTCCTCCTTCTCGCCCTCTCCCACTATTTTCTCTATCCTGTTTTGTGCCCTAATCCCTGTACGTTCTATTTGCTGCCTTGCTGCTGCAGTTTGTTTTGCCGTAAAAAAAAAAAAATATGAGTATAAAATTAATGAGTTTTTTTTTTAGTCCTTATAAAAATTATTAAAGTCTTATTTTAAATTTTTTTTTTTTTAATTAATCCTCCTTTCAATATGCGTGTGTAAGATGTTGATGTGCCGCGTTTACTCTTTCCTAGTTGTCAATTTTGTGTTTCTGGCGATCTTAAACCGCTAGAAAATAAGCTTGACCGCCACAAATCTCCCCAACTTTCCTCCACTCCATCTTCTCCCCCACCGCCAGTAACCAACCCTCACCGTTTCCCCCACCTTTTTCTTCCCCACTCCCTTTTCTTCCTCGAAAAGGTTTTAACACAAAAATGATTTTTCCAACTACCCGACACACGCGGAGGAAACGGGTTCTCCTTAACTTCTCCTCCAAAACCCAAATTCTTAAACACAAATGCAGCAACCCAAGAGAGCCATTGATTATGGCAGAAACTAGTTGCAAGTTTGTAACATAAAGGGAAACAAAAATCATGCTCCAAAAATCCTCCATCTTCATTTTAGCTTCTCTTTGTTGCTCTAAGTTTGTAACGTGAAGGGAAACAAAATCATGTCTTTATACTAAGAAAATTAACTTTGTTCTAAAAATTCACAAATTTTGAATAAAAAAATGAGCCATCTATCAATAAGCAAAGTAACTGGCTGGCCACTAAGTACCAACTCTTCCTAAAACTTTTGGGCTTGAAATATTAAACTGTGTGTTAACATTCAAATTATTCAAAAGAATGGAACCTCTTAAACATAAAAGTTTTAATACCATGATAAGGACCAATGCTAAAACAATAAGTCAATCGTGACCACAAAATAAACCAGAAAAAACACATGCCATAACTCAATCGTGACCACAATATGTGACATCAACAACAATTAAAAAACCTTGACATCACACCAACCAACAACTGTTTCAAGAACACTGCTTCTTTAAAGTGATTAGTGCAATAACTCTTTGTACAATATGTTATGATTATTACAATAACATTCATTTAGAAACCGCTTTATCATTGACACACGCGGAGGAACAAAAAACAGAGATATATAAAAAGAAGAAAAAAAAAACAGAGAAGAATGGTGATGCCGATGCACCGGATCTGCGATGAAGCTGCTAACCAATCATTTCAAATCCGCGGCACAAACAGAGGGATGGAAATTCTTGCACAAGCATGACCCGTCTCGAGCTCGACATTCTTCGAGCCATGAACGAACACAATTCGGTAATCAATCATCGTTTGTTCGATAATTAAAATTGCATATATTGTTTATTGATGTTTGGGGTTTAATTTTGTGAACAGAGGAAGAAGAAAGCGAGGAGGCGAAGAGAAGAGCAGAGGTTGTATGTGCAACTGAGCGAAGAATGTCAAGCTTATTCCATGTAACCTTATTCCTGCAAAGGCTCAAAACATATGTATCTGTATATATATATATATAGAGAGAGAGAGGGAGCAAGAATGAATGTTTACTCTTGAGGTTACATGGAATGTTGTTGTTGAAGGGTTTTGCAGGAGGCACGGGAAGGCAGAAAACGGTGGGGGAGAAGGGGATGAGTTACAGGGGTGGGGGAGAAGAAGGAGGGGGAAATGGTGGGAGAATGTTGCGGCGGTGTAAATATAAATTTCTGGACTACAGAGATTGACATCTAGGAAAGAAAAAATATGTCACATCAACATCTGGCACACGCCATTTGAAGGGAGGGACTACTAATTGTAAAAAAAAAAAATTGGAAGGACGCTTTAACAAAAAAATATTTTATAGGGACTAAAAGCAAAACTCGCTAATTTTACAGGGACCAAAAATATATTTTCCCCAAAAAAAATATGTTTTATGTCATTATTTTTCTTTTTGACGAAATATGTTTATATAATCATGTTTATATAAAAATATATATAAAAAAAATAAAGTGAAATGTGATAGAAGATAATAATTTGATAAAATAAAATGTTGACTACTTTTGTGAGTTAAATATATATTTAAATATTTTATTATTTCATATATTTAATTTGTTAAATAATGTTATTATGTATTATCTAAGTGAAATAAATATTTTTTAGAATAAATATAAATCAATTTTATTTAATTAATAAATTGATTTGTTTTTTTTTAATATTTTAAAAATTAAATTATATTCCATCATAAAAATTAAATTATATAAAATAAATTAATATACGAATATATGTCTAATATCTAATACACAACATAAAAAACTACTTTTGAGAGGGAATAGCGAGGACCATTTTCCCTCACTATGTAATAAATTTAAATTTTATAATATTGCGACGGGTTTGCGAGGAAATTATTCCCTCGCTAAGTTACAACTATATTTTTTTAATCAATTTAGCGAGAGATTTGTGAGGACATTATTTCCTCGCTATCTTTCGTCGCTATTTCCTCGCCATTCCCTCGCTCACGGCATATTAAATTTCACCAAATTTCTTTTTTTAAATATTAGTGAAGGAATATTTTTCAACTGCTAATCCCTCGCTAAATTGTGAAAAATTAGCGAGTGAATATTTCCCTCGCTAATCCACATTTTTTTTGTAGTGACAAGACTAGGGGTGGAAGTAGGCCATGTCGTCCGATAGGGGCCTATGGCCTGGCCTGTTTAATAAAAATGTCAGGTTCAAGCTTTTATAAAAGCCTATTTAAATAAACAAGTCAGGCTTAGCCTTTTAAAAAGGCCTATTTAGCATGTTGTGCCGACCTGTTTAAAGAGCCTATTATATTTTATAATATTATTCATAATTTCTCACATATATATATAATAAATTATTTTTTATTTTAATTATTCTATTAAGATTTTTTTCTAAAAACCCTAGCATAATAGTTAGAAACTATCAACACAGATTCACTCACGTGACATTTCTATCACTCATCACGCTGGCTGCGCCACCCACCCTACCGCCCACCGTCCGGCGTCCGTTCACCACTGTTCGTTCACTCGTTCCCTTCCCCACCATTCAAATCCATCGGCCGCGCCACCCACCTCTCTCTGTCGTTCACTTCCTCACCGTTCAGATCCATCGGTCGCGCCATCATTCATATCCATCGGCCGCCACCGTTCTGAAGGAGCCGTCACCGTCGCCAGCCGTTCAGATCCATCCAAGCTCTGTGGGACTGCGTCTGCGACTGGTAAGAATTGCTTTGCTCTGTATGTTTCATTTTCGCTTTCATTCATTGAGATGGATCCATCCAAGCTTTGTCATTTTTTATAAAAATTTTGTGTGGTGAATCTGAGGGGCTATTTGTTCCAGCTGCTGAATATTGGCTGACCTATTTGCACACGACTACACGAGGAAAATATTTCTCCTACGCAAGGAAAATCTAACCTTTGCGCAGCACGAGTCTCTGTTGATTCCATACTTCTACCACAACTGTTGAGTTTTTGTTTCTGAGGAGCTCATTTTCTTTTTCCAGTTTTCTCTTCATACAGTAAAGTAGTAAACAATAACATTGCTTACTTTTGAAGACACTTGTGTAGACCAAACTCAAATAGAAACATAAACAAACTGGACTTCATTTCATCTAGTGTTGCACAGGATGACCGAGACAGGCAATTTGGGAGTTGGGGGGGTAGATACTAGGTAGGAAAATTATCCGGTTAGAAATTACTTTTGTGTAGTTGGATCTATCATTAGGACGAAGTTGTGATTGTTGAAGTGTACTTGTGTTTGTGTTTTAATTTTAATGGATATGATATTGCTTTTTTCCTTACAGTTGAAAGAATGCAGAATAATTAAATGGCTGCAGTGGCTTTCTTATTTTAAAATGTGAAAAGAAGTTTTTATATTTGTCACTCCCAAGCTGTAAAGTATGAATTTTTTTAGTTAGAAAAAGCATTATACAACAATTAAAAAAACCAACAAATGAGAGGTAGATGAAGATAAGTAGAACACAACCTTTTGAAAGTTTTGTGAATAAAGGGTATTTAATGGAATGGTGCAAGTGAGCAAGTCAAAAGTGATTCTGGGATTTAACCAAAGAAAGGTACAAAAAGAAAAAAGGCATTGATAATTTTTTGAATCTAAGGGTTTGCTTTTTCCAAGCATGTACTTCAACTGATACGTATAGAATTTGAATTTGAATTTAAACAATACCTAGTTACCACCATTGTCTTCCTTTGTTTAGTTAAAAAAATAATCAGATCCCCAAATATTCTCACAAATTTCTCTAGTCTATTGGCTTGAACACCAATTTTTTTTTCTTTTAAGAATGGCCTATTTAGAAGTATAAGCCTATTAGCCCGCGGTCTATTTAAGAATAGGCCCATTGGCCTATTTAAAGGCCTCTGTAAGTGGCTTAGTTACTTAGTTAATTAATAGGCCTATTAGCCTATAAGCCTATATTGGCCTTCTAAACGATAAGCCTATTAGCCTATTTAAAGGCTTGGATATGAAATATGTTTTTAAATAGGCTAATAGGTCAGGCTTTAAAACAGGTCAGGTCAGGCCTACAAAATTGGCCTATGACAGGTAATAGGCCAGGCTTAGGCCGCAAAATTATCAGGTAGGCCAGGTTTGGGCTTTACAAAGCCTGGCCTGGTCTGGCCTACTTCCACCCCTAGACAAGACCATCCTCCTCTCATAGAAACCCAAAGGAATTTTGGAAGAGTATCTGGCACCTAAATGCTCCTCAAATGATCAAAATGTTACTTTAGAAAGCAAGTTCTAATGCACTAGTTGTTTCGGCTAATCTGCATAAAAGGAAATTCTATCTCGAAGACAAATGCAAAATATGTGGGGACCACCCAAAGTTAATAGAACATGCTCTTCTTCTCTGTTCTTGGGTTACCCCAGTTTGGTTTGGTTCTAGTCTTCAATGGAATCCAAACCATCTATCAGTACAAAGGTTTGACGTCTGGCTCTGGGAAAAAATACAGGCCTTAAAGATTGGGAATTCTAACACAAAACAACAGCTAACCTACTTGGCTTTCCTAACCTGGAATATTTGGGAGTGCAGAAATGAATTTGTCTTCCGGGATAAAAAGCCAAACCTAGCAGAAATCCTACAACTGACTCAGAAGCAGGTAGGGGAATGGTTATCAGCCTTCGCTAGTCAACCCCAAATATCTTCGCAACAGGGTGTAGGATCCCACTCCTCCCAGTGTCGACCCCCAAAAGAGATACACTAAAAATAAATGTCGATGCAAGTTGGTCTCTAGTAAACAGATATGCAGTGATAGGAGCAATTGTGAGAGATTCAAGAGGCTTACTTGTTAGTGGGCTTGCTAAGAAAATCCCTGCTCCTTCTCCCCTGATAGCGGAGGCCTTAGCCCTCCGAGAAGCTGTCCAGCTGGCTCACAACCTACAATGGCAAAAATGCCTATTTGAATCAGACAATATACAAGTAGTCAAAGCTTGCAGAGGAGAGATGAGTGTATGGGAAATTGAAGCTATCACCAGAGATATTACTTACCTAAAATCATCTTTTGCTCATTGTGGATCCCTTTGGGTCAACAGGAAGGGAAATGAATGTGCTAACCTTGTGGCTCGAGCATGCTTGAGTGGGTCTTTACCCCCATCTTGGGTCGTGAGACCTCACCCCCCCCTTCGAGCCTTGTTGACGAAGGAGTCTCTTCACCTCAGTGGGTCGTAATCTCTGGCTTAGGGTTGTATGTCCCCCCGCCTTGCCTTCATCACCTGATTGACCCTTTTTGGTTTTTTTTAGCTCAGCGGCGGACAAAATCTAGGGATTTAGGGCTAGATTTGGTTTATAGATCTTCTCTCAGAGTTGCTTTGATTATTAGATTAGGTCCCAATTTGCTTTGTATTTTTTTTTTATCTTTGACTGGGTTTCCTTGTACTGTTGGGCCCCGACCCATCTTTCATCAATGCAGTGTTCTTTCAACCAAAAAAAAAGAACATAAATAAAAAAATTGATTAAAATATATATTCTAAGTTATTTTTTTCTCTAAGTTATATATATCCGCGTTAAAATATATAATTTTTTTTAAATTATATATATCTAATATAATATACTTGACTCCTCATTATTTAGAACAATACAAAATTTATACGTATAATCACAAAACCATATTTATTTTTTTGACAGTATACAAAACCATATTTCTTATGAATGCTTAAATGTTTTCCATCAACTTTGATGTTATCAAAATATTTTTGTAACAATTATCATGGCATTTGTTCACCAATTAAAATAGTTTTAAATGTGTTTTTAAATTTTTTAAAATATTCGTATATTACACGCATACCAGACAATGAGGTGAGGACGGAGCACCCTTCAAAGATTGGACCGCTGGACTACCTTCTTCTATCGGAGACCTCAGTAGCAGATTCGCGCCGATGGTACGGTGTGGACGTCTGGTGGATGCATAAAAGCAACCCCGAGCCCCCAGTGAAAGCGTTGCAAAAATAAAAAACCATAGCCCTTGCAACGATAAATCGTCACAGGTTTCAGGTACGAAATTTTGAAGCTGTCTTCCAATTCTGGTTCGCATCAACATCCCCTTTTGTATTTCAATGTTCTTTCATTTTCCTATTCTTGTTTTCAAGACCAATTCGACGTCTTTGCTCCTCCGTTGCTTTATCTGAATTTCTTCTTCTCACCCTATATTATTGGGGAAATTAGCATATTTTTCTCACTCTAAACTGCGTATTATTGTCAATTTGTTTTCTGTTTACTGTCATAGTGGTTTTCTGCTTGGATGAACTTTTTGTTCTACGTTCAATCCAATCAGGATGGTTGATCGATTCAATTTTGTAATTTACTTATATTATAAAGCGTTGTTGCTGCTGCTTGCCTGTCTAAGATACTGAAAGACTAAAATATAATAAATGCTTTACCTTCACTTATCCAATTTATAAAACTGGGGCAAATTAAGTTTTGTATTGATTCTGGATATGATCACATGAATCGCCATTATGCTGGAAACCGGCAAACAGATACAATTTTGTGCTGTGGCAATTGTAGGCTCAATTTTTTGTACGCTCTGTCAGGTCTTTGAATTGTCTTAGGTTTGCACAGGCTTGCAAAAATACGTTGAAATGCCATTCAATTATTAAATGGAAGTCTTCTCTTGTATGCCATATTATGATTGAATCAATGTGTGTTGTTCAAACAAATTGGGATTAAAATCATATTACTTCTAATGGTGTCGGCTAACTCACTAAAAATATGGCTTTTGTTCTCTTTTAATAACATTACTACATTAGTTATATAGTTTGCTTGGTTGTTGTTGTCTAACAGTGTTTGACTTGCTTGTTCTTCATCTTAAACTGCTTGATTTTCGTTCTCTGTGGTTAGACAGGCATTGTGACTATATATGATCAATATGTGAATTGATTGAATGTGATATAATAAAGATAAAGACAATCTTTGAATATGGACTTTCACTGTTATTTGACTTCATCTCATTTATCATGTATTTGCAAAAGCTGCTTCTTCATTTAGTATTTTCTTCTGACATATATAATACCCCTATGCTAACAGGATTTTTGCTTCAGTTATTACTCCCCATAACATGAGGTGACTTGGAGATGGCAGACTTACCAGGATATGTACGTTCCTGTTTGAACACAGGGAAACTTGCCTTTTTGGCAATTTTGGTTGCTGGAGGAATTGTCTTGCAAATTTTGGTCGGTTGTGTTTTTGTTCTTGATTTATGATTACATAAATAGATGAAAGCTTATTGGTAAATGGTTATTGTTTACTCACATCTGTCTTGTGTTGTTAGGCATGTGCCTTGTATAATAATTGGTGGCCGATGCTGAGTGGTGAGATAAAGCATCATTGAAATTTCATTTCCAATTTTCTTTTCGTCAATGGGATTGTTAGGGGGAGGAACATCCCCTTGGTTGTTATAACATCTGGTGTTTTGTTCTCTTGCAGCAATATCTTATGTGCTTCTTCCAATGCCTGTGCTGTTCTTTGCGGGGTCAGATGATTCCATATATTCTGAATCTGATAATAGGTATACAGTTATGATTTGGCTAAATTAAAAAGTAAGATCATTCAACTGTTATCATACAACTTGTTAAATAAACTTTATCTTCATTAAAATAAGATCTGAATTTTATCAGAAAAGAAAAAAATAAAAATAAATTGTATCTCAAGATGGGGGATTAATCATTTATCTTTTTCTTTTGTGGTCTGTTGAATGGTGGAGCAGCTGGGTGAATTTAGCTAAGTTCTTGACCGGAGCCTCGAGTCTCGGAGGCATTGCCATTCCGAGCATATTAAAGCATGCTGGGGTTATTGGTTGGGGAGCCTTTGCAATGGAACTCTCTTCCTTCTTTGTGTTTGTATTAGCAGTATTGTGTTTCCTGTGGATGAGTGGTGAAGATGATTACAATATGCTATGAGATGGGGGTTTAGCAGGGCTTGCTTTCATCAATGTAAAAATGTTTTTTCCCATTTGTGTTCTATTGATTTCTTTGTTTTTGTGAGCTTCACCTCAACGTTGTTCTTTTTTCCCTCATTCGAAATATTGACAGCGTCTGCTATTTGCGTTCAAGTTCAACAATCGATTTATAGAACTCCTGCTTGTCGATGAGTTTTCGGCCAAATTTACGAGCATATAATATCTTAAAAGATCTTGTTAAAGAGTGTACTAAGGATATGGACATTTGTTAAGGAATTAATGAATAGATTTTTATTAGATATAATAACATTGAATGCATTAAAATTATTAAATGTTACACTCTTTTAATAAAAACTTTTCGATTCTAACCTTAAGACATTCATTTTTAATTTTTTATCTTATATACGTATGACTTGATTTAACATCAGTTGATGAAGAAAGTTGAAAAAGAGTGGTGATTTTTTACACATTTTGTATGTGTTTATTTTGGTGTCTGTACACACCAATACCCACAAACGATCTTGTATGTCTTTGTTTTGGTGTCTGCTCACACCAATACCCTTAAATGTAAAAGCTTGTTTCTTGTTCTGTCAAAATGGACGTGCATTTGCTTCATGGAAATGGAAAAGCAAGTACAAACTCTTTCTATTACCTCTTCCCATTTTCATCACATGTTCCATTATTTTTTCTTTCTTTACACATCATACTCACATTTACATGAGTGTTATTGTGAATGTAAAAACTACGCGTGAAAGATGAATAAGGCAGCTATTTATTGTGAAACACTCATCACTCTTACATTAAAACTTTCACCCTTGCTTAAGATCCCGGTATAAGTAAATGTCATTTAGCTAGTTCGATGGTATACTATGATACTCCCATTTACATGAGTGTTATTGTGAATGTAAAAACTACGCGTGAAAGATGAATAAGACAGCTATTTATTGTGAAACACTCATCACTCTTACATTAAAACTTTCACCCTTGCTTAAGATCCCGGTATAAGTAAATGTCATTTAGCTAGTTCTATGGTATACTACGATGGAAGTGCGATTGAGCATGTGCATTGGCGTTGGGCTAGTCCGATCGGGCTGGTCCCCCCGAACCCGTATTTTTACAGGGCTTGGACATTGAAATTTGAAGCCCAAATTTTCGTCAGGTTTTTTAGCCCGAAATAAATAAAGCCCGCAATAAATCTGGGTTCGAACCGGGTAGCCCGCGATGGGCTTTCAGTTTATCCGTATATATATAACAAATAAAAAAATATTGTAGGATATATATTTTTTTCCAACAAAGTATAAGTTTTTATATCAATCAATTAGTAAACATATGTTTTTGTGCATGGTCACGAAGTCATGTCCACTTCACGTTTTTCCTATGTTTTGATCAAGTTAAAGGGACTTATTTTCAAAGTATAAATTATAATATATAAGTACCACCTAAGAAACTTTAAATTGAAAATATTAATTTTTTTCATAATCATAAAAAATACTAACAACATTCGTAAAATATAAATAAATGAAATACTTATATAAATTATACTCCCTCCGGACTTGAATATAAGCAAAAAAACCTCACATTTGGTGGACTAAAATATAAGCAAATTTTAACTACTTTTACCCTATTTAATGAGATAAACCCAAAATGCCCTTTGATTTTACTTTCCAACCACTCTATTTAATGAATCATGTGCCAATAGAAAGAGAGTATATGCACTTGAAACACTTTTCAATAAAATTGAATGTGAGGCAATTTAGGCAATGCAAATACTTTTTACATGATACCAAGAAAATTTAATGAGTTTAACCAACTTTCTTAATACGTGTGAATTTAGTTACTTTTGCTTATATTCAAGTCCAGAGTAGTATTTTATAATATATTGAATGTATTTTTCACTTTTTTATGTTATTTTGAATACTTGTCGTTGATTATTTTTTGTGATATAAATTGTCTATTTTTCTAACAGTAAAGGATAATTTTAGAAAAGTAAGAATGAAAAGTTGAGAAAAAGCTTTTAATGTGTTTTGGAATGGATTGGGAACTTAGGAATGTGTTTTAAATTTATTTGAATGTGTTAAATGTATCTTAGTTTAATAGGATTGATGGATGAATGCGTTTGGGAATTTAGAATGAATTTCAAATTTATTTGAATGAGTTTTATTAGGGTATACGAACTCTTTTTTTTTTTAATATTTTTTATAACTATATTGTAATTTTTTTAGTTTTGTAAAAATATAATTCTTTATAACTTTTAATGCGCTATATTTTTTAATAAATTAGGTTTTAACCGAGCCTACCCGCATAAGCCCGCTACGCGATCTGGGCTTGGCTCGAACTTTTATTTTACAAGACCGAATTTTAGCCGGGTATTTTAGCCCTTCCCGTAAAAGCCCCTTACCCGCTTTGGGTTGGACCGATCCGGGTTGGGTAGCCCGTTTTGACAGCTCTAAATGGCGTACAACATTAAGGTCCAGTTTGGATACACTTTCTGCAAAAAAACTTCTAGAAGATAAAAATAGAATAGATCAAAGAGATCATATGAATTTAACTTCTCCATAAGTTGAAATTAGTTACTTATGGATAAGTTAAACGGGAGAGCTTTTGGAGTGGGTGGGCTACAAAGACTAATTTCAACTTATGGAGAAGTTAAAGGCATTTGGCCTCTTTGATTCATTTTGTTTATTTCACCTAGAAGTATTTCTGCAAAAGTTTCAACCAAACTGGCCCTAAGATATGTTCGACTCCTTAAAAAAAAGTCAAATCTTAGGAGAAGTTTTCTTGATCACTTAGGAGCCGTTTGGGGTGATCGTGAATTTTCAATTTTTGGTTTTCAAAAGATTTTAACTAAGTTTTTACAACTACAAACAAAAATCCATTTTTTGTGGTTTTCAAAATGAACATTTTAAAAACCATAAAAAGTTATTTTTAGTTGAGTTGTAAAATCTTAGTTAAAATTGTTTGAAAACCAAAAACTGAAAACTCACAAACCACCCCAAACGACACTTTAAATAAACATAATTGATTTTAAATATGTTTGAGAACACATTCCAATAAGTTATACGTGCATCAGAGTCACGTTATAAATATGAATTTAATCTAACACTACTAAAAAAATATTGAAATATATCCACGTTTAAAACATAATTTTAATCAACACCAATCATAATGTCAAAATCTACTATGAGTGTCTAAGTTAACATGTATATTTTTTTATTTTTATGAAAACACGTTCTCAAATATATATTTTGAGATTAATGAAATTGCGTAAATGGTTGCCTGTATTTTTAAAATAGTTTTATTTCATTATTTAAGTAAAATAAAATCTTTCCAGATATTTTAAAACATTAGCTTTCAATGCAAATAAACTTTTTAAATATTAATTGTTTTAAAATAATTTTTCTAGCATAAAAAATTTAAAGTAAATTGAGTTCCCATGCCCAATGCTTTACCCTTGTTTGATTTATATAAAGAAATAGAGAAGAGAAAAATAGGAAAGAGAGAGATAGTGAAGAGAGAAATAATGAAGAAATAAAATAAAAATAGAAGTTGTTTGGTATTAGAGAAATAGGAGAGAGATAAAAGAGAAATTAATTTTGATAGTTGTTTGGTTGTGAAGAAATAAGAGGGAGAGATGTGTAAAAAGTTGAAAAAGACTAAACTACCCTTTAAATATAAATACATTAATAATTTATTACATTAATTAGAAGAGTAAAAATGTCTTTTCATTAAAATCATACTCTCTCTACCCACTTTCTCTCCTAAAGTGGAGAGATTGTTTTATTCATGGGTCCCACATAAATTATTCGATTCTCTACTCTCTCTTCCTTAAAACAACGGGGTTGAAGTATCAAACTCTCCCCTAACTCTCTCACACCTAACTCTCTCTCCCCTATTCTCTAAAACCAAACCATGTGTTAAGTGGACTTGCAGTACTTACAACCCCGAATTTCCAATTCGAATTATATCTTCTCCCCATTTCTTTAAAAAAATTACAATTGTAATCTTGTTTGAGATTACAATATCAATACAAATATGTATAATTTGTAATGATGTTTGCATATCACCTTATTGAGAATTGCAGATCATTCTGAAGTCTAATGTTGTACGCACCAATTACTTATTACCGCATGAAATGAGAAAGATTAGGTATAAAATCTAAAAAGTCTAAACATCTGCTATTGCCACCAAAGGGTTCAAGACATGCCAATGCCAATCAGCAATTCCATGAACTTCTATTGTTTCCAACAAAGCAGCCACTTGACTTATGGAAGCAAATCTCACTAAACTATGTCACCAAAAAAAAATCTCACTAAACTAAAATTAGAGAATGAACCGTGTAGTTTTGTTTATAGGACAAATGGAGGAAAGTGCTGATGACTAAGAATATGCCACCACCTGGTCAGAGGAACATGCTGAGCACCTTCGCACAGGCATGAAGTGAAATACAGACAACATATGGCAAATCTATAGAGCGGTTTCTTCACTTATTCTGGAAGGAGATATTCTGTAAATCATTTTCATGTTACTGGTTTTAGTTTTTGAATTCCCTAGTTCAGGAGAAGCACCATTCAGGAACCAAAATTACTGATTCCTAGCCCAAACAACCAGTTACATAAATACTGAAAAGAAAAAGGCATGCGTGTTTAGTAATCTTATTTATGGCCACTGAATGAATGAACAATACTTAAAGATTCACATCATGACACCTACAAACTGACCATCAATATTGTTCCCCCATTTCAAAGCAGAATCCATTGTTCATTTACACGGCCAAACTATAATAATTGATCCTAATGCTAGATTAGGTAACATAAAACAGGTCTCCTAACCCAACTGAAACAATTTTTTTTGAGGAATATATATTTTTTTTCAAAGGAATTGGGCTAGTTACGGACATGGCCCTGTCAAATACATGTCATATCCTTAACCTTAACCTTAAAAAGAGACAACTCACTTCAATTGCTGCATCTGCTTATGCTATGTAGCACAAACGAGAAATGACAGAAGTATGAATGTTGAAACCTCGATACTACGAATAAAAGGAGCATAATGCAACAGAACACAAATAGCACATAAATACCATGCTAACATTAACATAAACATGTCTACTCATAGTCATAGTCAATATTCCGGGCATGCATCAATGTCACTGCCTACCAAACTGAACAAGCGCAAAGAAGAAAAAAAACCTCAACATCAGAAATAGGCCAATTTTGTATGAAATTAAACCTCTCACACCAAAAAAGTACATCAATTCTCGTCCGTTAAGCAGAGAGTAGGCAAAATAAAGCAGAATACTGACTGAATATAAATTTTGGGTGAGTTGTCAGAAGACGACACGAAACTGCGGCGCTTTGGTCTCAATCGCGGGGAGAATCTCCCAGCGGCAGGGCTCGAGGTCTTCGGAGACGGGGCAAAAGCCAGCGAGCGTGACCTTATCGTTGGAAGCAGCGACGGAACCAAACTCGAAAACGGAGACGCTAGTGTTTGGGGGTCGGGGAACCTCCATAGCGCCGTTCATGCCTGGCACCTCCGTAGGTGGTTTTGCTGTGCCACCACCATTCCGCTTCTCAATTGACGACTTCGTTTCAGGTTCAGACTTCTTCCCCTTCCTCCACCAAAGTATACCCATGCTTAAGTAAGGTATGTCTCACTCCCCTCTCTGTCTCTATTGATGCTTTTCTGTACTAGGGATTTCATTCCAAGATACCACTATGTAAATAACGCAACACACATCTTTGGTTTTTAGTCAAATGACCTCATTGCCCTTTCAATAAACTCCTTTTTTTCTAAAAAAGAAAATAAATTACCATCACATTGCAAGGAAGGAAGAACTCGAAAGATAGATTCACAGAACACGAGTCTCTGCTTCACAGAAGTAGCTAATCTGTATCCCCTGTGCCATGAACGAAGAACAACAGTCTCTGCTTCTCAACTCCTCTTCTCACTTCTTGCCCCCTCAAGGTTCGCAATTCCATTTCATAGTAATAGTGTGATGCTGTTGTTGTTGTTCTTCCTTATGGTTTGGAGTGTTTGCAGGAGTGAAGCTATCGTACGGGACGGCTGGCTTCAGGGCCGATGCGTCGATTCTTCCATCGACGGTTTACAGAGTGGGAATCCTGGCAGCTCTGAGATCGCTGAAGACCCAGTCGGTGATCGGCGTCATGATCACGGCATCACATAACAAGATTTCCGACAACGGGGTCAAAATCGCTGACCCTAACGGTGGCATGCTTTCCCAGCATTGGGAGCCCTTTGCTGACGCCCTTGCTAATGCTCCTTCTCCCCAACAACTCGTTCAGGTTAGCACTTATTTTCTTCCTTCCCATATCATTCTTTTTGTTTGGGCTTGTTCACTTACATACTTGGCGGTTTGAAATCGTGTGATGAAAATAAAACTTAAGAAAAATGTTCTTTTCCCACCTTTTCTTTTGGTGTGTTGTGTTGATTTTCTGAGGTGCTTTTCAGCTTCACTGAAACATAACTCCCTATGAATGTGGTTCTATATCACTGGCAGTTGATAAATGAATTTGTCGAGAAAGAAAGGATCCCGTTTGATGGGGTCAGGCCGGCTGAAATACTTTTGGGAAGAGACACAAGGCCAAGTGGAAAAGCTTTGCTTGAAGCTGCTAGAGAAGTATGGCAGCCTTAAATATCATTGACCTTGTATTATCTTTTATTCTATTCCCTTTTGCAAATATTAATCACATATAATTGGATAAAAATGATGAAGGGGGTCACTTCAATTGTTGGAGCTGTTGCCACAGACATGGGGATTTTGACAACTCCACAACTACATTGGATGGTTCGTGCTAGAAATAAGGGCACGAAAGCTTCAGAGCAGGATTACTTTGAACAGCTTTCAAGCTCATTCAGGTTAGTCCGACTCCAATCCTGTCCAGATGTTGTTATGATAGATAGAGATGTCTCCATGTTGTTCCATTTTCTTTATTGATTGTAAAATGATCAGTGAACACATCCTTTTAGGATCATTATGTCATTGGATCAGGTGCTTAATGGATTTGATTCCAACTGAAAAAGGCAAGGTTGGTGGGTCGAATGACAAATTGGTTGTGGATGGAGCTAATGGTGTTGGTGGAGTAAAGCTTAAAGTTTTACAGAAATTGTTGAATGTTTTGGATATTGAGGTTCGAAATAGCAATGAAGATGAAGGTGTACTGAATGACGGAGTTGGTGCTGATTATGTGCAGAAAGAGAAGGTCGTTCCACGTGGATTTGGTTCTAAAGATGCTGGGATAAGGTTAGTCTGTTCATCATTTGATGCTAAAAGGGATGTTGGCATAAGTATGCTGCCTGAATTGTTATATAAATATGCAGTGTATATCTACATCCCAGGAACTTTCTACTATAACAGTTGAGATTATCTTTTTAACTAGGAGATTATGAATGGTTTTAATCAATCTGCACTCAATAACTCAGCACTGCTGTTTGATTGAATAGATGTATTCTTATAGCATTGCTATATTGGTGTTATTTATTATGGTCCTACTTATGGAGCTAGTTCTAGTTTGCAGGTGTGCTAGTTTTGATGGAGATGCTGATCGACTTGTTTATTTTTCCATACCACCCGAAAGCAATGGTACAATTGATCTTGTTGATGGGGACAAGATACTATCCCTGTTTGCCTTATTTATTAGGGAGCAGCTAAGCTTTCTTAATGAGAAAGAAGATGTAAAAAAATGCCATAAAGCTCATCTTGGTGTTGTACAGACTGCTTATGCAAATGGGGCATCTACTAATTATCTTAAACAATTGGGTCTTGAAGTCAATTTTACTCCAACTGGAGTGAAATACCTGCATGAAAAAGCTGCAGAATCTGATATTGGTATCTATTTTGAGGCAAATGGCCATGGAACTGTCTTATTTTCAGAACCCTTCATAGGGTGGTTAGAGGCCAGAACTAACAAGCTTTCTTCAGGATCCAAAGGTATATTCAGTGGTTTTTGACTATTCTCACTTCACTTATAAAAATCAACTGCAGAAAGAGACACAAATTTTTTGGTTGTTTGTTTTAGGTTCAGAAGTGGAAAAGGCTGTTTTGAGATTATTGGCAGTCAGTAAGTTGATCAACCAAGCAGTTGGAGATGCTTTGAGTGGCTTGCTCTTGGTGGAAGTCATATTACAGCACATGGGATGGTCAATACATAGATGGAATGAACTTTATCGTGATTTACCCAGCAGGCAGCTCAAGGTCAGTTATTACTATCATTAGGTTCATCTAGATCATAAATATATGCTCCTTATAGTTTCCTATTTAAGATAATAACTTCTTTGTATATTGAAGCACATAACTCAAGTTTTAATCCTGTGGTCCTGCGATGCCTGAAATGCTAGTCATAGTTTTAATTATGTTGATCAACTGCTTAAACTGAGCTAGCTTGACTGCTTGAGAATCTTTGTCTTAACACAGAGTACATTTAATTCTAGCCCTCATATCATTTTCTGTCTCAATGACTTACATTTGCAATTTGGTGGGTCTCTGGTCGCCATGCTTTTCATAAAAAATTTCACATTTCACATTGGTTGTGAACTTATTGTGCAACTTTAAATATTTTAATCTTCCTGCCCTTATTTTTGTGGTTGTTATCAATATTATTGTTGGTAATTTTGCGTAGTAACCAAGGGCTTAAGCATGTGCCTACTTTTATTATATATGTGACGATCACTCTTGTGTCAATTTAATTTTCTATACTAATTACTTTTTCAATTCTTAAATGAATGCTTCCTTTGGTTTTTTAACTGTCAGGTTAAAGTTGCCGACAGAACTGCTGTGATTACAGCAAATGCAGAAACTGTGGTTGTGAGCCCCCCTGGTCTACAAGAAGCCATCAATGCAGAAACAGGTGACTTCTTTGCTGTTTTTTCTTTTTCTCTTTGCTTCCATGATATGTTTGTTTTAGTTGTCGATGCAATTTAACATTGATGACAAGAAGCTCCTAGGAATGGTGAAAGAAAAGATGCCAAAACAGTAACATAATACCATTCATTCTGACATTGAGGCCAGTTGCATTTCTCCCTACCAATTGAAGGAGGGAGACCAGTAGCATTTCTCCATGCCAATCTTGCGAGATTTGTTTGAGTCTTGTTTTAATATATGTGTATATACTATTTTGTTTTACTCAAAGCATTACTGTAAAACAAAATAGTATATAATTTAGCATATATTGCTAATTTACTCAAAGCATTAGCAATGTGTATATAATTTACTCAAAGCATTTCTCCCTACCAATCTCCACGCCAAGCAAGCAATAATTTAGCATTACTGTTAGTTTTATTATAGCTTGCTTGCTTTTATCTGTGAAACGACTATCCAATTGTTGCTTCCTTTCACCCTAAAAAAGGAAGAATGGCATGGCACAGTGAGAGGGAGGGAGGGAATGAGGCAAAAAGAATAGGAAAACATATTTTCCCGTAGACAATTCCTAAAAAACTGGTGCCTAGTTGTTTATTGGATTATAGTAATGATGTTATAAAGTCCATGTAGCTTGGCAAAATTGCACAGGGGTGAGAATATTAGTCAGTTTCAGCCATCTATTAATGTATTTTAGTAAGAAGATAAAAATAGTTTTAGGATTTCAGTTTACAAATATTGAAGCTTGGCACTCTTTTTCTTTTTTGGCTTACAGCTAAGTACGCTCAAGGTCGATGCTTTGTGCGACCATCTGGCACTGAGGATGTTGTTCGTGTTTATGCGGAGGCATCCACGCAGGAAGCAGCAGATACCCTAGCCAACTGTGTGGCTAAACTTGTGGATCAATTCTTAGGGTGCAACAACTCTTGACATGCCTCCTCCTCCTTTGTGTGTTTTCTATTTTATTTCCAGCCAGCAGGATTCATTAAATCAAAACAAACAAAATGAACTTGGCTTTGAAAGTTTTCTAACCATAGAGATTTTCCAATAAAATCTTCCTGCATTTTACTCTTAACTGTATTCTTAATTTAGGTTCGATCCTCTTGCTCAAATGTACTTTTGTATATTAACACTTTCAAGTTAAAGTTATAATGAGAAGATTCTGCTTGCCGAATAACCATTATCTCAAACTGGACTGGAATGATTCTAATTCAAATGCATCTGCTAGTCTCAAGCAGTATGGATCCATAATCTCAATTCTCAAGAAGGTATGTGCTTAAGAATCATTAAAAACTTATAAGTTAATCATGTCAAAAGCATCGATTTTTAGAATAATCAAATTAGTGCTCGAAAATAGCATCAATCATGTTATTTCTCTCATTTTTGGTCCTTAATTTTGACCAAATTTTTTTATAGTAGTCCTTACATTATATTGAAAGATGATTAAAGGTTCTCGACCTATATATTGATCATTTTAGTTATCAACCTATATATTTGTTTGTTTTTCGCCAAAACCTAATGTGACCAATAGAAAATAGGTTGAAAACTTTTATATTTCTTTAGTATAGGAACTGAATTGAAGAATATTGTCAAAATTGAGGATGGAAATCCGGATTTACTCTACAATTACATTTACATTTCTGAATTGAGTAAACCCCTATATCAGTCCCTGACATTTTCCCAGTCGGGCAGTTTAGTCCCTGACTTTTATAAATCAACACGTTAGTCCCCAACTTCCATCACCGTCGATCAGTTTAACCCAAAACCCAGTTTACCGTTAAATGATAGCTGATGTGGCATGTTGAGTCATATATGGGGGCTCCAGGTGGCAAAGAACTACGTCATTTTGTGAGAAAAAATAACAAACAAAAAAAATTAAACCCGGTGTGATAAATTTAAATCGTTAAGGTCCATAATTTAATGAACCTTAATGTTCATCTTCTCTGTTGGGTTCTCATAGTTTCTTTTCTTCCTTAATCTTCAAAATTTTCTTCTTTCTCGTCCTAAACCAGTGTATAAATTCTTCATCTTTCTTCCTCAGCATTCTGAATCTTGGCCTCCAACACTAACAGAAGAAGGCCGAATGGAAGTGGGGGATCTAGATCTTCTCAACAACAATACAGGGCTCAAAACAGTGCAAGGTGTTTCTGCAAGATGAGAGCGGTCATTAAGGTTTCTAGGACTGATGCAAATCCTGGTAGATTATTCTATGATTGTCCCAAGTTAAGGGTTAATGAGAGATGTGGCTTCTTTTTATGGGTGGATAATGAGAGTGGGTTAGAAGACACTTACAGTGTAAATGAAGCCACATCTGTGATGGCTACTGCATCTCTCGAGGAGGAAGAATGGAGAAGGATAATGACACAAAAACTCTGCAATTTAGAGATAGAAATTAGGAGAGTAATGATATGCATGTTATTTGTCTTTAGTGTGTTGTTTTCTGCAATTATTTTTCTGGTTGGTTGTAGTATGAAAAGTAGAAGTAGTTGGTTTAGTTTCAAAGCAGTAGAAATGTTTTTATTTTCAAAGATGTTGGATGTAAAAACATCCTGTTCAAGTTTGGACAATTATTAATGAATTGACATTTATTTTCTGCCATATCATTGTTCATTGCAATTGTTGTTTGTTGTGTAAGAATTAGAATGTGGCAAGTATGACCAAAATAACCACACGAGCAAATCAACATATCATAATAAGAATGATAATGAGTAATTTTGGACCATTCATACTAGATAAAAGTGATACTTTTTCATATCATAATAACCATGGCCAAAAAGCAAAATACATAATAATGGCCAGATCAGCAAGTCAAATAATAATGGCTAGGAAGCAAAATACATAATAATCATGCACATTAGTCCCTGGATTATTAAAAATCATGCACATTAGTCCCTAGGTTATTAAAAAATCATGCAACATAGTCCCTAACAAATTAAAAAACAGTCACATAAGTCTCACGTATACAATCTTAGCAACAACAACACCAATCTCAGCAGCTCCAACTTTCTGCTTTCCTTCACCCTCAACAGCAAGTTAATGAACAGCTGAAACCCCTATCTCCTTCACAGGCTTCAAAATAAATGGCTCAGATATGGATTCCAGTAGCAAATCCATATCTACAACTTCAGGCTCAAACACTTTATGAACATAATAACATGCAATTCTCCATTGTTTCTCTCAGCTACTTCAATTGCTTCTAACAAATCAGCATCACTCTTCATCATGTACAATCCATCCCCAAATTTCACACTAGGATCTAACCAGAAAACATTCTTTACATTTTGATATCCCAACTCCTTTCTAAAATTTTTAAAACTAAATACATCCAACCTATCCTCATCACAATCACACCAAATGTCCACCTTACCCCGCCTATATCCGTTCCTCCCTGAATTCTCCTCAATGAAATAGAGAATCCACAAAACCCCTAAACAACACCCATAGCACAATAACAGAGAACCCACAAGTTCAGCAACAAAAATATACCAACAACCATCCACAATACCAAAGCTCTAATAAAAATAAAAGACAGCTCAAGCATTAAATCAAAATAATAGAGAGCTATGGAGTCCGGAGTACATTACTTGTGCATCCATCCTCAAACCAAATCCTTCACAGCTTCAAGGTAACCCTACGATGCTTCACAGTGACGGTAACAATAGTTCGGAGCTTTGGAACTTCCTATTTCTTAAAATGAAATCTCACAGCTTTGGTCTCTTCTGGAGAAATGCCCTAATGAATGCGCGCGTTAAAGGAGTTGACATGTTGACCAACGTCCCTGAGCATAAACGACGTCGTTTCAAGCCAGAGTGGATTCCTACATGTCACTTAACGTGACATTTCACATCTCCGTTAACGGAGTTTCACCTTTGGGACTAAACTGATGGATTTTTATTAAAGTTGAGGACTAACGTATTGATTTATAAACGTCAGGGACTAAACTACCCGATCAGGAAAAAGTCAGGGACTAAAGTGAGGGTTTACTCTTTCTGAATTTATATTTTCTTTTTGTTTTTGGTCAAGAGCTCTCTCAGTTCCCTGAATTTATATTTTCTGATTAACAATAAAATATCATTCAAGAATCGTGTTAGAAACTAATATAATGACGCCTAGTCGCTTAATCTTTTATGAATTAATTTTAATCTGACTGATTATTCTAAAAAACAAAGTGTGGAATATAAGATGAGAAACGGCTTGTCGTTTGTCGACTACTACACCAGCCAACAACAACAATCCTCTCGCGGTCGATGCGCGCCGCGACTTTGAGGCACATCTCTCTTTGGAATGTTGAGTGTCTGTGTCAGTATCGCTATTGCACCAACCATTCTCAACCTTCGAAAGTTCCGTTGCCTTTTACTCTAAAATCTGAATGCGACGAGTCTCTGCTCTTCCACTACTTAACCAGAGGATGGCATCACGAAGCACGAAAGCTCCTCCAGAATTCTTCAGGCGGAGACCTCCACGCCCGCGTCGTTCGCTGGACCTCGTTGCTCACTAACTACGCCCGACAGGGTTTCGTGTTCGAAGCTCGAATGCTGTTCGACATAATGCCTCACAGAAACATCGTCACCCACAACGCAATGTTGTCCGGGTACCTGCAATCCGGTATGCTCGATGAGGCTCGCCGGTTTTTTTACAACATGCCGGAAAGGAACGTCGTTTCTTGGACTGCGTTGCTCTGTGGGTATGCGGATGCAAGTAGGATCGAAGATGCAAGAAAGGTGTTTGATGTAATGCCTGAGAAGAATGTCGTTTCATGGAACTCAATGGTGGCAGGGTTGATTAAGAATGGGGATTTGGAAGAAGCAAGAATGGTTTTTGAACAGACCCCTGGTAAAAATGTTGTATCTTGGAACGCTATGATTGCTGGTTACGTTGAAAATGGCAGAATGGATGAAGCAAGAGCCTTGTTTGACCAGATGGAATGTAGGAATGTGATTACATGGACTAGCATGATATCTGGGTATTGCCGTGTAGGGAACGTGGAAGGGGCTTATTGTCTATTCAGGACTATGCTGGAGAAAAATATTGTTTCTTGGACAGCTATGATTGGTGGGTTCACCTGGAATGGCTTCTATAAAGAGGCACTGTTGCTTTTTCTTCAGATGACACTTTCTGATGCAAAGCCCAATGGAGAGACCTTTATTTCTCTTGCCTATGCTTGTGCTGGTTTGGGTTTTCCTTGCCTTGGCAGGCAATTGCATGCTCAGCTGATAGTTAACGGGTGGAAGCTTGATGATTATGATGGTAGGTTACGAAGAAGTCTTGTTAGGATGTACTCTATGTTTGGTCTTATGGACTCTGCGCGCAATATGTTTGAAGGTGATATGAAAAATTGTGATGATCAGTCTTTCAATTCTATGATAAATGGTTATGTTCAGGCCGGTCAGTTAGAAAAGGCTGAAGAGTTGTTTGACATTGTACCCATTCGAAATAAAATTGCATGGACTTGCATGATTGCTGGCTATCTTAGTGCTGGGCAAGTATTGAAGGCGTGCAATCTCTTTGATAACATGCCTTACAGTGATAGGGATTCCATTGCATGGACTTCAATGATTTCTGGGTATGTCCAAAATGAGCTGATTGATGAAGCCATCAGCTTATTTGCTGAAATGATGGCTCAGGGTGTTTCTCCTTTAAATTGTACCTATGCTGTTCTTTTTGGGGCAATGGGTTCGGTTGCATATCTTGATCAAGGGCGGCAATTACATGGTATGCAGTTAAAGACCATATATGAATATGATTTGATTCTTGAGAACTCTCTAATTTCAATGTATGCAAAATGTGGGGAGGTAGATTATGCATATAGGATATTCTCAAACATGACTTACCGGGACAAAATTTCTTGGAACTCCATGATCATGGGCTTTTCAGATCACGGAAGGGCCAGTGAAGCTTTAAAGGTGTACGAATCTATGCTTGAATTTGGAATTTACCCAGATTCCCTTACTTTCCTAGGTGTCCTTACAGCATGTGCTCATGCGGGTCTTGTTGACAAAGGCTGGGAGTTATTTACTTCTATGGTCAATATTTATGCTCTTCAACCTGAACTGGAGCATTATATTAGTATTATCAATCTTCTGGGCCGAGCAGGAAAGGTGAAGGATGCAGAGGAGTTTGTCTTGAGGCTACCTGTTAAACCAAATTATGCCATTTGGGGGGCATTGATTGGAGTTTGTGGGTTGAGTAAAACAGATGCAGGTGTTGCTAGGCGTGCAGCCAAACGACTGCTTGAATTGGATCCTTTGAACGCACCTGGTCATGTGGCCCTTTGCAACATATATGCTGCAAATGATAGGCACGTTGAGGAGATAAGTTTAAGAAAAGAAATGAGAATGAAAGGTGTGAGGAAGGCACCCGGATGTAGTTGGATATTAGTGAAGGGTAGAGTTCATGTTTTCTCATCAGGAGATAGATTGGAACCGCAAGTAGAAGATATGTTGCTACAAATTTGAGGAAGAAGCTGAGGTTGAAAGGGAGTGAAAACGGCACCTGGATGTTGTTGGAATATTGGATATTGGTGAAGGGGATAGTTCATATTTTCTCATCAGATGATAAATTACATCCGCGAGTTTAAGAGATGTTATTGCTATTATTTGGAAATGAAAGTACAGCTTACTGGTGCACCCGTGGGGATGTTAAAAAAAAAAAAACCGTATCTGTGGGTATCCGTGGATATACCTGTAATGAGTACCCACATATTTATTAAATGGACGGGAACAAATATTATACTACCCGTCCCGCGGGCACCTGTATACTCATTAAAATATATTTTTTTATTAAAATATTTAAATATTAGGATTTTTTATTATTTTATGATAAGATATAGTTTATTTTATAGTATTTTATAATGATATTTTTAATATATTAACACGTAAATTACATATGATATTAATATAATATGATATTATAATATATTATATAACATTTTCTCTTTTTCTTTATATAAAATTTAAATTTTTAAACATTAATGGATACTCATAAATACCTATAGATACCTGCAACTCGCATGGGTACCCGTTAATTTTAGCGGGTATGGATACAAGTAGTGCACTACCCACCCCGCCTCGTTCACATCCCTATGCACCCGCGTCCACTATAGTATTATAGTTTTGAAAAGTAAAAGAGATCGTTTAAGGAGCGGGTATTGGGATACTCGTGCCCGATGTTACTGCATACATATGTGAAATTATAAGATTACCCTTAAAATATGAGGAGAGTTCAACTGATATAAATTACACCAACTCTTATACAATTGATAATTTCATTTAAAATGTGATTTTTACCGATGAAATTGTTGAACTATAATTATTTACTATTATGACTCTTTATATCAAACTTTGTAAAATTTTGACACCAATAAACTCACAATCATATTTTTTTTATTTTCATATATTTTATAAGTATTTATGATGTCAATATTGACATATCAAATAATTTTAGATTAATTTTAAATTTTATAAATATGATCTATATGATAGTAACTTGCAATCTAACGTTAGATTTCGAAATTCATTTACCTAGAAAAAAATTATTCAATGGTGTAAGAGTTGGTGTATTTTATAAAGTTGAACACTCCTCTCATATATATGCACTGGCAATCTTATATATATATATATATAAAACCCTGGAGTTAAATATCAAACCCTAAAGCTTTGTTTGGTGTGATAAAAATAAAAAATAAATATATAAGAGAGGAGAGAAGTGGAAGAAATGTGTACTAATTCAGTAGTTTGATGCATTACAAAAATTGTGGAGAAATATATAAAGTTGTTGGGGCCTATAAAATACCCATTTCTCCCCAATTTAGGCGAGAGATGGGAGAGAAATATAAACACATTATAATGCCTTGCGCAACTATATACATGAGATCATGATTGTGTTGAATGTTGTAACTATATGTTGTAGGCGAGTTGAAGGTGGTCACTGTGTTTGAAGGTGAGTCTGCCACCGAGTTGAAAGAGAGGCAAGCGCAACTCTGGTCATCATTGTAGGCAGCGACATACCAATTGCACAGTGTCATTGACAAAAATGAGCCCGAGATGTTGAGAGCGGCACAAGATGAAGGCGGTCACCGTGTTTGAAGGTGAGTCTGCCACTGAGGCGAGGCAAGGTTGAGCTTTGAGACTAGGTCATCGTTACAAGCAAGGTTGTGTCGTCCATGAAGATCAAACTGAATTATTGAGACGTGAGTTGAAGACGTGTTCACCACCGAGGTAAGGCAAGCGTCGCTCCATGACACAGTCATTATTGCAGCCAACACTGCCCTAGTCAAATGTCACTGTCAGCGAAGATAGATCTTAACTATTGAGAGGGTCATGAAGGTTGAGCTTGAACGAGGCTTCTATCGCGATGTTGTGATCAACGCACAATAACAACAATGCACACAACACCATGAGAAGTAGAGGCATAACAAAAACAATGGTTGGTTGATGGTTATTATTCAAGTATGAACCTCGAATCGAGTGTTGGATATCGAACTCTGGTTCGGATGCTGGAGAATCTCGGATCTCGAGTCTCGACGGCAGAGGGGGGCACTTGCAAAGACACTTCGACGCTCAAGTCAGTGTAGATTCGAGATGGGGAATGTTTAGTGTGTAATGATTACGTACCTGACATTTGACGTCTACAGTATTTATAGGGGAATATCTTGGGATTTGGGCCGTGGGCCATGATCCATAGGATATTATCCCCTAGAGTGTGGTGCAGGAGATGTTGCGGTGCTCCATTATTGACAACCATTAGGATGGGACCGGCTTGTTGGAGCGAAGCCGACTTGGATATATGGATGGTCCTACTTGCTCTGTTGGGTTAGGTATACAAGATTTTGGGCCTTTGGGCCCAGTCCGTAACCGATGCCCCCAGCTGAAGTCGACGTTAAGCTTTCTGATATGTTTTTTCTTTGGGCGTGTTTCAACCGGGTTAAAGAAAAGGGGCGTTTATTCAAATTTTCGAGGTGACTTTTGGTACTCTGAGTTGACGTTTTGTATGACACATCGTAACGATCGTGACGGTTTGACTTCTCGGCATGGCTTACTCTTGGGCCTTGGTTCACTCGTATAAATATTGGGAGTGGAAGTTTGCATTTTCCACTTGCCAAATTTTCTCATGAAAAATCTCTTCAATAAGTTTTCTCAATTCCCGTGGAACGAATCTCAGTACCGGCATTCAACCTGGACCCATTTTGACTTATACTCTCCTTCTTGTCTTCAAACTAGGATACAAGTACGTATCCCTGAACTCTTCTTCTTTCAATCATGGTTTTGCTTAAAAATATGAGTGATTGTGATGCTTCCCAGACCCCCCGACATGGCCATCTAATAATCGGTCTTTAGTTACAACGTTAGTTATGAGTTATGTGGGATGTCAAGTAAATCAAAGACCTCTCATGGTCGAGGTGGATAAATTATTTCTGAACTCTGGGTCAGATGATAGTAGTGGTTCTAACTCGGATAGCTGCTACACGGCTTCTGCAGGTGTACCTATGGCAAAAACCCAAAATGTAGATTACTTTATGCCGAGATGGGCAGACCAGTATGATTGGGTGGATCCCGAGTTGCTTGCCACTCCAAGTGTATATCGTCCGGGTTGCCCTGAAATAGTGTAGAAGCATCTTTTCGAGCTTCTGATTTTTGTAGATCCTGACTTGGAGAACAGTTATCATGTGGTTATTCCTCCCCCGGAAGTTGAGTCTGCCATTTGAGTGAAACCAATACACCTTTTCTCTACTCTTATGATTACTTTCATTCGAAGTTGGAGGTGACGTTGCCCTTCACCGAGTTTGAGGAAAGAATCTTTATGCATCTGAACTATGCTTCCTCACAGCTACATCCTAATACTTGGGCGTTTATAAGATGTTTCCAGTTAATAATGGCCAAGTTTGGCTTTACACCACCTGTGAAGCTTTTCTTTCACTATTTCCAAGTGATGCTTAAGCATCCCAAGGATAACAAGAGTGAGACTCTGAAGAGTTGGATAAGTGTGAGGGCTTTCGCAGGAAGAAAGTTGATAACCCCCTATGTTGAGTCGGTGAAGAGAGGGAAAGTCTCATTTAAGCAAGAGTTTTTACAGATTCAGGCTGCTGATGGAGTGAAGCCGTTTTGGGAAGATAGATCAGAACCGCAACCGAGATATCACATCTATTGGTGCAAGTTGCATTATGATAAAACATTTGTTGATTATAAGGTCGTGGAGGAATCGTTATCTCCAAGAGATATAGTCGTGAAAAAACATTTTAGACGACTCGATCAAGAAGAATGGTCCCCTCTCAAGCAGGAGGATACTTGATGGGCCACAAAGGAACATAGGATCTCTGATAGGTTAGTCTTGTGATATGGTCGGGCAGGGGTCTGACTTCTTATGTTTGTGTTTATCCCTAGATTTTAACTTGTGTTTTTGTTTTCAGCGTCAATGGCTAACTCTGCACTAAAGAAATTGAGGCTTTCAAAGAATGTTGTTGATGATGAAGAAGTGCAGGTAGACATAGATTTTACTACCAACACGGACAGTGCAAGTGGATCTGGTGCGATCCTGGACCAAGGGTTAACCAAGAATGTTGTAAATGTTGAACATGCCAACCCGGCTGATGATGGTGTCGAACCTCATCCTAAGAGGAACAAGGTCGCACGGAAAGGTGAGCAAGGGCAAAGGAGGAAAAAGAAGGCAAAACGGGGAGGGGAGCAAGATCGCTCTTACAACCTGTATGACTTCGTATGTGAAATTGACACCTCGGACTTGGATCAGGTTTTGTATAACGATTTGCTGAGGCAAGTGCATGAGAGTGTGGATTTATCTGAAAAATCTTCTTGACTTGGAGAGGTAGAATTTGCATCAGGCCGCCTTTCTGAGGTATGTTCGCCGAGATAATATCCCTTCTTATAATCGTGCAAATACGGAGTTGGAGAATATGACCTTGGATTGTGACAAGAAGGTTGAGGATCTGAAGAGAAGAAAGAAAAAATTAAGTACCAGGGTTGGTACAATAATGTCAAAACCAAGTACAAGGCTGTAGACGCTGCATTGACGAAGCTGAAAGAAGAGCATGAAGCGTTGAAAGATCAACCCCCCTCAACCGGCATGGATAAGACGGCTCTGACCGCAATAGTTAAGTAAAATTTGCATAAGGCTCAGGTTAAGTGGAGGGAAGAGAAGTCAGATTTGGTATCAACCGTTGAGAAAGTTAGTGCTGAGTCATTCGCCAATGTCGTTGCATAACTGAAACATCTCAACCCCGGTCTTGTGGTTGAAGGATCTTCAGCCAAGTTTGAGGTGTTCGAGGGCCAAATTTGCAGGGTCGACATGGAGAAGAAGATGTACGTGTCAGTGGCGTCAGGGGTTGAAGTTGGTCCTTATGTTGAAAAAGATGGTCAAGTATAGGATCGGGTTGTAATTTTACTTTTGCTGTATCTACTGGAAATGTATCTTTTGATCTCATTCTTTTTAAAGAACTTGGAAACCTATTATGTACTCCTCTCAAATTTGTTGTTGGCGCATTTTCTTTTGGTTGGTTTTCATTGCGGTTAAAAGTTTTCTTCCCTGCGCTTATAAGTAAAAGAATTTGGTCTAGTATGCTCTTTACAACAAGTAAAATAATTTGGATCGAGATGCTCTCTGCATCCGGTTTTAACAAGCAAAATTACATGGACCGAGATACTCTTCGCATCCGGTTTTAACAAGTGAAATAATTTGGACTGAGATTCTCTTTGCATCCGATTTTAACAAGTGAAATAATTTGGACCGATATGCTATTCACGTTCGGTTTTAATAAGTAAAATGATTCGGACTGGGATGCTCTTCGCATTCGGCTTTAACAAGTGAAATAATTTGGACCGGGATGCTCTTCGCATCCGGTTTTAACAAGTGAAATTATTTGGAACGGTATGCTCTTCACATCCGATTTTAATAAGTAAAATGATTTGGACCGGGATACTCTTCGTATCCGGTTTTAACAAGTGAAATAATTTGGTCCTTTATGCTCTTCACATCCGGTTTTAACAAGCAAAATGGCTTGGACCAGGATGCTCTTCACATCCGGCTTTAACAAGTGAAATTAAGTGGTAACTTGGTAAAATTTGGAGGTGCAACTGGGAGTTATATTCATGCTCTTCAAGAATAGTACAATCTTAGGTTACAAATATTCCAGAATCTCGAAATTGGTTTCTTGCCTAAGGTTTCCAACTTGTCTTGCCCCTTCCCAGTAGCTTCAATGATACGGTAATGTCCTTCACAGTTCTGTGCTAGCTTGGTATGCATGACTTATTTCAAGATTTTGCTTGGGTTAGTATTAAGCGGCTGATAATTATTATACTATCTCTTGAGCCGGGGTGAATCCTAGTGTCGGTTATGTTTATCCTTGTGACGATGCTTATCATGACCGAAAGCATCTCGATCTTGTTTCTGAGATACATGTCCTAAAGCCCCGGCCAAATAGACCTTTGTTCCCACGAACTTGTGGGATCGTTACCTGAACTGCTCCATTGTTTGAACCAGTTCTTCAGATGAGGATACTGCCAAGGGTGATCCCGGTAACAGGGCCGAGATTTCACAAACTAACTGTTCGAACTTGTAGAAACGGCTAAGAAAAGTCCTTAATGGTTCATCCCGGTTCTGCTTCACTTTAGCTAAACCTAAAATGAACTGATCCCTTGGGAGCTCTTTAGAAATAGTGAAATGTCCCATGAAGGCTGATTGGAGATCTTCCCAACGGTCAATGGATTTCGATGGGAGTGTTTTAAACCAAGCTAGTGCTTCCCCCGTAAGGGTGCTAGCGAAAGACCTGCAGATAACAGCTTCAGGTGTACCCACAAACAACATTTCGTTGCAAAAAGCATCAATATGCTTCACTAGGTCAGACACCCCACTAAAGATTCAATGGACAAGGCCCCACGAAAAGGCTTTGTGATCTCGGCTTGAGCAAGGCGGTCCAAGAAGCGATGTCTAAAAAGAACATGAGGTCCCAGTAGGGGTTTATTGTCTGGCTGAGTAACTTCTTGGTGAGCCTGGGTATGGTAGCTAGCACTGGGATGGGAATTATGGGTAGGCAGGGGTTGTGTTGCTAATATTGCATTCCAATTGTCTAGTTCGCTCTTCCAGCTAAGCAACTGCTGGGGTGACTTGTGGTGGGGGTGCAGGAACTTGTCTTGGGGGTCTTTCTTCCAACTCCCTAAGACAGGCTTACAACCGGCAAATAACCTCGTCTCAGGGATCTGAACCCTGAGGAGCATTTTCATTTTCTTAATGAGGAGGATGAGAGGTCCCCACTTCTTCGAAGCCTTCCTCATTATAATTGAGGTCTTTAACCCAGCTCTTTGGGGTTGGTTGTGGCCTAGCCCTTCTTAACTGAAAGCGAGTGTTGACTGTCATGATGATCAGAAAAAGGGGAGGCCCTCCTTCTAGCGCCAATTGTTTGAGTATGAACCTCGAATCTAGATGTTGGATGTCGAACTCGAGTTCGGATGCTGGAGAATCTCGGATCTCGACGGTGGATCGGGCTATAAGGTCCAAGAATCCTCCAAAGATGTTTTAAAAATGACAAGCTCTCAAAATCCGCTTAGTATAATTCTGATTGGAAAAATACTAATGATTTCACTTGAGTATGTTTAAGAAGATACGAATATAAAGGTTCTTCAGAAGATCTCATTGACAACCTTAAAGGACTTTGTTAAGAAGAATCAACCCAAAACTTAATTCTTTTAACAAACTTTGTTAAAAGAATCACTTTTTGCAGAAAAAGTAAATCATATGGTAGAAGAAAAAATTTGCTCAAATTAGGCAAAGGATGGCAGAACACAAAAGTTTGAGCTTAATATATAAATGGAATGTGTCCAGAAGAACAACATAACATGCAGACAATATATTAGAAGGAAGATTCACTGTCAGGAAGTCTGCAGAAGGAGTTGTTTCCTGGAAATTTCATATTTTTCAAGTTTCTCTGTTCTGCAAGTGTTAAAAATCTTTTCAAAATTATTCTTTCACTTTTAGTTGTCTAAAATAACCTTCTCCAAAAGATTGAAGGTTAATTTACAGAAGGAATCAAAATCTGCAGAAGAAACATTCTCCAGAAGATGTGACCAGTCAAAGGACAACTGTCCATGAAAGGGACAACCTGCACACGAAAGGGACAACCTGCACTTGAAAGGGACAACTCCTCTTTAATAGCTAGAGCTGCATCAACCTTCCCAAGGGTTTCCAACGGCTAGAAACCCTCAATTGCCTATAAAATAAACTTATTCCTTCATGATTTTACACAACACATAGTCCAGAAGAAGCATTCGTCTTCAGAAATTACAATCTCTACCTTCTGAAAACTTTCTCCCTCTCCATAATAACTGAGATTCTATTTCCTAAAGTTCAGAAAGAGAGAGTTGGCTCAATAATTCTCTGTCGTGCTTAATCTGTATTTTATTTGAGCCTTGTTTATATTATTTTTATCATTCATATCTTCTGTAAATTCTCAAGAATTCTCTAAGAGTGTTTGTACTTCTTGAGAAAGTGTGTGTGATACTATTTGTAAGCCGCTATAAGGTTGTAGTAAGCAATAGAGTGTGTGTAAAATCTGCATAAGGTGTCCGCAAAGGTTGTAGTATTTGTATAATATGTAGAAGAAGTTGTAGTGGCTGTAAAGCCTTGAAAGGCTGCAGAAAAAACCTGTGAAGAGCCTGAAGAGGCTACAGAAGAATACTAGTGGTAAGGAGTACCCAAGGAAACTGTAACTTCAAAAGTTGATCAAGAAAATCATACTTGAAGTAGGGACTGAACGTAGCCTTAGGTTGGAAAAGCTGAACCAGTATAAAATCTGTGTGTGCAATCTTCTTCTCCTTCTTCTCTTTACTTTGAATATTTTAGTTATACCTTATACATATTTCATATGCATAAAACTATTTTAAAAATTACCTAATACCTAAGTAAGTGATACATACCTGAGAGTTCCTATAAAGGAATTATAATTTCAGCATACTATACATATCATGATTCCTTTCTTCTTGAGTTTTATCTTCTAATACTCAGCCAAGTTATACTTGAGCAGAAATAGTGTTAGAAGAAATTGCAGAAATTTTAAAAGATCACAATTTAACCCCCTTCTTGTGATTGGAATTTCTACTTCAGGGGGTACCTGCAAAGACACTTCGATGCTCAAGTCAGTGCAAATATGAGATGGGGAATGTTTAGTGTGTAATGATTACATACCTACTTGCCAGTATTTTATAGGAAATATCTTGGGATTTGGGTTGTGGGCCATGATCCATAGGATATTATCCCCTGGAGTGTGGTGCAGGAGGTGTTGCGGTGCTCCACTGTTGACAGCCGTTAAGATGGGACCGACTTGCTAGAGCGGAGTCGACTTGGATATGGGGATGGTCCTACTTGCTCTGTTGGGTTAGGTATACATGATTTTGGGCCTTTGGCCCTAGTTTATAACAGTTATGAATTAAAATTGTAGTGTGTGAGTAGGGATGTCAACGGGGTGGGTGCAGGTGCGGGTAGTACCTACCCGTATAGGTACCCGCTAAAATTAACGGGTACCCATGCGAGTAATGGGTATCCGCGGGTATTCACGGGTACCCATTAATGTTTAAGAATTTAAATTTTATTAAAAAAAAATAGAGGAGATGTTATATAATAAATTATAATATCATATTATATATATAAACAATCATTATATAATACCATTACATGTTAATATATTAAAAATATTATCAAAAATTAATATAAAATAAATTATATCTCATCATAAAATAATAAAAAATCATAATATTCAAATATATTTAATAGAAAAATATGTTTTAATGAGTATGCGGGTACCCGCGGGGCGGGTAGTATAATATCCGTCCCCACCCATTTAATAAATATGCGGGTACCCATCTCGGGTATATCCGCGGGTATCTGCGGGTGTAGGTTTTTTTGACATCCCTATGTGTGAGCATGTACAAAGAAGAAACAATAAGAAGTAGAAAAGAGGAGGGCCTGAAGGTGCTCTAATTTAACACAAGATCACTAACTCAATGAACAATCAATTTTGCAATGTGAAAATCAATTTTAATCATATATGAAGAACAAAAATGTTCATGAAAATCGATTTATGGAGTGAAAAAATAATTATTATCACTTGTGAAAGAAATAATTGAAAAATAAATAAAAAATATTATTTTCCTTATTATTTATATCAAACTAAATTTCTCCTCTCCTTTTTATGTAATTCTCTCCTTCTTACTTATTTCTTTCCTTTTCTATTCCTCTTTTTTTTTTGTTCTACTTTTTCTATTTCTCTTTTCCCTCCTTCCTCACTCACACCAAACATAGGCTTATAGTAAGTGAACCTATGTGAGAGTTGCTTTTAACACCTTTCTTTTTGCTATTCACACCTCCTATAATGTTTGTAGCTTACGGACGTATATTTTCAGAAAAAATGGCTTTCGGACATGTATTTCCGGAAATTTCCAGAAATATATATATATATATATATATATATATATATATATATATATTACAAATTTTCACTTTTAGAGACGGAACAGAATCCGTCGCTAAATCAGGGACGGAAATTTTCCTCGCTTATTCGCAAGGAAAATTTTTTCTTTGATTTAGAGACGAAATTTAGGGTTCGTTTGGCCCAACTTTTTTTAACTTATAATTTACTTTAAAGCTAAAGCTATAAATAAGAGTTTTAAAAAATAAAGTAAAAGTTGTTTGGTTTATTTTTTAATTTTTTTTTAACTTAAAACTCTATACTTTTAAATTTAAACTCTTTGGTAAAATATATTTTTATATTTTTTTTATTGAAAATTAACATAGAGTATCTAAATATAAAATTTCTAAATATTTTAATTAAATATATATAAAAATATATCACTAATAAAATATTTTTTTTATATTTTAATTATATAAATAATAATTCATAAACAATAATATTATAAAGAAAATGATAAAATATTTATAAAAACTTAGATTTTTTAAAAATTATCTTATATAATATTATGATAAAATGGTATGTTTTTATAAAATATAATACTGGTCATTAATGAAAATTTTTGAAAAAATAAAATAAAATAAGTAAATTTTAATAATATCATCCAATTTTGATTCCCCGTAAATTTTTTATGAAATTGTTAAGAGGACGTTATATTATATCATTCGTTCAACACTCCCGACTACAATAGTACTGCATCGATGACAATTCATTGTATTTCAATCCGACCCCCAATCAGTTTGGCTAAGCATAATACCCTTCCAAGTTTCAACTAAGCATTAAAATAGCATTAAATTAAGAGAAAAAAAAAAAGATATAAAAGATAAAAGACCTGGCGCTGGAAGCATATTGACAAATTTCGAGACAAAAAAAATTAAAAGATCTTATAACAACATAAAATAAAAAAAATGGTTAAGAATGTCATGACTTGAGAATCGAAAACGGAGACATTTAATATAAGCTCCGCACAAGCTAAAATATTTAGCTTTTTGAGAAGCCCTTTTTTCTTATATAAAAGAAAGCGGCTTTTAATATTTTAGAGTTTCTTGAAAGTATTGTTTGGCATAACTTTTTCTTATAAGGAGAAGTAAAGCCTAAAATAAGCCACCCCAAACAGTCACTTAAAGAGGGAATCTATTCCGTCTCTAGAATAGAAATTTTGTGAAAAAAATATATATTTTTGGAAATTTCTGAAAATATATATCTAGAAACCACTTTTTTCGAGTAATTTTCGAAAATTTATGTTCGGAAACTATTTTTTACTGGAAGTTTTCGGAAATTAATTTTTGGAAGTATTTTTTAAAGAAAAAAAATTAAAGAGTTATGGGGGGTGTTGGGAGAGGTGGGTTGTGGAGGTGGAGGTGGGACAGGGAGGAAATCCAGAAGGAAGAAACATAATTGGGGGTGAGAATAGCAAAAGCGGGGCGTTAAAAGCAACTCCCAACCTATCTCTAAAAATTTCCTGGTGAGGCTGAGGCCCAACCTCGTGACTACTTCTTGCTCTGCTCAACAGCTTAAGTGCTCTGTGAACGATTCCAGCGCCGTCGACCCGTCCTCATCGTAAGGCCCCAACGTCGTCGCTGCGCTTCCAACTTCGAGCTACACCTCGGCTGCGCTTCTGTCGTCCAGCGCCGTCTCCAGCTGCACCACCGTCAAGGTACCTGTTAGGCTGTTATTTCCCTGTATGTTTGTTTCTATCTGTATGTAATTGTGCGATTCTGTAATCGTGTCCTGTATGGCTGTGTTGGTAACTTGCTTTAATTTGTATGTATTCTTGATATGTAATCGTGTCTTGTATGGCTGTTTCTATGAGGCTTAATTTGTATGTATCCTTAATTTTCCTATATCTATAGCCATGATCCATTCTTGTCGCAAGTGGAGGTGGAGGTGGAGGTGGTCTTTTCGGCAGGGATAAGTTGGCCACGATGAGGGTTCTTTTCCTAATCTGATTCTATTTTTTATTTTTATTTCTCTTAAAAAATTTTCTGATTTTCTCTCTTTTCTCATCTGCTATGGCGATGGTTGGGCATTTTTTGTTATGTCATTTGTATTTGGCTGTTGAAACTGTGTGAAATTTTTATGTCATTTGAATTGAAATAAATAGTTTGAAATTTTTATATGCATATAGAGAACACAACCAAGAGTTAATGAAACACATATATCCCTGCTTACTTGGTATTTGGTTTGTTGAATGCTATTTGAATGAATTGTACATGTGTGCACTGTTTTGATTAAGTGTGTGGTTCTTTTGATATTCTAAGATTCTCGGATGACCTCTTTCATTTATATGGCTTCAATTTATTTGTAGGATGTCTCATGAGCAAACCACTACTCCTATGAGCAATTCATTTTATTGCTTTTGTTTTGTAGGAACCATGTGTCGAAAATGGTGTTATGGATGTGGCCAATGTTAATGATTAAATAAATAAATAAATTGTCATACTTAATATTGTTTGAACAATATTTGGATTTAAATGTTATATAATAATTTTTATTTAAATCTGAACGCACCCGTCTCACTCTATTGGCATCGCTACATATAAGATGATTTGTTGACAACACCCAGAATATGTATTATTTATACGGTTATTTATACGGTGCGAGATGAATAATATTGTCTACTTTGATTTTCGCAGTTATAAGCTATTAGCAAGTAACCATGTATCTTCAGTTTTACATAAATGAGAACGGTGACAAAGTCTACACCACAAAGGTAAGTTTTGTACGATATGACTTTTGTAATTTATCTCTTTTGAATCTTCAACAAATACGGAAAGATCTATTTTCATTTTTCTATGATTATCTTCACTTATTTTGAATTCAATTATTGAAAGGTTGTTTCATTTAGCTTAATTTCTAGTAACGCTTCTTAAGCTTCATTTTTATTTATTTATTTATGTTTTTTTAATACTTATAGTAATAAAATTGCATCTTGCATAAGTGATCATTAAGTTAAAATTTGGGTAGTTTAGTTGTTATTACAAAACAAAAGGATGAATGAGAGAGAAGGAAGGGAATGATACGAGTATGAATATTTCTCTCTGATTAAAATCAATGCAAGAGGGGCTGTGTATATACAAGCAGGACACTTATTCTAGACTATTCTAGGGCCTAGTTTGGATACAACTTGTGTAGAAGTACTTCTATAGGACAAAAATAGAATGAAACAAAGAGATAAGATAAATTTAACTCTTCATAAGTTGAAATTAGTTACTATGAAGAAGTTAAATGAGAGAGCTTATGGAGAAAGTGGGCTACAAAGACTAATTTTTACTTATGGAGAAGTTAAATTCATTTGAACTCTTTGATTTATTCACTTTTTTTCCTCCAGAAGTTTTTCTCCATAGTTGTTTCCAAACTGGGCTTAGGCTTAACAGAAAAGGAATCAGAAAAGACACTTGTACAAAAGAATTAGAAAAGACAAAATAACAGAATTGATATTAGCTTCCTTCTAGAAGCCTTGTATCCATGCCCTTTGATAGTGGTAAATCAAACATTAGATTTTAAAATGACACTCATGCTACTTTTCTCCCCCTACAGAAAGAGTCGCCGCTCGGGTTAGCCACACAATCTGCTCATCCAGGTATTTTGCTAAATTAACTATTCTTTTATTACCTTTGTCACTTATGTCGTCGTACAAATTATATTATACATGCTTGTAAATAATTAAAAATTAAAAATGTTCTTTTCCCTATTGGTTCTTCCTTTGTGATCTCTTTATTGGTTCTAAAATATGCTCTGGGTGTCTTCTGCTTATTATTTTTGGTTTGAGGGCTTTCTTTTACTCTCTTTAGTGTCTAGCGTGCACCTCTTTGTATTACTTTGTAACTTGGATTGCAACTACTATTTTGTATTTGAACAAACTTCTGTCTAGGAAAAGTGAAAGGAGGAACCAAAATGACACCATTAGACCTAGTACACCTAATCTTTTTTTGCCTCAAATGCTATGAGTCAATGTGAGCATGTCATGCAAGCTTAATAACCTATTTTCTTTTCTTTTTTCCTTTTTTTTATATCATTTGTCATTGTATTACAATCTTCAACATGTTAGATTGGGAGGAGATTACATGTTGGGTGTATATTGGAGGGAAACCATTGGCTGAGAAACATCATTGCGAATGATTAATTACAACAACAATGACAAAGCCTTTTCCCATTAGGTGGGGTTGACTATATGGATTAAATTACACCAAATTATGTCTAAAGATGAAAGTATTTACATCTAAATTGTTATTAATGGTTTGGCCTTTAGTTTTTCTTGATTTTTTGTTTAGGTCTAATTATTTGATTACCCTTCATGGGATTCTATTGTAATTGATTAAGAACTTAAATTATTTGATGTGGAACTTGGTAGCTTAGTTTATCCTTCTCTTTATCTTTACTTGCTGACAAATGAGACAAAGGTGTGGGGCAAATAATATTAATAAGTACAAATGTTTTGATGTTGTGAATTGTTTGGTAGTGGATACTAAGGTCTGTTTCTTGTACTCCCTTGATCTGTTAGTGGTGAAATTATCACTGCTTATTGAAAAAACATCACTTTTTTTTTTTGTTTTGACAACTCTGACAAGTTCTGTCAAATATTATCTAAAATTCACGCTCCATCTTCTATAGCCATTACTGATTTTTCTTGGTTTTCCTGAACTGCAGCCCGGTTTTCACCTGATGACAAGTATTCAAGGCAGAGAGTTCTTCTGAAGAAGCGATTTGGATTGTTACCTACCCAGCAGCCACCGCCAAAGTATTGAGCGATATACAAGCTCTTGCTAGTGTTTTTCATTTAGCAATATTTTATGACATTTTTCATTTAGCAATATTTTATGATCAAATGTCGTTGTGAAGTAATTGAGCCATTATGCTCTTTTGTTTTGAACCAATCACGTCAAAATCTGGCTCGAATGTTAGAATGAAGTGATGATTGTTGAAATTTACTAATGGATTTGAGTTGCCACTAATATATTATACTAAAAATCATCTCAAAGTTTACTTGAATTTTGAAATTTACTAATGAATTTGAGTTGCCGCTAATATATTATACTAAAGATCATCTCAAAGTTTACTTGAATTCTATTGTTTCCGACATTTTAGGGTACTTAAATCCAAGTAAAAGCAAACCTAGTTTGGTTCAAATGTTGTTTTAATGCTAAAAAGGTTCCAAAAAAGTCAGGTTAAGAATAAATTGTCTGAAAAAAGAAAAACAGAACCAAAGAAAAAGGTGAGTATGAAACATATTTTGGCCATGAAAGCACCTTTGCAGGCTTCCTTGCTAGCCTCTGCAACAAACATTAGCTGCCAATAGCTATCAATCACTTGGTAAATAAATGCCGTAGTTGATCCCTGGTTATGTTGTAGCTATTGTTTGCTGCAGCGACTGCAGCTCTACAGAGAGTCCTCACTCGTCTTGTGCTGTATTAAAATACATGCATTAGTTTTTTTTTTTTTTTTTTTTTTTTTGACGAAAAATGCTTGCAGTAGTTAAGCAGTTCATCAAATGTCCTAGGGAAAATTGATCAGTTATCATGCTTGTGTTTCAGGACTATGCTAGCCCCATGGAAATCTAAAGTAGTTCGGACTAATTCAATTCAAAACTTATTATCGACAAAAAAAAAAAAATCATAACTTACTGAAAATGTATATTAGTTGGTGCATAGTAGCCAGTTACCCACTAAATCTAATGGTCCTGTCAAGAGAGAAGCTATAAGTGGCCAATTAAAAAATACGATAACAAAATTCATCCAAAACATTACCAAAACTAATAATAGTTGTAAGATTACTTAAACGAAAATCACAATTAAAGATAGGGGAGGGCTAATCCCGAGTGTTTAAAAAATTGAAAATTACATCAATATGAAGATAACAAATATTGTTCAATGTGTATTGATAGGTATTCGAGTTCGACAATAGATTAGTTTTTTTTTAATAAAAAAATGTTGAATTTTACATGATATGAAAGTGCGGATATTGTGTACATGACAACGAGTATTTGTGTTATTTTTTATTAATTAGAGACTTTTTATGAACAACATTTGTGTTACTTATCGATAAAAAGATTGACTGCATGGAGAATAATCTAATAGTTAGTAAAGTTATTAAATGAAGTAAATATCACAAGATTTACTCTACATGTATATTGTAAATTATTTGTGAGATTCGATTACATGAATTGACAATAATCCATATATGTAATTATGTTATGTATTGCAATTTCCTCGGTATTGTCAATATTCCATAGCGAACTATGACATTATTACAAAATACAAACAGAATATAATTGTTTGCTCTCTGTTCCAAAGCAACACTGATCATGGACTAGTATTATAATACCGCCCCCTGCAACAAAATTATGCAGGTGATCCAGTGAATTTAATATGAAACCAGCAACTTGTTTTGATCAAGAAATTCTGTCAGTGCACTAGTAGTAGTAACTCAAAATTTTAACGAGCACTAGCCTTGTCAAGTTCTTCCAAAGCTGCCCACAATTTTGGATCGTCATAATCCTTAATCAGAAATGCAGGCTTTGCTTCCATCAGTAAATCCTCCGGATTTCGGGTAGCTAAACCTATAACAGGCATCCCAGCTGCCACTCCAGCCTTGATTCCTGAAACAGAATCCTATCACAACAAAAAAGGTGTGTCAAAAGCAAAACTAGAACAAATTATTCTATAACATGGCATAAAAAAGCCACAGACCTCAAATACAAATGTGTGATCCTTTGATGCCTTGAGAGCTTCAAGACCTTTTAAGTAGGGGTCTGGATGAGGCTTGGCATGTTCACATTCACCACCAATAATAACAGCATCAAAGAAGTCCGAGAGACCAAGTATTGAGATCATGAGTTCTGCATTTGCTCTTGGAGCATTGGTAACTGCAGCTCGCTTCAACCCATGATTTTCAATCCATTTCCTCACTTTATCAAGGCCATTTAAAGGCTTCAGTTGGTCAACCGCCAATCTGTATAGTCCATCATGGAATCATCTTCTGAGGCTTAGAATGAGCACAAAGAGGAAGGGAAGAGAGAGAATGAAAGCAGGGTTTACCTCCGGAACATGGCTTCTTTATCATCTACAAACTTTAAACCCCGTTCCAGATCACCAGGAAAGAGAGCCAAGGCAATATCATCATTGTGCTTGCCAGCAACAGTCTCAATAAAAAACTCCTCTGTTATCGGAGCACCTCCATTGAAACCAATCTGACAACCAAGGTTTCTGTTAGTTTTCTGATAGCTATTGATCATGTGCTTAGTTATGGTGATTTATATATACAATAAAAGGAATATAGAAATAAAAAAAAATAACTATAAAATTTATTTTCTGAATATTTTGCCTTTTAACTTTTCTACTAAGAAAAGAAACACTACCTCTTGGAGCATTTCACGGAAAGCATAATAGTGGAGCGGATCAGAATCACAGAGAGTTCCATCTATATCAAAGAGCACTGCTTCAAGTGGAGCAAGTCTGGTGAGAGAACTCTTGCTGTGGCCACAACATGAAGGTAATGAGTGACAAGTGCACCAAATGATAAAAAAGGATATGCCTATATAATGGAGTTTCTATAAGGAAGCATGTTATGAACCAATTATTGTAAAAACTTATGTTGTTGGGTGAAGGCACACGGATGATTTTTATCTCTAACACACCCACTCATGCAATAGTACTTTGGACTAAAGCATAGACAACGCACAGACCTACCGTACTTTGAATTGAAATTTAACTTCTATATAGAAGAATGGAGATAATAAGGATCCAATTCTAGATCATGTGGTCATAGAGGTTCTATGTCTTTAATATCATATCATGAACCAACTATTCCCAAAAGTTTAAGCTATTGGTATTGGGTGAAGGTGAATAATGGTTTTATATCTAACAATGCAAAGCACATCTCAACTACAGGTATGCCAGCCCCTCTGCAACTGGTCAGTTAAACAATAAGACAGCAATGTGAAAATTATGACAGACTTTGACATATCACATATGATGTATTCACTAGTTTTGAGTTTAGCCATTGAGTGTCAATTCATATAGTTGAAGCAGTAAAGACTATTAGGGTGCTGATTCATATAGTTGTAGCAGTAAAGGCATGTAACAGTTAATTCAATACAAATAGATAATCTGGTAACTGATTATTGGATTTTTAAAAAACATTTAAGAATAGTAGGGCACTTGATCAAAATTTGGAAGCTAACCTGCAGGAGTGACAGGCATTTCCAGTTTCCTCCTTTATTTCCAGGATAGTGAATCTTTAAATAAATACACAGCATTACTACATGGATATATGCTACTTCAAGCCGTAGCATATTAACAGATTTCACAGTTGACATTGACACCACTTAGCAATACACCAAAATCATGGTTTCATAAAATTGATTTTAAATTATTTTTATTTCGTAAAACGTGTATCACTCATCATCTCAACCATTCATTTCTAGAATCAATTCTATATTCAACCGTAAATCAAACATACACATACAGTTACTAGCCACAGCAGGAAGCAGCGCCTACTTTATTATAAATGGCAGAGTTTGCCGGTTCATTGTAGATCTTTAAATTCACTACATTTTAAAATAAAGAGACCATCGACTTGGGACTTTTTAATATATATAGGTCCTTAGCCAATAGTAGTTGGCACTTTGCACATACATGATAAATCCAACCTACATGCTTCTTTTTCTCGTAGCTCAAACTTATGAATATACCACAAAAGAAAAACGTCTCTGTCTTAATTTTTAAGATGAGGAAAGATAAATATTCAGTCAGGATGTCTAATTTTTGGATGCAAACTCCTGTCCCGTTGTTCTATATGATCATGATCTTAACTTAGAAAGAAAAGAAAGGGGGGAAAAAAGCAGAGCCATGAGTCCATAATTTTGCTTTTGAACAAAATGGTTGGTTTACCGATCGATCCATCTTTTTTTTTTTTTTGCATGAAAGGAACATAATCTAACCTCTTAGTTTTAGGGAAGAGGTGGATAAAGCAGAGTCACTGCTGATCCATGTGCAATACTATATTACAACAGAACAGAGCTGAAGAAGATGGAAATGAAAAGAATGAATAACAATTCCTTATTAATGACAAAATGATGAGTAAATCAATAAACGAACACCAACCGAGGTTTATTAATGATGAGTGGAAGCAACATATATAGTAAATGGGAAATTTGCAGCAATCGCACATACATGATATAATATAACGAAGAAAACACGCAATGTCCTTGAAATTCAAAAGCGAACAGTGTATTGCAATGAAATGAATCAATAACGTTGCAAATGATGGTATGTGTGGAAGCAAGAATGTTACCTTTGGACGCAATTCTCAGAAGAAGCCGTCATGGTTTTCCCAAGAGCAAAAGAGAAATTAGGTTCTTGTGGTGAGGAAGAGAGAGAAAGAGAGAGGTAGTGGTTACTTAGCAGCAAGAATAATAATAATGTTAATGGAATCTACCAAAGAATCAAAAAACGCATGTCATATTATATGCCATGCGCTCCCTTCGTTTCATCAACAAAAACAAAACAAAACAAAACAAAATGCCATGCGCTTATTCTGACTTCCTCTCTGTTTCTTTTTCAAACTCCTTTTAGCTTTTAATTTTTTTTCCTCTCTGAATTAACGTACAAATATTTCTGATTAACATACATAATTATATATTTCCGAGTAGATGTAATATTATGGAATTAACATATAAATATTTTTTAATATTTCTGATTAACCTACAAATATTAAGAATGAAATGAAATTCCATAACTGTCAATTTTTTTTTGTGTTTAAATATTTTAGTGAGACAGCATATTGTGAATGATTAAAAGTTAATTTGTATAATTTTACTTCAAATGGTAAAAGGCTTATTTTTTTCTTCAACAAAGCTGCATAGATAAAATAAATACGGATAAAGTTTCTTAAATGCATTTACCCAACTTAATTTGAATGAATAATATGACTTTCAAATATTAAAAATTTTTTGCCGTAAAAAAATTAAATATTTTTTAAATAGAATAAAAGGATAAAAGTCGTCCTAGATATTCACCAAAATGTCATAAAATTTGTATGTCTGAAATTTCAACATGCCTTTTCTTTTTCTTCCTTTTTTTTTAATAAGCGTAGTGAATGGCTGGGCTTTCTCCTCGCTGAACTTGGGGGACCAAAATTCTTTCTTCCAGACTCCAGTGGTAAATTTTAGCCTGTCTTTTTCTTGCGTCAAATGCAAATTTTTATTTTTATTATTATTATTATTTTGTTGTCTAAAAATTTAAGGTGAGGGGTGGTGTCCCAGTCCAACATAGGGAAGCTCAAAGAGCATTTAGAGAGGTACTTACATTTTACCTCATCGCAAGGGAATGAGTAGGGGTTCAAACCTCCGACCTGATACGAGACTCTGTCTTACTCTACTCGATTAATCCCTCGGGATTTATTATTATTATCTTTCTTTTTACGTTACAAGAGTCAGGAGTGCATGTTTAGAAATATCTTTTTAAGAAAAATAATCAATTTACTTAAGTCTTTATATACAAACTGTTAACTTATTTTTTAACATCAGAATAAATTAATGAAAACATATATTCATAATTATATATAAACCATAAATAATCAATCACGACATTTGTCTATTTCTTTTGATAATCCAACGTGCTTGGCTGCTTCCTTGGAACTTCCTCCACAGATCAAATTCAAGTTGGCCACTTCCTCGGACGCTTAACATGCCATATTCTACGCGCGCATAGTCATATCACAAGTTAAAAATTAATTCACCTCAAACAATTCTATTTTGATGGCCAAGGATACAAGTTTAAATATCGTTTGCACTGCCCTTATGTATGGGTTTAAAATGGGTTTAAAATAATAAGTAGAGATTCACTCTAGAAATTTTTAACCTTTAAAATATAAGGGTAAGTGGAAGATGAAACACCCCGCGGATGTATCACCGGTGATACACAAGTTAGTCACCGTTAGATTTAAGTTATGTTGATTGAAGGGCTAAGATCAATTACCGGAAACCTGTTGTGTTTTTTTTTTTATTTATTCAACATTGACCCCTCCATTAAACATTATAAAACTATCACAATCTTAAAACCCCCAAAAATTATAATAAAAAATCAATCAATTAATTAAAAGCCAAATGCCCTTCAACGTCCTCGTCCTTTTTTCCCTTTCTTTCTACTCTCTTCCTTTAACTTCCCTCTTCCTCTTTCTCACCACAACACAACCCAACTTCTTTTATTTCTGGCTAACAAAAGTTGCAATCTTATACAAGAATCAAATCCAAAAGCCATGATGTCTAGAATAAACAACGGTTCTTGGATGGAAGAAAGAGAAGACGAAAACTCTGCTTCCGCTTCTTGGACCAGAAACTCCAAGCCAATCATTTCTGGGGAGTTGCTTTTGAAACCCCTTTTTGCTATCCGCACCCCATTATATATCCCCTTTCCCATATTACCCCTACCCCCACCCCCACAGGCAGCCACCCCCGCCCCCATCCTTCTCCCCTTCCCCTCCCCCTCCCCCTCCCCCTTCCCTACTCCCTCATTCCTCTTCCTATTCCGGTCCCTTCCCCTCTCTCCTTTAATTTTTTTCAATGTTTTGTGTTTAGAGACGGAACTCGTCTCGCTAAAAAAAAATTTTGGTCCGAAAAGTTCGGAAATTTTTCATCCCTGCTGCAACACAATTGTTCCGGACATTAATGTCCGGAAGGTTCCAGAAATTAATGTCCAGAAGGTTCCGGAAATTTCATTAACAAAGTTGACATCCAAGAGAAAATTTCCGGAAGGCTCCGTAAAACAACCTTTATTTTTTTCAATGTTTTGTGTTTAGAGACGGAAAAAATTTCATCTCTAAACACAAAACATTGAGAAAAAATAAAGGAGAAGGGGGAAGGGACCGGAACAGGGCCCGGAGAGTGGGTGAGGGGGGTGGGTTGGGGGTGGGGGTGGGGTGGGGGTAGGGGGTAAGGGTAGGGGTAACTTGGGAGGAATATATTATGGGGGTGCGAATAGCAAAAATGGGGGTTCCAAAAGCAACTCCCTCATTCCCGTTGCCTTTGCTTTGTTTTGCCATTTTTTGTTTTGGTCCAAGTCATTTCATTTTTTTTTCAAAAACTAGAGTTTGACATAGGTCCTTAACAACAATTCTTGTTATTATGGGGACAGAAACCTAAAATAATGAACCGATAAATAAACCCATTGTAGCAGGTCAATTAAGTTAAAATAGGGTGACACACCTGCGAGGTGTTTCACCCTAAAAGCACCCAAAATATAATTATATATGGTATAATAAAGAGCCCATTCTAGAAAACACCTATTTTGATCAATTTAATTTGTCTACACTATATTAATGTAAAAATTTTATACTAGATTGTCACGTTATTTAATGAGTTGAATAACACATAAAATTTTATATACTTGTAGTCGTTAAATAATATGATAATACATGATTGGATGATAATGTAAAACTTTTTTAAATCATCATTATATATCTATTAAACTTTATTTTAATATATATTAAAATAAATATTGACTATAAAATTACATATCTATTAATATTTGATTTATATAAAATGTGATGTCTATTATCAGTATATTAATATCACATTATTTAGTGATTGTTAAATTTATATTTGGCAAAATGTTATCAAATAAATATTAAATAAGCTTGATAAGAGTTATTTCTAAAGTTATTTGATTCCTCCCTATACACAGGTGTACAAACAATTTTTCTTCTATATTTTTTTTATTGTATTACATTCTCAGGAGTATTAATAAATTAATATTTATGAGATTATTTATAGGGATAGAAATGAATTAAGTCTGATTTACCTTAAATTAGGTATGGACTTGTGCATCATCATGCAAATAAATAAGTAAAATGTTTTTTATTTAATTAGAAAATATATTAAGAAACGATCGATTTTTTAGATTATATAGTGTATGTTAACTTATTATACCAAGAGTTTATCGAGATCTTGACACAACAAGAGCAATTCTTGTACCAATACAAATTTAACACATCACTTTTGCATACAATCAATACAAAAACTACAACACATTGAATTAAAGAAGAAAAACAACAACTATATTTTGCTCCGTGATTTTAATGAAAATACAATACAGTAATACACACTTTATCTATTTGCCATTCTCTTTTGTTCTCTATGCAAAGTTCTATATTTTCCCTTTTCTAACCGCACAGGTTTGCGTTGAAAACCATGGTGCCTATTACCATATTTCCTTTTCTAATAGAATAATTCTTTATAAATCATCTTAATACTTTATAAGTGGTCAGTTTGGATAAGTTTTAGGAGAAGAAAATACAATAAACTAATAAGATAAAACAAATTCAATTTATTCAAAAGTTATCTCATTTAGTTTATTCATAAATAACTAATTTTTATGTAAAAAGTTGAATTAATTTTACCTTTTTGATTTATTTTATTTTTTCTCCTGCAAGTACTCCTACATGAGTTTTATCCAAATTGGCCCAAAGTATGTTTAAATGCTTTCTCTATTTTTAATATATGGTTAAATTATTTTTTAGTTTTTGAAATATGACCCACGTTTCATTTTACTCTCTAAAGTTTAAAACTGTTGGTTTGGGTCCATTATGTTCTGAAATAACGTAAGTTGTCTCTCTCATTAACACCATTAACTTTGATGTTGACGTGTACCAAATGGATTTTTTGTATCAACATGTCTAGTCAACTTTAATGAAAATGATTTGACAATTGAATAACATCTCAACTCATCTAGTCACATTTCATTTAGGGTTTTATTAAATATAATGAAATTATTAATTTAAAACAGAAATATGTTTGTCATGTCGACATTTCATTTTCATTAAAGGTGATTGGACAAGCTGACATGGAAATTCTGTTTGTCACGTCAACATCAACTTAAGTTAATTAACTATATAAAGGAAATAATGGACTAAACTTAAATGATTTCAGAACATAAATGACTCAAACCAATAATTTCAAACTTTACGAACTAAAACTAATTTCGAGTCATACTTTAGTGACTAAAATCATATTTAACCCTTTAAAATATTAACGTTAAATTATGTTTTTGATCCCCCAAAATATCTCGATTTTCCCATTTGGTCCCCCAAATTTTTTTTTTCCCAAGTAGTCCCCCAATTTTTTTTTTCATTCTCATTTGGTCCCTCTGTTAGTGCACCGTTTATTATCTCCGTTAAATGCTTGCGTGGCAGCTTAGGTGGACAAAATAAGCATACATGGCATGCATATGTGTCATTTTATGTGTCCTACATGACTTATATCATCACCTTTCATGAAAAAAAAATTATAGAGTTTATCAATATGACTCATAAAAGGCGTTGATTCACCACCTATAGGCTTATTTTATCATGTAGGACACATAAGAAGACACATATGCATGTCATGTATGATTATTTTGTCTAACTAAGCTGTCACGCAAGCATTTAACGGAGATAATAAACTGTGCACTAACAGAGGGACCAAATGGGAATGAAAAAAAAATTGGGGGACCACTTGGGAAAAAAATTTGGGGGACCAAATGGGAAAATCGGGATATTTTGGGGGACCAATAACATATTTTAGCCAAATATTAAATACATTTGTTTTTGCCTTCAATACTTACCTTATATAATTTAGAAGGATTTGTAGGAATATAAAATAGGAGTACATAACATTAGTCATTACTCTTTCTAATATTTTTTATAATATATATATATATATATGTGTGTGTGTGTGTGTGTGTGAGAGAGAGAGAGAGGAGACACTATAGTTTAAAACTCGCAATTCATGCCAACAACTCTCATAACTTGGGAAGGTTGAGACTCATAATTTGCAGATCTTACTGAAAGTTGAAGTGCACGCTTTTCTCGTTTTTACCGATGGAGGATATTTATGTAGAGTTCTTAGTGTTGGGGAGAAGAAGAATTGTTTGAAAGCTGAGGTAGCTTATTTCATTGATTCAAAAAGTATTTATACACATAATGCTATTTACAGCTAATTCACAACTACACTTATTAACCAACTAACTAACTGTAACAGAACTTTCAAACAAAACTGAATTAACAGAAAAACTACAACACTCCCCTTTAATTCAGATTTTCTAATTCCATTACTCCCACCATTCCTCTCATCTTGATGAACCCGTATTTCTTCAAAGTCTTTGTCAATGAGTTTGCAATTTGATCTTTAGTTCTGCAAAAATTAAGCTCAATCTTCCCTTTGTTAACTTGATCCCTCAGAAAATGAAATTTGGTCTCAATATGCTTGCTTCTACCATGAGCAACGGGATTTTTGGCAAGACTTATGGTGGATTTATTGTCTACCATTAGTGATACAGGCCCCTTACTCTTCATTTGAATTTCTTCGAGCAATGCCTCTAGCCACACAGCCTGACAAGCACCATGAGAAGCAGCAATATACTCTGCCTCACATGATGAGAGTGCCACCACACTTTGCTTCTTTGAGCTCCATGAGATTGGAGCTTCACCGAGCATAAAGATATACCCACTTGTGCTTCTCCTATCTGTTTTGTCTCCACACCAGTCAGAATATGAGAATCCCACAAGTTTTCCTCTCTCACCAGCTAGATGTTTAGGGAAGAATACACCATAACTTGCAGTTTCTTTTACATATCTCAGGATCCTTTTTGCTGCTGCCAAGTGAGAGGACCTTGGTTTGCTCATAAACCTGCTGATTACTCCAACTCCATAGGCTAAATCTGGCCTACTATGACAAAGGTACCTCAATGAACCCACAATCTGTCTATATAACGTTGAAACTACCAATTTCTCACTTTCATTTTCTTCTAGCTTCAAACTTCCTTCAACTGGTGTAGTTGCAGGGTTACAATCAGCCATATTAAACCTTCTTAGAACATCAGTAGCATACCTTCTCTGGTGCAGAAAAATTCCTCTCTGTGTGTTTACAAATTCCATTCCCAAAAAGTATGAAAGAGGGCCTAGGTCAGTCATTTCAAATTCTGTCTTCATTTCAGCTTTAAATCTGTAAATTTCAACTTCATTTCCACCAGTCACCAATAGGTCATCAACATACACACAGACCAGCAGCAGGTTGTCTTCACTTGAACCCTTCACATGTACACCAAACTCAACTGTACATTTTCTGAATCCAAATTGTATCAAAAATGAATCCAGTCTTTTATTCCAGGCCCTTGGTGCCTGTTTTAGGCCATACAAGGCCTTGTTTAACTTGCAGACTTTGTCTCTAGCTTCTGGTTTCTCAAAGCCTGGTGGCTGGCTTACATAAACTTCCTCCTCTATTGATCCATTTAGGAAAGCCGACTTCACATCAAGTTGGTGCAGTGACCAACCTTTCGAACTTGCAATTGCAGTTATTAGTCTAATGGTTTCAATGCGAGCCACAGGAGAAAAAACATCATGATAATCTAAGCCTTCCTTTTGTAGGAACCCTTTTGCTACCAACCTTGCCTTATATTTAGCCATTGTGCCATCCAGTCTTCTCTTTACTTTATACACCCATTTGACTGCAATTGGCCTTTTATTTTCTGGTAGTGTGACCAAATCCCATGTCTTGTTTCTATTGATAGCAAACAGCTCCTCCCTCATGGCATTAACCCACTTGGGTTCAGTCATAGCCTGCTCAAGATTGATGGGTTCTGCATCAGCAAACAGGGCTAGATGGACCAAGTCTCCTTCACTGGTTACAACATTATCAGGAAATGAAATGTAGTCATTTAGTCTGGGTGGTGGCTGCCTTATTCTCTGTTGTCTAGTATTAAGAGAACTTGTTAAGTCCTCTGGTGGCTGATTTTTGAACTGTTGATCATCATCAAGGAACATAGACATTGTGCCTGCTGAAGTATTTTCATTTTCACCCCATCTCCAAGTATTTGTCTCATCCACAATCACATCTTTGCTAATCTGGATCTTCTTTGCTACTGGATCAAACAATTTGTATGCTCCAGTGGAATGATAACCAACCAATACCATCATTTCACTTTTGTCCTCCAACTTTTGTCTCTTTACATCAAGCACATGTTTATAATATAAAGATCCAAAAATTCTCAAATGGTGAACATTAGGCTTCTTACCTGACTAGGCCTCCTCTGGTGTGATGCCATTCAGTCTTTTGGTTGGACACAGGTTCAGAATTATAAGTTGCTGTAGAGACAGCTTCTCCCCAAAGTTGATGAGGCAAACTCTTGCTCTTGATCATGCTTCTAGCCATGTCTAAGATGGTTCGATTTCTTATCTCAACAGTTCCATTATGTTGAGGTGTGTAGGGAGCAATTATCTCATGAACAATCCCTTCGGTAGTGCAAAAATTCTCAAACTCTCTGGACACATACTCACCACCTCCATCAGTCCTCAATACCTTCAGCACCTTGCCACTTTGCTTCTCAGCTACAGTTTTGAATCCCTTGAAGATTTCAAAAACATCTGCCTTTCTCTTTATTAAGTACATCCATATTCTCCTTGTATAGTCATCTATGAAGGTCACAAAGTATTTGTTACCTCCAAAAGATGTGACCTCAAAAGGTCCACACACATCTGAATACACAACTTCAAGTGGATCGGCAGTTCTAGTAGCTACATATGACTGAAATGACTTTCTGGGTTGCTTTCCCTTCAGGCATCCTTCACACAACTGTTTTGGAGGTTTGATATAAGGCAAGCCTAGCACCATATTTTTCTCCTTCAGCAAACACAGACTCTTGAAATTCAAGTGACCAAATCTAAGATGCCATAACCAATTTTCATCACTAACACCAGTAGCTAAACACATGAACTCAGCTGCTTGAATATCAACCTTAAAGGTTCTATTGTTTGACAAGGGAACATTTAGGATTAATCTCCTTTTCTGGTTAAAAACCTTCATCATATTGGACTATAGACTCATGGAAAAACCCTTTTCCAGTACCTGCCCCATGCTTAACAGGTTATTCTTCATAGTTGGCACATACAAAACATCAGAAATATATGCTAGATTTCCATCCTTCCTTCGAATCAAGACTTTTCCTCTTCTTTCAGATTGAACAAAACTGTTATCAGCAAACCTGACCTTGCATTTCACATTTTCATCTAATTCAGCAAACCAGTTCTTGTGACCTGTCATATGATTTGAGCATCCTGTATCAAGATACCAAGAACTACAATTACTGCTATCTGAGTTGGTGGTCGCCATTAACAACACCTGATCAGAATCTGAGTCATCTTCTTGTGTTGTATTTGCTTCCTCATTGTTTCTTTTATTTGTGTATCCATTCATCCTACACTCCTTAGCAAAATTGCCATATTTTTTACATGCATAACACTTGATGTGACTCTTGTCAATCTTTTCTTTGGATTTCTTGTTCCTACTACTAGACTTGCCTTCTGAGCTGTCACCAAATTTCTGATCATGAGACCCTTTATTTCGACCAAAGTCTTTGTTGTGAAATGCATTTCTCCTTATTACCCTTCCACTTTCCTTTTTTATTCTTGCTGTAATCTCTTCCACCATATTTGCTGGATGAAGCTTGGAGAGCTTGCTCAACCACTCGTTCAGGATTTCTTTCATTCATCCTCTGCTCATGTGCCTCAAGAGATCCTTGTAGCTCCTCTATTTTCATCACCTCCAAATCTTTAGACTCCTCAATGGCCACTGCAACATAATCGAACCTTGGAGTCAGGGTCCTTAGAATCTTTTCAACCACCATCACCTCTGTGACCTTCTCGCTATTGGATTTCATCGAATTTGTGAGGGTCAATACCCTATTGAAATAGCTAGCCACGCTTTCTTGCGCCTCCATCTGCATTAGCTCAAATTGCCTCCTCAAGGTTTGAAGACGAATCTTTAGCAATTTATCTGCCCCTTTGAAACTTTTCTCAAGAATCTCCCATGCCTCTTTCGCAGTTCTTGCTCCTGCAATCTTTTCAAAATTTGCAGCATCTACACATTGATGAATCAAGAACATTGCCTTGCAATCCTTTTTCTTTGCCTCTCGGAACGCTGACTTATGTGCCTCTGTGGGATTGTCTTCCAGGTCTCGATACCCAGATTGCACAATATCCATCACTTCCTGGTACCCAAATATCACTCTCATTTGGATGCACTACTTCTCATAGTTCTTGTTGTCGAGAATCGACAAGTTCGTTGGGAAATTTCCATTCGATCCTGTCATGGTTATCCTACCACACACCACCTGTAGTGCACTAAGTTTCTTCACAGGTCCTGGTTCGTAAAGCTCTCGATACCAATTTTGTTGGGGAGAAGAAGAATTGTTTGAAAGCCGAGGTAGCTTATTTCATTGATTCAAAAAGTATTTATACACATAATGCTATTTACAGCTAATTCACAACTACACTTATTAACCAACTAACTAACTAACTGTAACAGAACTTTCAAACAAAACTGAATTAACAGAAAAACTACAACACTTAGGTCATTTTGATCAACACCCAAGTTCTTAAATTGATATTTTATAATTTTTTACACTTTTCTATATTACTATATTATTTTTATTATTTTAAGTAATTTAATCATTTTTTATTTACATCCCAACAACTCTAAAATAATTTCTTAAATGGACCCCACAACTTATCTATCAACCAATTACATATCACACAATCATTATTTAAAAAAACTGTTAAGCATCGAAGCTTACACAAGCATCGATACTTAATAAGAACCCCAAATTAAAAGTCTCTCATGGCTCAAAATTGTTAAGTACCGTTGCTTAACTTTTAGCAATTGAGATAAGCACTTGTGATGTTGATGCTCTTAGATTAGAATCGGTGCCTCTATAAGCATCGAAGCTTAAGAGTTAAGATTAACATAATAATAATAATTGTTATATATTGTGGGATTGGTTAAAATAAGTAGGTTGTGGGATTCATTTTAATTTTTTTAGAATTATTGAGATTGAGATAAAAAAAATGATTGAATTGTTTAAAGTAATAATTAAAAATGATATAATAATATGAAAAAATTTTAAAAATTTTAAAAATGTGTTGGGATGGAGATAACCAGCGCGCTTTTGTTGTTTAAGGCTATCCCACATGCCACAACCCCAAAGGCCAGAGGGAAAAAAATGAATTGTGCTTTATTTATGAAACCCACCAAAATTTCCCGTGTCAAAATCTAGAGCCATATAAATTTGATGAACTGTGTCTTTAATCGAATCAAACCCCCTTTTCCTCTCCAACAAAGTGCATCCTGTGCATTATTTTTAATTTTTAGACTTCATAAGGGAACCCAAAAAAATGAACTCTTCCCGGTTTGTTTTCTAAGGCGTGAATAAGTTATATTAAATGAAAATTCTCAAATCTAATTAAGACGTGAATATAGCCTATTTACATAATATGGCCATTATTTTCAAGTTTGCCCTAACAATTTTTAAAAGTATGTTTTGGAATAATACCTTTAAATATGTCATAAATATATTTTTAAATATTAGAATAAATATATTATTTTAAGATATTATAATAAAAATGTGATATAATATTATAATTATATATTATTTAAATTTATTTAAATAGTTGGCGTGTTAAGTTTAGGCGTTTATGAATTGCTGGAAATATGATCTTTCATGGATGCTACAACATATACTTCCATATTCCATATATTTGGTTTTTTAATGTTGTACGCACAATAATTGTATAATTTTTTTTATATCTTTACTAAAATTAATTAATACCTCCATTTATACTTCTCACAATCCATTTATTGCAATTAATTAGTTGACCTTTTATATATTTTTGTTTAGGAAAGAAATCATAAAATTTAAGGTAAGAGGATGACGACAAGTACTTAATTACATTTACCTCACCCCCAAGAAGATAAATGAGGGTTTTCTTAGATTTAGATTTTGACCTGGGTCTAACTCATCCACAAAAGCTAGTTGTAGGGTGAGAACTGCCTAAGGCTTATATATCATTAAATGGTCTTATCACTAATGAATGTGGGACTTTCCAACACACCCCCTCACGCCCAGGACTGGATATATGTAGTGTGGACACATCAAGGGGAGGAGACCCAATAACAACGGATCTAGGATAAGCTCTGATACCATCTTAGATTTTGGACCTGGGTCTAACTCATCCCCAAAAGCTAGCTTGTAAGGTGAGGACTGTCTAAGGCTTATATATTATTAAATGGCCTTATCAGTTATCACTAGTGAATGTGGGACTTTCCAACAGGTTCAACCTGCAATCTGTCAAATACGAGACCCTATCTTAATAAATAAGGATATAATTAAAAAATAAGGTTTATATTAGTCTTGAATTTTTAAAATAACAAAAAGTTTAAAACATAAATAAATATAAAAAAAATAGATATCACTATGCCAAAAAAGCTATTCCAGAGCGCTTCCGTGAAGCATAAAAGGGTGCTTCCGTGTGCCCTAATAGAAACTGCTCTTGTTTCGTCGTTAAAACGAGGGCGTGCTGAGAAGCGCCCTGACGGAAGGAAACGAGGGCGCTTCTAAAAAACATGGAAGCGCCCTCTACAAAGTGTCTGGGAAGGAGGGCGCTTCAAAGAAGCGCCCTGGTTGGCCATGACAAGGGCGCTTCCCTGAAGCGCCCTCCATGTGCACCCTCCTTTCATTTTTTTTATTTCTGCTCTATAATTTATATGAAGCTGTGAATACAATATTTCACACCTGCAATAGTCAATACACCATTCCAGAATTTCATCCTTGAAATTAATGTCAAAAGTTTTGAATTATATGCTTAACATATACAACATCCTTAACCAAGACTAAGTCTAGTTAGTTATGAACCTATAAAAAATTTGGCAGAGTTTCCTCTGTTTTTACAAGTTTTCCCAATTTAACAAACACTTGTAAAACTCCATACCAGCAGCCAGAAATCATGTCATGAAAGTAATGTCAGAATTAGTGCATAGAATATGCTTAACAAACATCCTAAAGCATGACTAAGTCTACTCATTATAAGCTAAAAAAAAATTGGCAGAGTTTCCTCTGTTTTTACAAGTTATCCCAGTTTATCAAACACCTGTAAAACTCCATACCGGCAGCCAAAAATCATGTCATGAAAGTAATGTCAGAAGTGCATAGAATATCCTTAAACAACATCCTAATCCATGACTAATTCTACTCATTATAAGCTAAAAAAAATTTGGTAGAGTTTCCTCTGTTTTTACAAGTTATCCCAATTTATTAAACACCTGTAAAACTCCATACCAGCAGCCAGAATTCATGTCATGAAACAAGTGCTTGTCATTAAAGTATATATATAACATCAAATCAATGTATACAAAATTTACAGAACTAGCTTATTTAGTTAACATCTTTGTACAACATTTTCAGATTAAAAGTACATGTGTAATTACTCACCATCAACAATTACAAATCAATCACAAACAAGTGGTTACAACATGTTTTGCCCATTCTTCTCTAACCTCATCAAGTTGCTCCATTGTGTAACTCGGGCATCGGTGTTGAGCAAAGTACTATATAAAAACCCAAAATTTTATTTCATTAATAGAAGTTCTAAATGGGGAGAAAAATACTTGTTATAAAAATTCCAAATTACCTCTCTTGATATAGTGAGTGCATTTTGTTGGATTATCTCCTTCATGAAACGCATAACATAAAGGTCGCAATCATTGTTGTTAGTTTGCCGTGGACACTACAAAAATAATTTATATTCAAATCAACTTACGTAATGATAAGTTACGAAGGAACACAAGAGTTCGCGCAACATTACCTGTATGCGGTACCAAATGGGATCAGGTATAATCATATTCTTTGTAGTTTGAAAACCATTTAGCGTTCGAAATTCTTTAAAAGATCTAAACCAATAAAACAAATAATATGTATGAGAACTCTAATATAAACAATGTAAGTGTGATTGTATAATGTTACTTAACATAGAAAACTTACTTATTAATCACAGATTTCATCGGTTCGTAATGGGTAGGTTCTTTGCGCAAGGAGTCCAAAAAGTATACCTTGCCAAAATCAACCAAACTCAAGGCGCATAGAACCCAGTGTTGCCTACAATGATATTGTCAAATGTGTCAAACAGTTACAGAAAAAAAGGTGCAGATAGTAAAAAAAATGGGTGCAGCCAGTAATACAGTTACATAAATAAAAAGCTTCAAATAGCAAAAAAGGGGGTGCAGCAAGTAATATGTGTTGAGGGCCAGCAGAAACCAAACCCTAAAATCTAAGAGAGGGGCATTACCTCTAGCTCTCCAAGCTGGTGCGGCGGCCAAGGAAGGAGGAGGGAGGAGGAGACAGCGCGTGAGAAGAGGAGGGAGGAGGACGGCGGGCGGAGGAGAAGAGGGAGGAGGACGACGGACAACAAAGGGTGCTGGACAACGGCACGACGGCTCAAAAAGGGGAAGACGGCCAAGAGAGAAGGAGGAGAAAACGTTTTTTTAGAGAGAGAGAGGGTTGTGTGTACTGACGCGGGAGAGAGAAAGAAATTTTTAAATGATCATCTGAGACGTGTAGGGCGCTTCCTGGAGCGCCCTAAAGGGAGGGCGCTTCCAGAAGCGCCCTGGATGCCTATTTGTTTAAAAAAAAAAATTTGGTTCAAAAGCAGGGCGCTTCAGTGAAGCGCCCTGTATACCAATTTTTTTTTAAAAAATGTTACAAAGCAGGGCGCTTCAATGAAGCGCCCTGGATATCAATTTTTTTTAAAAAAATGAAATAAAATGAAGGGCGCTTCACTGAAGCGCCCTGGATATCAATTTTTTTAAAAAAATAAAATAAAATGAAGGGCGCTTCACGCCCTGCATATCAATTTTAAATAAAATAAAATAAAATACCAGTTAAAAAGCAGGGCGCTTCCCCTGAAGCGCCCTACATATTTATTTTAAGGGCGCTTCCGTCCAAATTTTAAGCGCCCTGAAGGGAAAACGTTCATTTCAAACACTTAAAGACACGGAAGCGCCCTAAAGTAAGTGCTCTTATATCCTAAATTTGGCATAGTGTATGGAATAGAGGGAGGAGTATAAACTCATGAAAGAAAAATTAACCTACGAATTTTTTTTTACATGAATGACATAAGAGTTTACATTGGATTATGTTTTTTTGGAAGATCACATGTATCCTCCATGAAAGACAATATCCTTAGAGCCTAATACAGACTTCTATGAGAGACAAAACTTTCTCTCCTAATATTCAACACAACTACATATCTAGGACTCACTCGAGAATACTTGTTATAATTACTTATCCGCAGGTACAAATGAAATTGTACAAGTCATTCTGCTATTTTTCGTGGGAAAAATTTGATAGTTAAATGCCAAGTGTATGGAGAGAGAAAAAGATATTTCATGTGTGGGACTCACATCTACTAATGAGACTCATATATGCACTTTATCTAACTCTCCTACTGTCCCCCCATTCACTTGAGAGATCCATTTCCGTGTAACCAAAACCATTTATATAAGAAAAACTGAGAATTAATTTCTCCTTTTTTTTAATGGAGGTAAAAAGACTTTGCATTAAGCAAAAGAGAAACCTCATTCCAAGAGGAGTGCTCCTTTTACATTGTGTCCCCGTGTGTAATGTAAACCTTGAAACAAATTATCTAAATTTGATTAATATTTCTTATTTACTTTCTACAGTGTTCCATTCCATGTCCTCACTGTGATGTTTTGGCCAAAGTGGGAACGCTAGAAGATGCCTACATATAGGTGCGTCATATCAAAGTGCAGAAGGGCCTAACTATTCTCCTATTACCACATATATTTCTCACATTCAGCACAATTGAATCTTTGGTTTTAACCTACCTTACCTGTTAGGTGTGCAAAGGTCAATTGGCTCTCAGAGTCAAACTTCCCTTCCCTAGCTCTGGCTAATGCTATTCGAATAGCATTGGAGTTCCTTAACCATTTTTCTGTCAAACTTAAGAACAAATTAACCAGCATTATCTTAAAGGATGATGTAAGAGGAAATTATGTGAAAACATCATTTCTACATTGGCAACTAAATAGAATAAGATCATATCAAAGACGGAAAGCACTGCAGTTTTGAAAGGTCAGAAAGTGGTTTTCAACATTATATTGACGATTATCTTATACATATATAACTGAGAAAGAAACAATGGCACTCCTCTCATTCAAAATGTGAATTTTTTTTCTTTATCTTTGGAATGTCAAAGTTGGTAACGTTGACTAAATTCTCTATAAATAGTAGAATCTAGTTCGCTTCATGCATCACCAATTAAACTTAACTAATTCCTTAATCTTCACTTCAATTGCCATTTCCCCTTCTGCCCTATATGGCGCTTTATCTTTTCTGTTTCCTTCTCATTACCATCTTGATTTTCATGCAAACTCTGGCAGATACTTCATGCACTGATTGTTTCATTCATTCTCGCGCAGCATATTACCCAAATTCTGAAGAACATGGAACAGACGGTAAGAAAATTGAAAGAAGGAAGTATAACAACCAATTTACAAATAGTAAATTAAGTGTAATTTCTCATATATGCTTTTTTTGAGTTCATTTGCAGTAGGTGCATGTGGGTTTGGTTCATTTGGTGCTACGGTGAATGGCGGGGATGTATCAGCTGCATCTAATCTTTATCGAAACGGTGTTGGCTGTGGTGCCTGTTATCAGGTCAGTATGCAATAAAATATATATGCCTATATGCATTGTGGTTCTAGGCATATATATATGCTAGCACTTTCTTTGGGCTATTTTTGTCATTTGGTCATTGACGTTTTATTATGTTGTAATTTGGTCAATAATAAACAGGTGAGGTGCAGCAACAGTGCTTATTGTTCAGAGAAGGGTGTGACAGTAGTTATAACTGACCAAGGCTCAAGTGATAACACTGATTTCATTCTTAGTAAACATGCCTTTGGCCGGATGGCTCAGACCACTGATGCAGCTGCTTCTCTATTAGCCCTTGGCGTGGTTGATATTGAGTATAGACGGTAAGATACAAACTAACTCTGATTTCATTTTTTTAGAGCATCGATATTTGGCTATAGGCTTTTTATTACTAAACTGCAAGTATTTCAGAAATTAATTAAAGACTTAATTAGCTGAGGCAATGCTATTTTTCTATATCCAGTGTTGCATGCAGCTACCCAAGCAAAAACATAACAATCAAGATAGATGAGAGCAGCAGCAACCCTTATTACTTGGCTTTTGTCATATGGTATCAACAAGGAACGAGAGACATAACTGCTGTGCAGCTCTGTGAGGTACTATCTGCTACCTAATTCCTTGTCTTGTGATAATTAACTAACTTGCAATTTTGTCAAATCTTTGGTTTGAATTGACCCAATTCTTTTAATCAGTAAGAAGAAGTATATAGTTAAATAATAATTGATTGTTTATATATATATATATATATATATATATATATATATATTGAAATCATTAGATATAGATCCTTAATCGCCCTGCTCTACACCAAACCATTGGAAACTACCCCTTTCTTTTGTTACAAGTATCAATTCAGTTCCTAGTAGTAAATATCTGAAAAATTAATGTCAATTGAAATATAGCACTATTAGTCTATTAGTTAGGTGAAAAGCATTGTAGATAGTTCATGTTGGGAAACAATGCTAGTGCATCAGCATTTATAAGATAATTAATGATGGTAAGTTCTATTACTTTGTGCAGACTCAGAACTTTGTGTGCAAGTTACTGGATCGGAGCCACGGAGCAGTGTGGACTATTACCTCTCCACCGAGTGGACCTTTGTCTATAAGGATGTTGTTTAGTGATGAAGAAGAGGGAGAAGAAACATGGATTGTTCCTGTTAATAACATACCCCAAGACTGGAAGGCTGGAGAAACATACGACACAGGGGTACAAGTGAACCTATAGAGATTAGAGAAGCAGCAAAAATTGATTTATTAATTAATTAATTAGTATCCCATGACCGTGTAACGAAAGAAACAAGTCATCACATCATGTCTAGTGGATTTACATTTTCTCCCCTCCCCTCTTTATGATATTGTTTTTCTCCTAATAAGTTATGATGGCTACGGATTATGGATGCCATCCAACTCTACTCTATTAAACCAATTGTTTTATATTTCTATTCTCTAATAAAATTAATTTTCCATCTTGCTTTCCATTGATGTTGAGCCACTAGACTTACCATGTCATTATTATTATCCGTTTGGTTTACAGTTGAGTAGAATTAATTTTAGAAATCAATGGTTGAAATGAGTGATGCATGTTTTACGAACCACGTAGACAGAAATAATTTAAAATAAATTCTGCAAAACTATGATTTTACACTGTTGAAACGTCAAATCGGGCTCAGAAGGTGGACCAGAGAGAGATGCGGACACAAGGTCATTGTATCAATTCATCTCAATATCATTACTTCCAAGTTGCATATTCCACATCTTTACATGATTGATAGCTTGTGATTTGTGAATATCTGTTGCATCTCCAAATGCGTGTGTGTGGCCATCTCCAGCAAGCTTTTAATAATCATGAGGAAGTCTTTCAAAATAAACAATGATGATGAAGAAAGTGAATTTGTCAATGTTTATATTTCAAATAAAATAAATAATAATGAATAGCCAACTAATCAATCAACCAATTGTAGTAACACTAGTTCTTCCACTTGTTTTCTCTAATTTTTCTCAAATAATGCAGTTAAAAACACTAATGAACCTTTACAGATCTGAGGAACGTCCATTTCGAAACAAATAGAATGAAGCAGAAAGATACAAAACTTCCAAGATAAGGCACATTCAGCAAGAACATCCACCCGACTGATTTTGAGATTCATAGCTACCAGAAGATTTTAGGTTCACGTCAACCATATCTTCTTGTTTTGTGGAAGATAGTGTTTCCATTCCAGGTAATGCAGCAGCAATTTTTCGAAAGAGGGCCTAAATACAGGTTTGACAAAACAATACACAAGAAGTCAGAACCTGGTAATATGTAAAATCTAGACTAGATTCTAGGGTACTATATATGCAAGGAAATGAAGATAATCCAGTAACTGAAACAGTTAACCTTCAGAAAACCATCACAACAGCAAAAGGAAGATCTTCAACACACAGGAAGCTATTTTTTTGAAAAATTTAAGTTGATCAGTAAAAACAACCAACTGTTGCCAGCATTCTGCAACATCTCATCAGGATATGACACACCTACTACAATAGTTTATATGGATGTGACATCCTACACCACATTTGAATCTTTTCCAACAACTCATCCAAAATAGCTATTGGCTATATAGTTAACTACAAGAAAATTTTATTCAACTATTCTTCCAAGGATAATCAAAATGAAAAATACAATCACACAGGGCCCGATGAGCAAAGAATTGTCATAATCATTTCAGGCTGATCATGGTAAACCAGAAAGTTATTGGATTATTATCACAAAAGAAGAGGGATGCTGACCTTTATATTAAAGCCAGCTTTGGCACTAGCTTCAATAAACATGACGTTTAGTTCACGAGACTTTGCTTCCCCTTCCTCTGTAGAGACTTGCCTGTAGACTCATGCAAAGAATATTGCCCACAAATAAGAACCAACACCCAAAATGACCAGCTGAATGGAAATTTATATGAACTCTTATAAAAGACATCAAAACAACACTGCAGAGCACACATGGAACACCTCAAGGGTCAAGCAAGTAAAGCCTAGGAGCAAATCTAGCTCTCACTTTCATGGGACAATCACATGATATAGGGCTCTGCTAATTCCTAACTCCTAAGTCTGTATCTTGTATAGTACTGTAACAGTGAACTCCTGACAGTTCTTAAAAAGTAAGCAAGATTCTTAGAGCACTGGTTTGGACATGGGAGAATGAAGTATTTTCCAAGTTCACCAAGTCAGGAAACAACATTTATTTTGCAACTGGTGTTCAGCTAGAAGATTTTCTTTTAAAGAAAATTGCATTTTAACAGTTTTTCCAGAATATTTAAACAACCACGCTGAAAGGACTGAAGGACATGTTGGATAAAATTCGGGAAAAATAGTTTTTAAAGTCCTGCTTCCCTATTTCCCCAACCCCATTTTTCTTCAATGCATACATACCTAATAATAAATATATTGAAGAGCAGAAGTGTCTAAAATTGCCCTAAAATGACAATGAATGAATCAAAATAAAAAAGGTATTGGTTATAGAAAACAAAACTGCCATGCCATGAAACAGGCCAGTAGAAGTCATCTGATGAAGTCATTTTACCATTGATTAGCTATTACCTCTTCTCCACAAGGTCAGTTTTGTTCCCAACAAGAACAATTATAACATCACTGCCTCTTTCACTGCGCACCTCTTCAATCCACTTTGATGTGTTGAGGAATGTTTGACGGCCTATATAGAAAACTTAATAATCAGAATGCAACATTCAAAGTCTTCTGGCAAAATGCCAAAAAAATTATGCACAGATGATTCAAACCACCCAGAGGATCCAAGAAGGTGACCATGGAAAATAGGCTGAAGTTGTTAAAGAAGGTTACTTCTAGAAAAAGTTTTATTTCTTGACAATGATTCAGTTATTTGACACAGGTAACTTCAGACCCTGAGGAACATGTCTTGTTCCCCAGGTTTTAGGAGTCCTTTTATTCACCCACTTTAATGTAATTTATATTCAGAGAAAAAAAAAAAAAAAAACAGGAAAGGAGGTACTCTGCTTTCTGGGATGTGAAAAATGAACATTTTGCTTCTATCCAAAATAAAAACATAGAAACCATTATTCTAAGGGTAAAATATTAAAAAGATTTTGTATGCCACATGCATTTTCCCTTTATAAACTCTACTTAACTATTATTATAAGGCAAAAGCAGCTAAAAGGAACAAGTGAAAGGAAAATTACTAAATGACATACTTGCAATATCATAAACAATGACAGCAACAGATGAGTCCCTAATGTAGCTTGGAATAAGACTTCTAAATCTTTCCTGTCCAGCTGTGTCCCTGTCACCACATGTCATTCTCGTGAAGAAAAAATAATATTAAATGATGAAGAAATCAAATAATGCTTATATAAGTAGCCTCGATTTGCAATTAAACACATCAAACTTCATGGACCTCACCCTGATTAACCAATATGCAGCAATAATTTAATACTTGAAGTAGAGCATAAAGCTAAACGAGATGCAAATAGTAAAGTTATACTTGAACTCTTTAGATTATTTGGAATTGCTTGAGAAAATTCCTCTCAGCCCCTATGAATTTATATTAAATCTTATTACAATTAAATATAATAGTTAACAGATAGAAGCACCAAATGCTGCAGATTTGTTGATATAAAACCTGTTAGAATTAATCACATGTTATCAGAATTAGTCACAAGCCATTTGTTGTACAAATCCAAGATTTGGTGCTAATTACGCTTAGATTTAGCATTACATTCATTTGTATTTAATGTGTATACATTATAAATACAGAGGTATGTGGTCTGATTTAGACACAGAAATTCCAATTCTATAAAACCTTTCACGTGCTTTCACTTAACAATTTAAGCTTTTGGGATAGTTAATTCATGACATGATACCAAGGATTTTATGACCAAGTGGTCTAGAGTCTGATCATTGTTGCTCTTATTCTTCTAAATAAAAGTTAAATTTCAGAACAAGGTTGGATGGGCTTGTGCATTATCCAGCTTCAGGTCCAAAAGGCTCTTGTGTGAGCGGGCGTGTTAGATATAAAACCATTCATGAGCTTTCACCTAACAGTTTAACTATTGTGATAGTTGGTTCATGACATCCATCAACTTCAAAACTTTTCTATGTTTTAAATAAAAAAAGCAGATGAACACAAGAGCAAAATAATAAGAATAGTTAAGAGCCACAGAAAATGGACATCCTTAAAAGATGTGAGATGCGTCAAATGATTTCAATACTATATAGATAAAATTTTCAACAAGTGAATGAAAGAACTTTAATGTTAACATTCATAAAATATCACATCCTTAAAGCCACTTAAGTATACCAAATAAACCTTTGAAATAAAAAAAAAATGAATCAAATAGAAGATAAACATGACAATATTAAATTATGATGCATTTATAGATTGGTGAATGAGAGCATAGGAAGGAAAGATAATTATGCTCCCTCACTTGTATGGAAGTTCAGTTTTTTAAGAGGGGAGGGAATCAAGAGTACCCAATATCACCCTGTATCTTCCCAATGGGAAACTGTTACATCCTTCACATATTGCTAAAGAAAAAATAAATTGTGTTCTCCTAAAGCTTTATAAAACTCCCAAATTAAGTATTCTAGTATCACTTTATTATTAAGAATAGAAAAATTAGATTATTACAGTAATAACATTGACATTCCCCTCCTCTCCTTAATTTAGAATAACCAAACAATGCTAGGGAAGCTACCCCACTCCTTCCTCATCCATTTTCCTCTGTAAGACCATTCTTTTCCCGTCCCAATAGAATTTCCAAAACAATCATGTTACATCTTACCACAATTGCAGCCGAACTGTTCGATCTTCAAGATACATAGTTTTTGATAGAAAATCAATACCAATTGTAGCCTGTTTGGAAAGTTAACAAGAAGTTTGAGTACAAGCCAAAGATAAAAATGTATAATCCATTTTGAAAATGCATATCGCACAGGAATTTGCTTGTACATTATGCTTATAAGATTACTTAGTTTAATGATAAGCTTATGTGCAGACATGCATGTGCACAAATAAGGAAACGAAGAATAAAAATGACTTAAATATCTCAGATAATATATGGACAGCAAGTTAGTAATGTGTATAAGTCCTAATTATGACTTCACTTTGCAGGTGGAAAAGGAAGTAGAGAAGAAGAATGCATATATTGTTTTGCATCATTACAAAATGAAGTAAAGAGAAAGGACCAAAATTATCAAAAGAAAATTTGTCTGATTCTTATCCTCACATGAACAGAAAGAAAGAAAAAAAAAAAACAACCCCAGCAGGCAAAATTGATTTGCTGTTAAAACTTGTGCATTTAATAGTTCGAGTTTCAAGATATCAGTAGCATAACTTAAATCAGAAGGTCATATTACCCCTTGCTAAAATACAAAAAATAAAAAATAAAAAATAAAGAATAAAAATAAGAAGAGTTAGAGGTATAAGCCATTCATGGGCTTCTAAACCTCTCAGCGGCTCAATCCTTGCCACTCCATTGTTCAATTGGGCATGTTAGAGAAGTAAAGCCATTTATGGCTTCTACCTAATAGCTTAAGCTTAGAGAAAATTTGATTCCTTGACAAAAAAGTCACATTTTCCATCTACTTTAGGACCTTAGAAGTTCGAGGCTAGATTGAAATTATCAATATCATACCTACAAAAGATATCCCAATTGCATAAAAAATAAATTTTGGGTCCAGATAAGCCGGACCCAGGATCTATATTAGCAGCATTTACAGGTAACAAAATGCCATCATCATCGCAAACTGAAACCCATCATGATCCCACAGGAAAACGGTGATCTGTTTAAACTGCTCCTCAACAGCAAAATATAATACATAAATTGAATCTGATATATATGATTCAGATCAATCATTATAATGGTCAGTATGGTAATTCAGTGAGGTACAGCATTTGCTGACATTTTTCTTTTTCCTGGTCCAAATAAACACATTGAAACTCAGAACTGCCTGAGAAAGTGGATCTGATTATGAGGAGAAACGAATACCTGATAAGTGTTGTCAAATTTATCATACATGAAGCGAGTGATGATGCTGGTTTTGCCTACAGACTGATCACCCAAGAACACCAGCTTGTATTTTGCAAGAGCTGACACTGGCGCCATTTTCACAGTATCGCTGATGCGGGACACAGATCAACTCACCAAAACGCCGCTTCTCATTCAGATTTCCTCGTTTCTCTGAAGTCTGAATTATTACGAAGAAACTTATTTTCAAAAATTTTTGTAAGAAAGAAAATCAATGAAAAGGTATTTTCATTGTCTCTATGAAACTTTGAAGATAGAAATAGAACCAAAATAAAAATAATATAATAATTTTATAATTAAAAATGAAAATATTTTTTTAATTAAAAATAAAATATAAAAATGAAAATAGAAAATATTTTCTACTCCTCAATTTTTTTCACTACTACCATAAAATGTTTCTTTTTATATTGGTGGATTTTTTCTCCTTTTCCTTTCATGTATTTCTATTTTTATGAGTCATTTTTTATCGGAATGTAAATATAATAATAGTAAATTCCACCGAAAACAAATAAATATTGTACAGTCATTCAGTCTTTTAGATATCAACATGACCATAGTATGTTGGTTGCAATTATGAAATTCATTCATATATTGGATTACATTGATAAATCATAGCATGTTTGGTTGGATTCTACCATAATGAAATATTATTTCAGTAGTGTATTAGACATTAAAACTTACAATTAACTATATCGTTGCCCTTAAACTACTGGTTATTAGATCTAGCTAGTTAATACAACATTCTTAGGAAAACATTAGAAGATAAATAAAAGGATATTATAACATTTGCCAGGTGAATTAATAAAACAAATACTTCACCCTGCTTCTCTTAATATGTCGTTATCTATTGTTAGAAGACAATAGAATATATAGATGGTGAGTTAATAAGGAAGGTGTTGCAAGGGTAGATAAATAGATGATACAAAGAACTATATCGGATTGCTGAAAGATATGGTAATTCTCTTTTGCCAAAGGAGACACTTCACCCCTCTCCTCAAATCATGTTGATACCAATTCCATAGGCTAAATTTACAGTACATGGAGGAAAAAAAACATGCACCGGTACAAGGGAAATTTCAGGCGTTGATTTATTATTAAAAATATCGTGTGGCTGTGAATGAAAAGAGGCAACCCGTTGATGAAGCCTTATTGCTATTTGCTAAAGAGGGCCTTGTTAAAGAAAGTAATTGTGTCCGCAGTATGTAGAATTTGCGAAGAAGGACGGTGATGGAGGAATGTTTTGGCGCACGAGAGTTGAACAATTGAAGGTTCTGCACATATATTTATCATCTTTATTTATTGTATCAATTTTATTGTTATATTTATTGTTTCATGCCCATTTTCATTAGTAATTAATTAATGAAAAATAGCTATACACGCCGATTAATTGTGAGAAAATTACCGGGTCGTCCGCTTGCATGGATGATCTTTGGTGTTGAGTTTCATGGGGTTTCGGCGAGAGCGTGATACCCATTGGTGGTTTGGACTGTGTATGAGGAGCTTACCTAAAACCATAAGTCTCTTTTACGCCCGGGGGGTGGGTGGTGCTGTCTTGGTGGTTTGATTTTCACATGGTTTATTAGCCGGAGGTAAGGGATGGTGTGGGGGACGTGTTGAAAATTTTTTGTGAATTTTTTTAAAATAGGCTAATTATTGTGAATTAATAACAGTTAATTAGTTATTAATTAATGAAAAATAGCTATACATGCCGATTAATTGTGAGAAAATTGTCGGGACGTCCGCTTGCATGGAGGATCTTTGGTGTTGAGTTTCGTGGGGTTTCGGCGAGTGCGTGATACCCGTTGGTGGTTTGGACTGTGTACGAGGAGCTTACCTAAAACCCTAAGTCTCGTTTCCGCCCGGGGGGTGGGTGGTGTTGTCTTGGTGGTTTGATTTTCACATGGTTTATTAGCCGGAGGTAAGGGATGGTGTGGGAGACGTGTTGAAAATTTTCTGTGAATTTTTTAAAAATAGGCTAATTATTGTGAATTAATAACAGTTAATTAGTGATTAATTAATGAACAATAGCTATACACGCCGATTAATTGTGAGAAAATTATTGGGTCGTCCGCTTGCATGGAGGATATTTGGTGTTCAGTTTCATGGGGTATCGGCGAGAGCGTGATACCCGTTGGTGGTTTGCACTGTGTACGAGGAGCTTACCTAAAACCCTAAGTCTCTTTTCCGCCAGGGGGTGGGTGGTGTTATCTTGGTGGTTTGATTTTCACATGGTTTATTAGCCGAAGGTAAGGGATGGTGTGGGGGACGTGTTGAAAATTTTTTGTGAATTTTTTTAAAATAGGCTAATTATTGTGAATTAATAACAGTTAATTAGTTATTAATTAATGAAAAATAGCTATACATGTCGATTAATTGTGAGAAAATTATTGGGTCGTCCACTTGCATGGAGGATCTTCGGTGTTCAGTTTCATGGGGTATCGGCGAGAGCGTGATACCCGTTGGTGGTTTGGACTGTGTACGAGGAGCTTACCTAAAACCCTAAGTCTCTTTTCCGCCCGGGGGGTGGGTGGTGTTGTCTTGGTGGTTTGATTTTCACATGGTTTATTAGCCGGAGGTAAGGGATGGTGTGGGGGACGTGTTGACAATTTTTTGTGATTTTTTTTAAAATAGGCTAATTATTATGAATTAATAACAGTTAATTAGTTATTAATTAATGAAAATAGCTATACATGCCGATTAATTGTGAGAAAATTGTCGGGACGTCCGCTTGCATGGAGGATCTTTGGTTTTGAGTTTCGTGAGGTTTCGGCGAGTGCGTGATACCCGTTGGTGGTTTGGACTGTGTACGAGGAGGTTACGTAAAACCCTATTCTTTTCCGGGCGGGGTGGGTGGTGTTGTCATGGTGGTTTGATTTTGACATGGTTTCTTAGCGGAGGTAAGGGGTGGTGTGGGGGACGTGTTGAAAATTTTCTGTGATTCCTATTAAAATAGGGTATTTATTGTGAATTAATAAGAGTTAATTAGTTATTAATTAATGAAAAATAGCTATACACGTCGATTAATTGTGAGAAAATTACTGGGTCGTCCGCTTGCATGAAGGATCTTTGGTGTTGAGTTTCGTGGGGTTTCGGCGAGTGCGTGATACCCATTGACACGAAAAAACAATAAGCAAATGAATAGTGGAGATGAATATTCGCACAAAAAAACTATTAGGAAATGAATAAGGGAAAAGAATATTCGATAATAAACCTATTAAAAATTATTAACAAAACTTAGCAAATTAATTGGTACTTATAATATTAAGTTAGTAATAATAAGGGGTCATGGATGTGTACCATATTTATAAGAGTAGTGTTGAATTAATTGAGACTCTTTATTTTTTTCTCCCATGTAATTAGTCAATTGTGTTATACTGTCAATGTTAATTAGTTACTTTCCAACCTCTAGTAAGTCGATGTTTATGACAAATGATAAATAAAGAAATATAGTGATTGAGTGAGCAATGGGCATGCTTGACTTAAATTTACAATATTATCTAGATACAGTCTCAGATTTAAGAAATTACAAAAATAAAAATAAATAAAAAATAGAAACAACCACCCCAAGTAGTAATCCCCTTCCTTCTCAGCCGCCGTGAACCACCCCATAAATCACCAACACACGGTCCCCTTTCTCCCTCAGCCGCTCCACCACCAGCTTCCCTCACATCACCTGCAACCAGTCAACCCAAAAAAAATAGAGCAGAATCAGAGAGCAATGGGAATCAGAATAGAACCCAAACAAAAAACACAAGTCAGATCAAGAGAGAGGGGAAAAGGTTCGTTTATCAGTCTCCGTAGACCTTCACCTCCGCGAGTACCCCCCTCTGTTCAGGCCGCTATGCACGACCGCCGTCAGCCGCGGCCACGGTTCCTCCACGCGTTCGTACCCTCTCCAGCGGCCTCCGTCGTGTGTGGCTGTCCCTCCGTCCGCTGCCAGAATCGTCGCGCGGCCTCTGTCGCGCGTTTCGGACTCTCGCCTTGCGCCGCCGCGCGCTGCAGCCACGGCTATGCCTCGCGCCCCCTCCCTGTCAACGAGTCCTAATGCATAATTGGTATGGGGAGATTTATTGAGAGGAGACGCTCCTTTGGGTAACGTTGGGAACCACATGGGTTTGGAAGAGAGTAATAAAACCCCATCAACAGCGGCGGAGCCCTCTTTTCCTCTCGCAAAGAGCCGAGTAGTATCTTTTAGCAGATGACCACTCAAGGGGTCCTTCACAAATTGTACTCCCAGGTCCTCCTTCGCAATTTACTTTTGGTCAAAGCCCCTACTTAAAAGGTCCCTAAATATTATGTATTACTTTTGCTCACCGGTCATTTGTGAATGTATCGGTACATGGATATTAAAACCATGTACCGTAAAAAGCACCAATTCCATAATTGAAACTCATTAATGTCCTAATTATTTTACCATTCAATCGTTGTGATTATAAATATTGATTTCACCGATATTTGCTTTATATATGTCCATTTAAATTGTCTAACTCATATCCTATAAAAGAAAGCTTCTAAGAAATTTACCATTATCCACATTGCATCATATAGTTATGAACACTCTTTCTAATTAAGTGGATCCAAATTTATCAATAAAAAATTGTACTAAGGTGCTATTTGGAAGAGCTTATTTGAGCTTATCTTATGACATAAGCACTTATGTAACTGTTTGGGTAAACTTATGAAAAGAGCTTATGACATGCTCATAAGCTGTTTTTAGCTTATTTCAATAAGCTCCTCAGAATAGCTTATAGAATAACTTATGGAGAATTTAAGTACACCACACCTTTAATTTTCATCAATTTTTTTAAGATCTTATTCATTAAGTGCTTATTAAATAAGAGCTTATGTTATAAACACTTAAATAAGTTGTATTTCCAAACGGGACCTAAATAGTTTCTCTTTAGTTAACATGTCTGTTGCGTCTTCTAAGGTTAGCTCCATTGGAATTAATATCATATCTCGACAACATGACTCACCAAATCACTTAAAAAGATGTTGAGCATAAGTTGTAGCTTAAAATGGTTCATTAGTTGGCGCATAACAATTTATGTGTTTGGTTAATTTATCATTAGGTATGACCCTTGTTCTAAGAAGGATTATAAAAAAAAAAGAAAACAAATGAAAGATAGATAAAAATAGAAAAGAATACCATAACATTATTTACTTGGTATAATTAGAGGCAAGTGTTATTGGTGTAGATTTAAAAGAGAGAATGTGTGAATATAGTTTTGTTAAAAGTATTTATTGAGGGAAGTTTATTAATAGTCTTTTATAGCTAATATCCTTTCACTTTTTTAATCCACAAGAACCATAATATTTTTTTCGCTATTTGTTGTATGTCATACATTTGTGTTTAAGTTTGGTATTGAGTATGAAAAGTAATCATTATTCACTTTGATGAGAAAGATTTTAGCTATTGAAATTTTATAAAAGGCAACACATTTCCTATCAATAATCAATAATGAAAGAACGTAGAGGAAATTATAATTTAACCTTAAGGTGATTGGATCAGTTTTTTAATTATACAATATAGACTTTGGAGTAAACTCTCATTTTCATCCTCAATCTTTATAAAAGTTTTCATGTTAATTCTTACACTAAAAGTATACTAATAAAGTTCATTGACCTATATTTCTGCTGGTCATATTGGTTTTAATTTACAGTTTTGCCAATCATATTAACTAATTCTAAGTCAAATTTCAGGCTGAAATCCTTCCATGTGATTATTTTTTCACACCACAAATAATGGGGAAAAAAAAGATAGACACAAATGTTAACAAAATATGTAAAATCCTGTGCAACAATGAGAGATGTTGCACAACTCATACGGGAAAATCCAAATTTGCGGGTGGTAGATGGAGCAACTCAAATGAGAGGCATGACAACCAACTGTTCCCCATATGTTAATATATAATGTTAGACAAATATGTCGTCATGCAAGCATGTAATCACCGTCTAATGCGGATCAGGGCTGAATATCTGATAAACATACCTTGATATAGCACACCTGATCAATGACAATGAGCATTCATTTGGTTATATATTTTGCGGAGAGACTAATGCTAACGACAAGGATCCGCAACAACTGGATTCAGTCTCCGCCGGCCATTGATTTGAAGCCTTATAATTATTATGGTGGGTATTATATAGTTGGAAAGTGTTGGCAGGACGGACAATCGTCGTAGCTAAATGTTCCCAATAAATTCAAACAGATACATAACGTCAATCCAAATGCACAAGTAAAATTTTAGACTTATCACACGTTTCATAGGGTACAATGAACATAATCCAATGTTAAGTTTGGCAACTTTACTACATTAGTACATTATGGCAGGCATAACTAACTAGCAACAGAAATTTTCTAGACAGAACTTCTATCAACCCCTACCCAGCACCGCTTATATATTCTTTTACCTTCTCATATAATGCTGTAAAAGACTAGAGAAACCTGCATAAAACAAAAAGCATGACACACAATGGTGCAAGAGCACAAGATAAAGCATATTCAACAGGCACATCCACTTGACTGAGGTTGAGATTGAGCGCTGCCAGTTGAAGACTTTAAGTTTACATCAACCATGTCTTCTTGTTTTGCAGAAGATAGTGTTTCCATTCCAGGCAATGCAGCAGCAATTTTTCGAAAGAGGGCCTGTACAGATGTCCAATAAAGAAAATATAGGGTAAGTGGGAAGTAATAGAACTAAATAAGAATCGCAGAAGTTATTTCCAAGAAAGAGAAGAAAAAGATGATGCAGAAAAATCACAGGTTGAGACAAACTGATATATGAAAGTAATTTGAAGGTACCTATGTAAAAGAACACTGCTGGCCTGAAAACGATTAGAATTGTAACAACTAACAAGTAGACAGCCAATATTCAAAGGCTCAAATAAGTACTGACAGAGTCCAATCATCATAATTTTGTATAATTCATTTCACTCTGGTGGGAAACAGAGAACTTATTCAGATGTATGGAAAGAGAAAAAAAGGGAAGTCAGCTTACCTTTATATTAAACCCAGCTTTAGCACTAGTTTCAATAAACATGACATTGAGCTCTCGTGCTTTTGCTTCCCCTTCCTCTATAGAGACTTGTCTGCAGACTCACACAAAGAAGATGGTTAGTATAACAAAACAGAGTGAACTTCAGATAGTGACACTAGCACATCTTCAAAACTATACTGTGAGAACATACTATGCATATGAAACATCTTTAAGGTCAAATTAACCCATGTTGCTAAAGCACAGAAGCAAACCGAGATCTCTTTCATACATCTGAAACTAGATAAAAGCTTTCACCAATCGCCAGGACTTAATCTTCTATGGTAGGATTAGCCTGCATGCAGTACATCTTTAAGACCTTTTCTAGTAAGCAACATCCTAATTCCTTTGTATGCTCTCTAAGATTGGCCAAGTAGCCATTTATCAGAGATGAAAACCATTGTAAGAGCTCTTAACAGACACTAGCACATCTCTCTCTACTAATTCATTGTTCGAATCATTGTAAGAATTCCAACAAACTACTACAGAGATGAAAAGGCCTAATTGTAAGCATCCCTCCATCATGTGATCTTGCCTCGGCCTCAGTAGAAATGCAATGACTATTCAAAGTACTTTTACTACTCCATGACCAACAATTTATTACCTCCCCACAACTTTACATGTACTGTGGTAAGTACTTAATCTATATATCAAAGGGAAGGGAGATAATAAATTGGAGAAAAAAAGAAAAGGAAGCCTGTATAACCTGTCTAATGGAATCCTAAGAGATTCAGATCACGAGTTAATAATCCTCAGTAAAAACATTTTCAGGTTAAGAATAATTAGCCAAACAAGTGGTTGATTAAGACAATATATGTGGTTTGGTTAATGTTTCCTAATTAGAATTAATTTTGCCAATAGCTCATATTTTTTATTCTGCCTAAAAACATTTTTCTTTTCATTACTTATTACCTCTTTTCAACAAGATCAGTTTTGTTCCCAACAAGAACAATAATGACATCACTGCCTCTCTCTGTTCGCACCTCTTCAATCCACTTTGTTGTGTTTAGGAAAGTCTGCCGGCCTATACAAGATCAGATTTATCAGAAAGTGTTCTTCTGAGAGATCTTAACAGACATTTAAGCCAATTCATTGTTCAAATCAAGTAGAGAGAGATCATAAATGGAATTTGGATGCCATGGTTTGTGATAAAAGGTTATACATAGAATTAAAGAGCTGATGCACTTTATCATTCTGTTCTTTCCCTATGGTCCAAACAAAAAATGACATCTAGCCACAACAGCTCTGAGCTCACAGTACTTAAAATAATGTTTAGTTCACAGGTTTAGTATCAAAATGTTGAATAAACTCAGCTAAATTAGCAACTTTGATCAGATTAGCTAATATTAAGAGGCAAAAGCTGGGTAAGATGGCATAAAATAATGGGCAATAACAATTAAAAGGTAGAAAGAAAACAAATCCCAAGTGACATACTTGCAACATCATATACAATAACAGCTACAGATGAGTCCCTAATGTAGCTTGGGATAAGACTTCTAAATCTTTCTTGTCCAGCTGTATCCCTGTCAGAACAAAATGAAGGGAGGAAAAGTTTGAAACCAGAAACAAAAAACCAAAAACTTTACTTAAAAAGTAGTAGTAACTAACTAAACACTTCTAACTTCATAAAATCCCAAACACGCAGATCCATACGGATATATTTTCAACATATGAAGAGGGATATTGAGGAAACACTCAAAACAAAGTACAGGTGGTAGAAACATGAAGTATGTATAGAAGTTTGAGGTTTAGCATTATATCCAGCTGAATTAAAACATATTTCATTTCTGTAAATATGAATTCAGCAAAAGCAGAGGAAAAAGGATGGTCAAAACTTAATAACTAAAATAAATAAATAAAGAACCATCAATCCATCATAATGAGGTTTGGCTACTTAATCTCTCTCCATATACCCACAAAGTTAAAAGGTATGTCCTTTTGCTCCTATTTGGGATGAGACAGGAGAAGAAACTTTGTTCATGTAAGCAGAAGTGTAAGCATTGAGACCTGCTGGAGTGGAGATTGAACCCTCGCATATGGGAGAAATATAAGTACAAAGTCACTAATAGCATGTTTGGTTTAGCGTTGAAACATGGTAAACTCATATTTCCAACGCTAGAAATAGTTGCGTTAGGAAATCCAAACTTGAGTTTGGTCAGTTTCAACGTCAAACCAAACACACACTAAGTAGTTTCTCCCATCCCATTTAGTATATCCCGATGCCGCAAACTACCTTTCCTTCCCCTTCCAACCCCTTTCATTTCCCACCCATTTTGTATTATGAGATGTTGGTCCCATGTCTTACCACAATTGTAGTCGAACAGTTCGATCTTCAAGATACATAGTTTTTGATAGAAAATCAATACCAATTGTAGCCTGTATGGGTGGGGGAAAAATCAAAATCAGTTTGCGTTCAACAAAAATATAAAAGTGAGATTGTAAAGTTAATGAAATGAGTACATTATACATACAACCCAGAGAAGAAGTATATCTGTTACACTTAGAAGGTAATGGCAAGCTGAACTTATTTAACTGGATTATAAACATACCATCAAAACACAAATATGCAGACACAGATTGCGGAAACGAAAACGAAAACATTAATTTGACCGCTAACTCCCAAGACAAATTTGTGCATAGCAACTAAGTAATATATTTATAATTGATCAAATTAAAAGATTAATGAAAGATACAAAACAGAATTTGACCGCTAATTCATTTTGTTATTTGTTATGAAGTTCCATTTAGAATAAAATCAAACCTAGAACATAGAGATAGAGTTGAGTTCTTTGATTAAAAAAATAATAATAGTTGTAAAAATCGCTCAGCGCCTAAGCATAACAGTTTGCTGGACAGACTTTAAGGAATGACAAATCAATTCAAAAACAGGGACATACAAGAATCCAACCAAGCTAATATTAGTTATTATATATGAAATAAAAGAGAAAGACCATAAATCAAATAAAGCACTGAAGGTGAAGATTTTGAAGTGATTTTAGGAGGCAAGTTGGAAGTTATTGTTTTAGTTCTGGAAAGGGGGAAGTGGATCTGATAGGTGGGAGAGAAACCTGATAGGTGTTGTCGAATTTATCGTACATGAAGCGAGTGATTATGCTGGTCTTGCCCACTGACTGGTCGCCCAAGAACACCAGCTTGTACTTTGCTAAAGCTGAAACCGGCGCCATTTTAGAATCACTAAAGCAAAGCTAAGGAGGAATCAGAAGAAGTCGAGAAAAACCCCTGCCTTCGTCGGGGGTTGATCTCGGATTCTGGGTGAAAGGAACAAGAAGACGGAGAGATTTAGCAATGGCAGGCAGGGAATATGTTATTTAATTTGCATGAGAGCGGAACCCAAAAATAATAATGAAATAAAAAAAAAAAACAAAATTTGCGCTATATAGCCGGAGAGGGGGAAAAAGGAAAACAAAAAGTATTTTGTTTTACCTTAGGAGAAAAAATGAAGGAAGAGAAAGAAATAAAAGGGGTATAAAATTACCGTAGTGTTAAGGCATAATTTCACTTGTGGTCATAATAATTTTGATCATATGCAATTTTAATTCATCAAATCAAATTTCTTTTAAATAAATGGAGTTCTTCTATTTTAAAGATTAACCACATATAGTCCCTCCATCAATAACCTATTACGTAAACTTTTAAATTCTCATTTTTTATTTAAATATTTAAAAATTTATGATATATTTAGGATGTTAAATAATTTTAAAGGTTCAAATATTAATATTTTACTAATTAAATTTTGATAAAGAAGAGTTTTATTGGATGTAATGTTATTTTTTAATAGGGAAAAAATTTAATATTTTTTAAATTTTAGGTGAAAATTGATATTTTGATTTATGAGTTTTGATCTTAATAATGCTTAAAGCAACTTAATTAAATTAATTTAAGAAGTTATTCAATAGAAAATAAGAATTTAAAGATTTTATATAATATAAAATTGACGGGAGATAATATTTACTTAACTTTGAAAATAGAGAGTTTTTTTTGGTAAATATGTGTCTTTTTTAAAAAAAATTAGGTAGGACACCACATTCAATCCACCAGTTCTAGTGTGTTGAACAAGGCTAGTAAAATAGGCTAAATTCATTGGTTTTTTTTCCAACCTGCTTATTAAAATGGCAGATTTAGCTTGCAAAACCCGCTGGAATATTTGGCTCATCTCGTATTTTGACGAATTTGAACACCATCTTTTAGCCCAAAATAAACTTGAGTTTTTTTGGCCCGACTTGTTATTGCTCACAGCTTACATCGAGTGAGCCCGAATTGGGTCGAATGACTCATTTTGTTACATCTATTAAGCATATTAAAAAAAAACTTTTGGTCTACAATGGGTTGGGTTAAGTCGGCTCTATCTGGGCTTACTTTGTGATTAGCATCATTTTAATGGGCGTTGCTTTTAGCACCTTTTTTTGCCATTTGCACCCCTCATCCGGATTATTTTTTCAAAAAATATCTTCGCATACTTCCGGAAGTGCATTTTTGGAGACATCTGGAAATAAACTTTCGGAAGTTAAAACCCCTTTCAGAAGGTAAATTGCTTCTGGAATTAATTTTCGAAAAAAAAATAACTTTGAGAAGTTAAAATCTGAAAGTATAACTTTTCGAAAATTTATTTTTGGAAGCTTCCAAAAATTGACTTCCAGACATTTCAGAAAAATTACTTTTGGAATAGTTATTTTTTAAAATTGATTTATGACTAGCGACGGACTTAGAAATGGAAAAAAAAATCTATCTCTAAACACAAATACTTGAAAAGAAAATCGAAAACGGGTTGGGGGAAGGGGAAGGGGAAGGGGAAGGGGAAGGGGAAGACGGGGACAATGGGGATGTGAGATGTGTGAGGTTGTCACTAACAAGATGCTAGAAATTCATATCCTAGTGCAAGGTGAATCGACCCTCAAGCCAAACTGCCAAAGCAAATGGATCTCGATCCAAATGAAAAAATCTAGCCCAAACAGACATATCTTAAAGTAAATATAAACCTTTATAAGTTAATCCAAAACATTTTTTACTTACTCATATATATTTCCTTTTTATCATTCCCATCTATTATTAAAAGGAGCTCTGTCATATAAGATCATATACCCTAACAGACAACAACTCTCATTTTTAATTATGAGTGTGTTTGGTAAAATTAGCTGAAAACTTAAAGCTAGCTGAAAACTGAAAAACTCGCTAAAAGTTTAAAACTAGCTGAAAGTTGAAAAGCTATTGAATGTGTTTGGTAAAACTAGTTGAAAACGGTAAAATGACATTTAAGGACAACATTAATTATTAAACAATGATAAATGGAGTGGTTGAGGATTAAACTTTTAATTAATTTTCAGCTAGTAGCTAAAAATTGGAGTTTTTTTAAAAAAAACTATCTCAAGTAGCTTTTCAAGAAAAGCTTTTAGTTACCAAAAAAGTTACCTTCCCAAACACAGCTAAAATGATTTCAGCTACTATTTTCAAGTTTCAACTAGCTGAAATGACAAGCCAAACACACTCAATATATTATATCAAAGATCCTTTAAAAATGCTTGAATAGGGACTTAATATTAAGTTATATGAAAGTCCATGTGATATTTACAATACAAAAAAAGTTTTCAAATAGTAAATTAAGAAAACTAATAAATACGAAGCAATTAATTTGGGAGTGTTTTAGACATATCATCTCATTTGAATATTGGACAAAAATATTAAAATCATATATTTTTTTTTCAAAAATGGGAAATTTAAAAGTATACAAACAAATTAAGAATTTTAAATCTCTTTCAGTTGATTAACTCACAAATTCCACTCCATAACCTTTTTATTTACATAATCAAAAACATAAAATTTTTATTAGAAATCTAACAGAAACTATACCATTTGGGTTTAAAAAAAAATAAAAGCATATTACTAAAAAAATATAAAAAATTATTAAGATGGTGTTGCTTTTGACATGTTGGTTGGTGACATAGAACGATTCAGATAAAAAATTTGTATTTGTCCTTGTTGACCATTAAAAATTGTATATTTATCATTGTTGACCATTAAAAATTTTTAACTAACAATGTTACCATGATAATAAAATATAATTTTAAATATAAGTAAATTTATAATTTTATAAAGTAATTTCTTAAAAATTAATGCATTAATTATCATTCTTTATTTATATATATATATATGTTTTTGTGTATTGTTATTCTACAACAATACAACCATATAATATAAAAAGATTAAAAAAAAAGAAAGAAAAGAGAGAAATATAAGATATGATACGCAATATATGATGAAAAGAGATAAAAAAAAGATAATGTGTTGTATAAATTATTGTATATTTTTATTATATAAATTTATTTTCTCTATATTTTTATCTAATTATCTTATACATAGAATCAGAGGAATATTTGAGTTGACCACTTGTAATAAGCCGTATAACTTTTCTTGGGGTTGTGACACGTGTAACCGATCAAAGCTAGGTGTCATTTCACTGCAACGTGGCTTTACTAGATTTTGTTCGTCTTAACTAGAAGCAATTGATCCTTTTCAAGTTTGCGCACCACTTAAACACCTATTTAACGCACACGCATAGTGGTTAAATTTTAAGTGCACAAGCACAGAGCAAAAAGCACACAGCCGTAGAAATACATAGAGAAGGGACATGTCGGCAGCGCAGGTGGATCCGCATGACAAGATGAGGGCCAGGGATGTCAACAAAGTGGCGCGGGGTGAACAAGCTCCAAGGCCTGCTCATGAATACGGCACCGTTTCTCCACCTCCTCCCTCTTCAACTCACAGTATTGATACCAAGAAGGTGAACTATTATACACACATGTGTTCTTATTTTATATAAATCTGGTTTAACTTTTTCTTTTAAAAAAAAACGTATGGGATATATATAATAATTTTCATATTAAATTAATCTATCATTTTTACGGCATTACGGTACAAAATTCATGGGTGCTTCTGAATTTCTTGTAAGGAAAATAGATATCAACGTTTTATGTATATGATATATCCTTATTTAGTGTTTTTTCTCTTTATAATATTCTTAGAAAAAAAATACACTTTTACTATATATATTTTAATGTGTTTGACGACTTTAAAAATAAAAGTTGAAGCATTACGCATGAAAATTTTAACATTGGAAAAAGTGTGCTTATTAAAGTTAAAGGTTTATACATGAAATCATGGGCGTAGCTAAGGGGAGTTGACAGGGTCACGGTCTCCCAAAACTTTACAATCTTTTTATCAATTATACAGAACTCACATAAAATAGTTTATTATCTATTGATCTGGCCCTTAAAATATTTTGTAAATTTTATAATACTATTTCTTTATAATTCTTTTACTATTTATATTGAGGTGTTATTTCCTTTTTTATATATTTTTTATACTAATTATTTTTCCTTATTTAGAGATTATAAAGTCTTATTCAAAATTAAAGAAGATTGTGTTTTATTTGAATGTAATTTTTATATTTTTATAATAAAAAATAAAAATCTTATAAGAATAAAAAGAATTTTTTTATTTGATTTTTACTTTTAGAATTAGATAATAAAATTAAAAAAAATTGTTTTAATATTTTAGTTTTTTAAAAATTAGGCAACTTCCAAATTTACATTGTAAGTTTTTTTTACATTTATTGTAAAACTTTTTTCGATATTTTTTTAAGTCAAACTATTATATTTCTCATATTAACTAACTTAAAAATTATAAATGTTTAAAAAATTATAAATGTTTAATAATAATGAGGGTTAAAGATAAAAAAAAATAAATGTATCTAAAAATTTATAAAATGATTAAATAAAATAATTAAAAAATCTGGTAAAAAAGACCCACTATAATATTTTATTTCGATCCCCCAATAAAAAAATTCTTGCTTTTTAACTAGTTATTATATAGTAAAATGACGTTTAAACATAAACAAAAGAATACTTTTTATTTTACATTGAAAAGCAATTTAAAAAAAAAACAATAGAGTGATACGTGTAAAAAAAAAATGCATATGAGCTCTAAGATATATACTTTAACTAGTTGGCCACTTCAATCATACATGAACAGGGGGAAGAGCCAGGAACAACTCAAATTGGTGCCGCATCACAATCCACCGATTACCAAACACGCCATTGTTATGTAAAATATGTGGAGTATCACAGGTAAGTCATGAAGCTTCTGTTTCGATGAAGAACAAGAACCTCCGATCCCTTCCGTGTATATCTAATTCAGTAGCTCTGTGGTGCAATCAGATGTCTTCAGCAGAAGAGCGAAAAGGCACCCGAATGCGAGAGACTTGTCACGTATGTTAGGTCCTCGTGTCCATCCAAATGGGTGAGCACTGTGCAATAAATTAGAAGTCAATGTGGTGTGGGTACTTTCAACCTTGCAATTTTTTTTAAGGGACAGGAATAAAATAATATTTTTATAATGAAAAAATAATTATTTCATTCCATAACCTCAAAATTGCAAGGAAAAAAAAAACTTAAATGGAATTCCAAGTTTTATTCCAAATTAATCTATTTTTAAAACATCGAAATAAGGAAACACAGTTTTACTTTACTTTATTATTCTAAAATTTTAATTTCTTCTATATTTTGCAGATTGCAGAATGGGATAAAGAGAGAGCAGAGGGGAGATTTCCTGGTGATATATAGGCTATATTTAATTAAATTAGATGAGATAGTTTTTTTGAACTAGTGTCTTTCCTAAAGTTAGTTATTAGAGCATTTGAAAAATCTAATATGAGAATTAGATATTAGAGTAGTTAAAAAAAATTATATGTATTTTTTTTATTTTATAGATAATTTTTTAATTAATTATAATTTTAGATTTTAAGGTAATTTTAAATTTTATCTTTTTAAAAATTAAATAATTTATTAAAAGTTAAAAATAATTAGTGTAATAATTAAAATAAATAGACAATGTAGTAAAAATAATTTAAAATAATAATAATAATAATGCTATTGAACTGTTGACCATGAAAATGGGGAAAACTTAAGCCACCAAAAATAGTTATGAAATTAAGTTATTTTAATAAGATAGTTTCATTCATTCATCAAACAACTCTATTCTCTATTCAACAAATAAGTTTATTAATTTGTGAAATAAGCTTATAAATTACGTTAAGTGTATGAGGTGTTGGCAAATTGGATTGGATCGGTTTTGAGGGAAAAATCATCTAATTCAATAATTTTGATTTTCTCATTTAATCATCTAATTGGTTTTGATTTTTTCCAAAACCAATCTAATCCAAAAATATTAATCGGTTTGGATTGGATTGGACTTCAGTTTCTTAAATAAATTAAGAAATGAAGTTATGAAAGTAAAATTATGACATTATTACTAGTTTCTGAAATCGTTAATCACTTATCAATTTAAAGCCAAATAGTTATGTTTTACCAAATTGTTAATGTTTCTTGAATAAATAAGTTGTAACTTTAAATACTTAATTAGATATGAGGGTGAATCTCAATTTCGTTGTCCATATAACAGTATCCACTTATGGTAAATCTCATATGATAAAAACATGCAATTATCTTATCTCATTATATAACATATAAATTACTCAATGACTTTCAATCTCATACATTATTCGTTAAATATAGTTGCACAATAATAATTTTTTACATCATCACAGAAAAATAATATCAATAATGATAAAATATTTAAATGTTTAGAAAAGTTTGTATCGGTTTGTATTATATTAGTTTTTATAGGCAGATCCGAAATCCAATTCAATCCAATAAAAAATTTCAATTTTTTGCGATTTGCTTGGTTTGTGATTTTTTGGATCGGTTATTGCGGTTTCAATTGAATAAATTTGCATTTTTTTTTGGTTTCCCAGAGTATCCTCCCACCCGGTAGGTAAAAGACTAATTGTGATTTTTTGGATCGGTTATTGCGGTTTCAATTGGATAAATTTGCATTTTTTTTTTGGTTTCCCAGAGTATCAATTGGATAAATGTGATTTTCCCAGAGGCGCAAAGCGGGGACCCCTCCCAACAGTATTTTTTCCATACACATGAATTCAAGGATCGAATCCAGTACCACATACTTAAGAGACCCGAGCCCCTTCCACTCGGACCAATACATGTTGATAGCGAAAATTTGCATATTGACAACAAAATAAATAGAGCGCGTAATTTCGACAACCTGCAAATCGGGCTAAAAAGTTCATAAAATATGAGTCAAACATTAATTTTAGAATGGGATCGGGTAGTGAGTTTTTTACCGTCCGGATTAAAAAACCCATAAAATGTAACACTCCGAACTTTATTTTAGAATCAAATTATTTGATTTTTTTGCGGGTTTAATGATTAACAAATTTTACAGATTAGAAAAGCTTAACAGCTATTTAAGTTTTTAAACTAAATACCGGAGTCATATGTTTTTACAAGGGGTGATTTTAGAAAGTGGGTTGATTTTTGGAATTGTTATTGATATCGGAAATAAATGAAAATGAAAGGAAAAATGTTTGATTGACCGAAAAAAGAGAACATACTTTTTTTTTTCTTTTAAAAGGATAAATATGTCTTTCCATGACTTTATGGCAAATTACAAGTATAGCAATTTAGATAATAACAAAATAAAAATCAAGCAATAAAAAATTGAGAATGGAGACTTGAATTTAATAGTGCATAAGAGTGGATATTATTGGGCATCTTTTTTCTAATCTCTCGGGGTGCTGTCAGGCACAAAGCGGGGACCCCTCCCAACAGTATTTTTTTCATACACATAAATCAAATGATCGAAGTCAGGACCACATGCTTAAGGGACCCGAGCCCCTTCCACTCGGACCAATACATGTTGGTATATTATTGGACATCTTAAACAAGAGGGGTTGAAGGTAAACTTATTTTTATTTTTTTATTATATTTCATTTTATATAATTTTTATTTTGGACTGGATAACAGAGGTAGATTATAGATTATCCACTAGGGTCGTTTAGTGGTAAAAGTTAGGGTAGTATGGTATGAGATTCTAAATTCAAACTTAATTATCTTTTTTAATCTAAAAAATATAAATTATAGATAAAACATGTTTATATTTTGAAAATATAATATTTGTGAAACGACATAATTAATATTTTCATTTAATTGACTTCTTGTTATCTAACTAGTAATTTATCAAATTAAGTACGTGTCTAGATATAATTTAAATGTGTTTTTAACGTATTTTTTATTTACTAAAATAACCTCTATAATTATTAAGTTGTGTGGTGATATTTTTTATCCACTAAAATTAATTTTGTGGTTAATAAAATTCATTTGAAGGGAAGTAACTTTTTTTCGACACTTCGCTAAAAAGCATGAGACCTACAAAAGTATATTTATATTTATACTTAAAAGATAAGTAATGTATTACCCCTGCACGGTTCATTCTGATAAATATATAATATGAACAAATTTTACAAAATTTAATATTTAAATTATTTTCTATATTATTATAATTATTGTAGAAAAATTAATTTATAATTATTACACAAATCATAATTAATTTATTATTTATTAGATATGTTAAATAAATTCTCATATGTTTGTAAAACCCATTTTATTTAAATGGAATTTATAAGTATTTATAGAATAAATATATGTAAAATAAAATAATTAATAAATTAAATAGAAAATGTTAAAGTGCACTTGATGAAAAAGTATAATGCTAAATAAGTATTTGGATAATTCTTTAAATAATATGAATGTTTGATAAGTTTATTTTAGTAACGACCTTGAAAATAAGTAAATATGATAATAGCCAGCACAATAATCTATATAAATGGTAATCACATGTCACCTCTCTAGCTTAATACATTCAAGTTCTTTCATAGATGAAACTTCTATTTGAGGAGTTTTAATCTCGTTGATGTGACGAGGAGTTTGATCAAGAACTTTTTTAATAGGAGTAATATTTATGTGAGATGATGAATTGATATCATTCTCACTTGTGATAAATATATGATCTTGCAACTCAAAGTTTAAGTATTTAAGTACTATTTTTCTCACCAAATTTTACCAAGTATATTGTTATAGTTATATTGAGATGTGTATTGATCTATATTAAAGAATATAAATCCCTTACATAATCTACGTGTCTTTGTGTAGATTGTTCAACATATTTGTCACAATACCTCCTCACAATATCCTAAAATGTCACATAAAATTAAGATGTGATAGACTTGTCTTTAAAAAAATACAAATTTTTCACTATGTTTACTAAGAGATTGACATACTTGTTTTACCTCAGCACTTTATTTTAAAAATTTAAGTAGTGTGTCATAATCTACCATTTTATTCACATTTAAGCTTCTTGCTTTCCTTACAAATTTTTTCTCAGATGTTTTATCTTAAAAAGGATAGTTTGTCATGATAAAATATCAAGTGTAGGAGGGGAATACTATACAACTCTCCCACCTACAAATTATTAAAAACAAATGGATATTATTTGCAAGAATTGACAGGCTTAGTAGCTCACACATTGTAAATTTATTTTGTAAAACAAATGGATATTAATTACACCCTACTATTTAAACAAAATCAAATATAATCATACTTTAAAAATATCATTCTCAATCAAATCAATTTCTTTAAATTCAATTCCTTTAAAATCATAATAGCCGCGCTATCTTGGAAAATCTCCGATTCAGAGTTTGTGCTCATATATGGGCAGCTATGGACGCTTTTAGAAGTGTTAATCGCCAAACCCTAGACGGTAGGAGACGCTCATCCTAGTCCATTCAGTGGAACCCTCCGCCTTCTGGATAGTACAAAGTTAACACTTATGGTGCTATATGGCTCAAAGGAACAGTGTGGTAGCATGTGGAGGAGTGATTCAGGATTGCTGGGGTAGCTACATGCCTACATCTCTAGGTTTGCAAATAAGCTCGGGGTGGAATCTGTTTTAGTTGCTGGGCTTTGGGGATTTTTTTCACGGAATTAACCTTGCTATTAAAAAAACTCAAAAAGATTATTATGGAATCTGTCTCTCTCTAATGGCTATTAATCTCATTATTGATGGGTGCCCTAAAAATCACATGCGCTGTTCTATAGTCAACAATATCAGAAAATTAAGTAAAATGTTTGAAGATATTATTTGGAGTCACACTTACAAAGAAGCTAATGTCCTAGCTGATTCCTTTGCAAAATTTGGGCCAGCTCTTGCTGAGCAGTTTAGATTATTTGACTACATCCCTCAATTTACTATCATTCATTATGCTTCAGATAACTATAGGGTTAATGTCCAGAATGTTGTATAATTAGGCTTTTTAAGTTTTTTTTTTGTCTTTTTAGGTCCTTTCCATCATAAAAGAATTCCTTTAAAATCAATTATCAATTATTTTAGAACTAAATCTATTAAAGTTTAAAGCAAATAAAACCAAATGAAGCAACGAGTTCAGAATAGAGCTGTCAAAACGGGCCAGCCCGGCTCACTCGGGCTGGCTCACCACGGGTTGGATGATAAACGAGTCGAGCCGGGCTGGCTCACTTTGGTTGTGAGCTGCAAAAATACCAACCCGGTTCGACCCACCACGGGTTGGCTCGCTTAATTTTAGAAAAAATATTAAAAAAATAAAAAAACTAAAAAATGAAATAAAATTAAAAATATGCAAAAAAAAAACTAAAAAAAAAGCCCAAAAAGCACATTATGTTCGCTTTATTGTTTATACCTATAAGTTATTTTAAGAATTAATTGTTTTAATTGCCATAAAACTTAATTGTGTAACTCTGCAAATTAACTGGTGAAGAGGGAGCGCCCCAGAAGAAGAGTTGCTAATGAGGAAATTGTGGGGTTGGTTACCAAGCTGGGAGAACATGGAGTTTTCCCTGATACATTCAAGCTTACCCAACTGATAACCAAGGTGTGTGGTAAACGAAAGAATGGTATTGCGTAACCTGAACGTGGCGTCACAAAGGGGCTGCTGGGGCTGGGCACAACCACGACGCGTGCGCGAGAGAGGCGCTGTTGATGTTCGCGAACGGCGCTGGTAGGGCTGGAGTAGTTGACAAAGGAGGTGGCTTGCGCGAAGGGGCGCGACACAACCGATGAACGGACTCACGGAGCAGAAAAGAACACTGGCCGCTGCGCAGAGGTGGCGCCGGTGAACGGAGCAAAGAAGAACGGCTGCAGAGGCGCGACGACACACAAGTAGGAGGGTTGGAGGAAATTAGGGGTTTGTTTCTGAAATTGGGTCCTAAAGACTACAGAGTAAAGAGTGACCCGATTTTTTTTAAACTTAAAAAAATGGGTTGGTTCGGCTCAACCCGGCCCAAACCCTCCTTGGCTCGCGGGTTAAGTTAGCCGGGCCAGATTTACTCGGGGTTAAGCGAGCTGTGATTTTTGTAACCTAACCCACCGGTGAGCCGGCTTTAAACGGGTTAGCTCACCGGGTTGAGCTTGTTTTGACACCTTTAGTTCAGACGTATCTATTATTATTTGTTTCACTTCATAAAAATGGTATATATATATTATTACATTTAAGAGGCATGTGATAGTGCTGCAGTGCGTGTGGAAAGCTCACGTGAGCATCGAGTGCGTATATTCCATAAGCTCATCGAGTACTCGTGTTCGTGTACACTCGCGCGCATACGCTCATTCCCCGTTGCTACTACGTCTATGTGTCTCATTTTCATCTCATGTTTGAGTGTGTCTCTCTCCCTTCTCTATTTTCTCTTCCTTTCCTCACACCCAACCAACCCTAACCCTAATCAATAAAATTCATAACCCCTTTCTTTTCATCTTCCCTGAAACTAAACAACGCACTCTCTTTAAACCCTAACTCTAACACACTGAGAAGATCGCTCGGCTTTTGATTCCGTAAACCCTTGCGATGGACTCACAGCAGAGTAATCTATTCGATACCGCTTCGCAACCAGACACGGGGAACGACGCCTACACTTTCCTCGAATTTAACACTCAGGGCGAGGATTTCGACTACCCTGAGTTCCGTGACCCGATAAGGTCATCGGTGGCATGGCCCACGCCCTCCGATTCGCTTGCCGACCCATCGGAACGAGGCGGAGCCGGGTCGGACCACCTGTCCGATGCCTCGCCCGTTTCGGCGGCTCCTGGCAGCGCCACGAAAGGCCGTTCGGGAAGCAGCAGCGGGAACAGCCAAATGGTGGATGCACTGGCGACGGGGATGAGTGGGTTGAATTTTGAGGACACTGGGGATGATGATAATTATGAGTATGGCAAAGGAGATTTCACTGAACATGCTTGCCGTTATTGCGGGGTCTCTAATCCAGCGTGTGTGGTGAGGTGCAATGTACCTTCCTGTCGCAAATGGTTCTGTAATTCGCGTGGGAACACTTCTGGATCGCATATCGTGAATCACCTGGTGAGTTGTTGTATCGGCATTGTTGTTTTTTACCTTTGGCTGTTTGATTTTGGATTTACTTGTTCCTTGTATTTAAGTTAGTGGTGGACTTGGGTATTTAGAAATTGGGAATAGGGCACATGACGTTTAACTATATGCTCCAGTGGGATTGGATGAAGTGGCGTGAAGTGTGTGTGTGTTTTCTTACGTTTACATTTAAATTACAGGTGAAAAGTATGGGGTGTCCAGAATCAGATTCATTAGAAGAAATCCTTGATATTCAGTGACCATTTCAGAACTGTGAAACGCATACTTGTGGAATTAGTGTGTGATTTTTTATGTTATTTTATATTCTAAATTTCTAATATATTATGATAAAAAAGAATGAAGTCACTGAGAGCGAGAGGGAGTAAATGGCTCGTGGGCTGTTGGTCATGTACCACGCACGAGGCTTGAGAGCTCTTACCTATTGGGTTCAGAACCTGATTTGATTATGACAAAGTGTACCCTCCTCCCTGAATGTGTAAAGGAAGTGTTTGCTTGTTCTTAATCAATAACTGATGTATGGATCCATTGTGACTAGATATCAAATAATCAAATAATATTGGAAAAACTAGGGTTAGTTGAGAGGCACCTATCACAATTTGATCAAACTCGACCGGAAACTTCTTTTTTGGCATCAAATCTGGTTATTGATGTTGTTTTAAGTTTTAACATATTAAATTGAGATGAATGAATGAACTTGTTAGTTATAATGAGCGCAAATTGGAATTCAACTTGAATTTTTGTTCCCTTTTCCCTTAACTCTGTGAATCGCTTTAAAGTTGCTGACGTAGATGTTGCTTTGCAGCTATAGGAAGATAACGGACATAGTGCCTTGCTTAGTTTATTAGTTTTGATCATTATAAATTTATATTCACTTTATATACATTTTTGTACTTGGATATTGGCTAAGTTTTTCTTTCTATTAGACACTGTTCTCATGACCATAGATGCCACATTGAGATATATGTCATGTGTCTAGAATCAGAAAGCTGTTTTTTAATCATGAATCCTACTGAATGATAAGATATGATAACGAATTGATAAATAAGCCATAAAAGATGTGTACTCTTGTAAAATGAAAGATAATGCTAACAATGTTAATATTGCATATTATGCTTAATATGTCATTAATGAAGTCAAAATTAGTAGTAACTTGTGCATAAAGCACAGGTCATAGATTCAATTAGGGAATGTAGTTGGGCAGTTGATATTGTAGTATTTTTGTGGTTTTTTTACTCACAAGGTCCTGTTTGACATATTTAATTGACTTTCTATTGTGGCACTTTGTTTTTTATTTGATGTGTCGGGCAGTTTATTTAAAGAAAAAAATCCCAAAAGATCAGGGAAAAATAAGGTTTCCCCCTGCATTTGGCTCTCACAGGTCCAAACTGGACCTGGTGCAAGTCAACAGAAAATAGCCATATTTAATGAATTACCTGAGTTGCGTATGTAACCCTAATGTTCCTTTTTAGAAATTCAGGCTGTAATTCAGAGCCATTGTATAATCCTCACTGTGATTTGTATTGCCAGGCAATTTATTTGATGTACTAGTCTGGGTGCAATTCTAATAAGTATGCTCCTGAAGCTCTGGTTGGTAGTTGTTTTGATGTATGATATCAAGTTTGTTGTATGTATTTGTATGACTGCTTTTTAGTTACATTTGTAGAATTTATAATTTGCAAACATGAAAGAAAACCAGCTAAGTGAAGGAAAAATAAATAATCTGTAAACTTGTATGTATGTCATTTACTTACCTATCTATGTATGACTCCTTTAATTACTTTTATTTTATGTATAAGATTAAGAACATTTTATCATCTCCTCTTTCTCCTCTAACTGCTTTTAGCTCATTTGAGTTTGCCACAACAATTAAGGGTCCGTTTGGTTTACAGTTGAGTAGAATTGATTCTAGAAATGAATGGTTGAGATGGATGATGCACGCTTTACGAAGTACGTTGGACGGAAGTGATTTAAAATCAATTCTGCAGAATTGATTCTGACTGTTGCAAAATCTAAAACAAACGGGCACTAAATGTATGCTGACAAAATAACATGGGGGGTGACTGGTGCCCTACTATGGAAAATCTTGAAAAATAAACATAAAAATCTTTTTGTATCTGTACCGTCTCTCTCCTTTGGCTCTTCAAAATTTTCTCTGCTATTCTATTTTATCACCTGGTATTCCAGTCGGCTTTCCCTAAGTTTGAATTTCAAAAACTCCTAATTTTTTAATGGTTTTACTGAGTTAGAAGAAATAAATGGCTTTTTGATTAGATATGTTTACGAATTCTGATTCAAACTTCATCATTATTTGACTGATAACTCCTGAAATTTTTGCTGTTGCATGGAATGACTTTAGTGTATATTGGTCGTTGATGATTAAATGTTGCTTAGGTTTGCTGCTTATTTTGTTGTTCATGTAGGTTCGAGCAAAACACAAGGAAGTTTGTCTACACAAAGATAGTCCGTTGGGAGAAACAATTCTTGAATGCTACAACTGCGGGTGTCGTAATGTGTTTCTCCTTGGATTTATTTCTGCAAAGACAGAAAGTGTAGTTGTCCTTCTTTGTCGCGAACCTTGCTTGAGTGTCAATGCCTTGAAGGACATGAACTGGGACCTTAGTCAATGGTGCCCCTTGATTGATGATAGGTGTTTCTTGCAGTGGCTTGTCAAGGTTACTATGTTTCCTGCTCTCCTTTGTGTTAATTAATTTAAGGTTACGTGTTCCGTCCATCTTTGTTACAATTTGGTCTTCTGCAGATCCCATCTGAACAGGAGCAGTTAAGGGCACGCCAAATAAGTGCACAGCAAATAAATAAAGTGGAAGAGTTGTGGAAGACAAATCCTGATGCTTCTTTTGAGGACCTTGAGAAGCCTGGTGTAGATGATGAACCTCAGTCTGTGGCTTTGAAATATGAAGATGCATACCAGGTCTGTGTTGTAGATGGCTTCTTAACGTTTTATTTTTGTATTATGAGGAGGATGTCAAAATTTTCATGGTTTACACTTGAGTTATTTATTATGTTTCTTGTTTGCCTTGCCTCAGTATCAAAATGTATTTGCACCTCTAATTAAGCTTGAAGCTGATTATGATAAGGTAATATTTTTTATTTATTCCTTTTGTATAACATTTTATCATCAACTGCTTAATTTATCATTTTTTCTATTTCTACTTTTTAATGTTCCCCAACTAGGAAAATCTCTGATTTTGCACATATTCTCTCATCTTCTGTAACGCTTATTTGGTATCTTATATTTGGTGTGTTGATTTAGATGATGAAAGAATCACAAAGCAAGGATAATGTCACAATCCGATGGGATATTGGTCTTAATAAGAAGCGTGTTGCATACTTTGTATTTCCGAAGGTACTGTATCCTCTGCTTGCTTGGATTTGTTACTGCTGTAGTTGTACATCATATTCATTATCTCATCTTATGTTCTGCATAGTTTGTATTCAATGTTTTATTTTTGTTATTCTCTATATTGGAAGATAAACAACGTTGCGTCCTATTGTAGGAAGATAACGAGCTGCGGCTTGTACCTGGTGATGAATTACGATTGCGTTATTCTGGTGATGCTGCACATCCTGCTTGGCAGTCAGTGGGTCATGTGGTATGCATGGGTGTTATTTTATCTGTAGTGCTGTTTTATACCCTCACTCTTTGTCCTAATACTTCCAACAACACTGTTAATCTAGCTAAATTTAGTAAAAATTTACTATTAGAAGAATTGGGTCGATAAATATAATGAACAAAATTATTTTCAAATATTGAAAGTCCTCCTTAATTTCTCTCTCCAATATTCTCCTGTATTGCCTTTTTAGATCCTTATATCTTTCAACCACCCATTACTCTTCTTTTTTAAAGTAAAAGAAGCATGATTGACTTCTGCCTATTATTATTTTTTTCTTGTTCACTTGTTTAGTGTATGCTAACCATATGGAATTATGAGTTTTATTATATCAATATCTGCAATTAATTAGTTTTCTTTCTTCAAGTTATTCAATAATGGGCTGTGTAAGGTGATTTATATTCTATATTCAGATCAAGCTAACTGCACAAGAGGAGGTTGCACTGGAGCTTCGTGCTAGTCAGGTAAATTTAGCTTTAGTCTGCAATACTTGTATTGTGCCTTCAAGCTCTTTATCTGTCCCTAGTTCTTATTGCCCTAATTGTGTGCAGGGGGTTCCAGTTGATGTGAACCATGGTTTCAGTGTTGATTTTGTCTGGAAGAGTACCAGCTTTGATAGGATGCAAGGAGCTATGAAAACCTTTGCCGTGGATGAGACAAGTGTTAGTGGGTAAGTTGGTTCTAGGTCAGGTTTTGTGGCCTTAGTTTAAATGCCTTGTATTTCCTCCCTTTTCTTTTATTCTCATGTTTTTTTCACCGGTTTGTTTTTCCTTATAAATTGAACATTGTGAATGATAATGGGTGGATAATGGGACAGTATACACTGTATCCTTTTATGACATGGGACTGGGTGTTGTGTGTCTGTAGGATAATTTTGGAGCCAATTTTGAATTTAAATTGTACTGGACTGGAGCTCATGTATTGTAAGGGAACATTTTTATAATGACAATAGTGTTGTGGCTGGGTTATATTTAACTAATTATGAGATCTCCAAAGTCCAAACCAAGGTTATGATTGTTTCAATGGAATTTTGCTTCACATTTTTTTTTTATTGTTACTAATGCTGATTAATATGCAGGTATATATATCATCACTTATTGGGTCATGAAGTTGAGGTTCAGATGGTGCGTAATGCATTGCCTCGTCGTTTTGGTGCACCTGGGCTTCCAGAGCTGAATGCATCTCAAGTATGGTGTTATTTCTTCTGATTTTTATCTTACTCATGTTTTATCATTTTGTTGCTAATATGTTTGATATTGCCCTGTCTATTCCTGCTAAAGATTATCTGATTCTGTTCATCTGCTGCTTTAGAGTCTGTTTTGGGAATTGGAGTGAACATTTGTTAAAAGGGGTGGTGTGGCAAAATGATCTTATCCTTTCTGTAAATTTGATGTTTGAAACTAATGAATGTAAATGATATTTTAATTTTTTTTCAATAAACTATTATGTTTACATGATATTTTAACAAAGTTCATAAAAATATGTTAGACATGATATTTAAGAGAAATCTCTAAAGTAAGGAGTTAGTTACTTATAGCGTGTTTGGTTTGCTTCAAAACCACATTACAAACGTGGATCCGAAAACGCTACTCTTAGTAGCGTTGGATTGGATCCATGTTTGTAACGTGATTTTGATGGTATTCAAACATGTTCCCTTTGACCTTATCTTCCCTTTCATTAACGTTGGCCCGGATCTACGTTTGTAATGTGATTTTGGTGGTATCCAAACATGTTCCCTTTAACCTTATCTTCTCTTTCATTATCCAAGCTGGCTCCATCCAAACGTGCCCTTTAGTGGAGTTTGTTAATAATATAAGGGTTTAAAATACCAAAATAAAACTGGAGAAATACCTTACCATATCAATTTGTATGAGATATAATATTATATGGCATCATAAAAAAGTTTCCTCTGGAATGGTGTTCTTTAAAGTCACCGGTATCCTATATTTTGTAGGTTTTTGCTGTCAAGAGTGTTCTTCAGAGGCCTATTAGTTTGATTCAAGGACCACCTGGAACCGGTAAGACTGTAACTTCTGCTGCACTTGTATATCACATGGCCAAACAAGGTCAGGGACAGGTATGTTCTTACATTATTTTTATGTCATTTGCTTTTTTTCTCATGCTTCTGTTTATTCACTTTTTCCCTCCTTCTCCTTCAACTTATTTTTCAGGTTTTGGTTTGTGCCCCTAGTAACGTAGCTGTGGACCAGCTAGCTGAAAGATAAGTGCAACTGGATTAAAGGTATGGTTGCTGTTCATTCTGTTTTAAAGTGTTATGTATGAAAAAGCGAGTCTCCTGTGTAATCTGGTTCTTTCATTGAAGGTTGTGAGGCTTTGTGCAAAGTCAAGGGAAGCTGTGAGTTCACCTGTTGAGCATTTAACTCTTCACTATCAGGTTAGTGTTACATTCTTTCTATCAATACTCTCTTTTTATCATGGACATTTTCAGAATACTTTTCCTCTTGCATGAATGATGATCAATACAGCATGATGCATGTGAATGTGATGGCTCTTGCAGGTTCGACATCTTGACACATCTGACAAGAGTGAACTTCATAAGTTACAACAGCTGAAGGATGAACAAGGTCTGGGCTTTTTTAGCTGATAAGCTAATCAAACTTAGAAAGTATTGACTTATTGGCATACTGAGTTCAATGGTGGTTGTTTTGTGTGCATTTTACTTTATAACCTAGTTAATTTAATTATAAATTGCACATTTTTTTTGTCAACAAAAAAATCACATCCCAACTGCTACAATAAAGTATAAACCTATGCAAGCTTGGGATATTGAAGTTGGCTTCTATCTTATTTAGTTTTTGTAAGCACGGTCTGCTTGTACTTTTAATGTTTGCATTTCCAATATCTAGGTCAGACAACTGTCATCATTTATTTGCATTTGTTACCATAGTTATCAAATCGTGATGCAGATCGTGAATCGCCAGACTAATTTTTGAATCATAAATTGTATCAAGTCGTGAGATTTAGAAACAAAATAAAATAACTTACAATATATCATATAAATAATAAATTAAGTATATAGTGCTTAATATAGACATAAAAATTAAAAATCTCATGTCATAAAGTTATAACTGTCTTAGAATTAAACATGATATAAGCCAATGAATAATAACTAATAAAACTACGTGAAGCCGCAAATGCTATTTGAACAGGCAGCGGTGTGTGTTACAGCTGGCTGAAGTCAAAAGATGGGTTGAATCGTAGATAATATTTGAATCGCAAATTTGGGAATGAATCGCCGATTCAATCCGTGATTCAGAACATTATCTGATTTGACATCTAATACTTTTCATTTGTTTAGTGAATCGCATCGGATCGTGTTTGAATCGTATGATTTCTTTAACTAGGTTACATGTTGAGAAGATTAATAAAAATTGTGTTTTTTATTCTAGGTATGTGTAATGATGATGTAGGACTATATTTTGTAATGCATTCTCTACCCCTCTCCCTGGTCTGTTGTTACTGGTTCTTTGTTTTAACTTTACCCTGGCCTGGGCAAGGCGAGTACGCATCAGAGTTAAAATGACAATTATTTTGTTTAATTAAATTTCAGGAGAACTTTCCAGCAGTGATGAGAAAAAGTACAAAGCACTTAAACGAGCAACAGAGAGGGAGATTTCTCAGAGTGCTGATGTGATCTGCTGTACATGTGTGGGTGCTGGAGATCCTCGGCTTGCAAATTTTAGGTTCCGTCAGGTTGATATCTGCATTACTTGCAATATATCATTGCCATATTCTTGGTCAATTCTTACACAGTTGATATTTTTAAGGTACTCATTGACGAGTCTACTCAAGCAACAGAACCTGAGTGCCTCATTCCTTTAGTTCTTGGAGCAAAACAGGTATTTGTCAAATCTGCACATGTAGTTGTGTCCTCGGTTTTTGTTGATGATTTTATCAATATGTTTGTTTTAGGTTGTTCTCGTTGGTGATCATTGTCAGCTTGGTCCAGTTATCATGTGCAAGAAAGCAGCTCGTGCTGGATTAGCACAGTCGCTTTTTGAACGCCTTGTTCTTCTTGGTGTCAAACCAATTAGATTGCAGGTAATGGATCTCTTAGACCCCGTTCCGGGTAGTTGCAAGTTCAGTTTTTGGTTTTTAAAAATTTTAAATCAAGTTTATACAACTCAACCAAAAATAGAACTTTTTGTGGTTTTCAAAAAAACAGAAAACTTTTTGTGGTTTTCAAATTTGAAAACCACAAAAAGAAGTTTTCTGTTTTTGGTTGAGTTGTAAAAACTCGATTTAAAATTTTTAAAAGTAAAAAACTGAAAAGTTGTAATCACCTCGACCGGGCCCTTAGTTTTGAAGTGAGAATTGAGGACAACTTTTATGAATTTGCTATCCATACCTTTGTTGACTGGTTGCTTCAATAGTTTTTTCAGGACTTGGGATATTTTATGCTTAGTTATTTGTTTGACTTTTCTTTCTAATTTTGTTACTGTACTGACTTTAAGGTTTTGTTTCATTATCTCAAATATCAGGTTCAGTACCGTATGCATCCATGCCTTTCAGAATTTCCCTCAAACAGCTTTTATGAAGGCACCCTTCAAAATGGAGTCACTGTTAATGAAAGGCAATCTTCAGGAATTGATTTTCCATGGCCTGTGCCAAACCGTCCCATGTTTTTTTATGTTCAGGTATTGTAAATACACACCATGAATGTGAACGTTATCTTTTGTCGTGGCAGAAATATTCATATGGTCATCCGTTGACATCATCAAATTTTTGGTTTTCTTCTTTTCTTTTGGCACTTATCATAAATTTTGTCCGTTGTGCTTTTCTCTCAGCTTTCTTTTAACTATTTACCTAACTGTTCTCTAGATGGGACAAGAAGAGATTAGTGCTAGTGGAACATCTTATTTAAACAGGACTGAGGCTGCAAATGTGGAAAAGATTGTAACCACTTTCTTAAAAGTGGTGTGGTTCCAAGTCAGGTATCTTTTGGACTTCAGATTAAACAGTTGGGTTTATGCTAATACTGTTGATATTAATATTTCCTTTTTTCTTTTAATGTTAAAACAGATTGGTGTCATAACACCTTATGAGGGGCAAAGGGCTTATATTGTGAACTATATGTCAAGAAATGGTGCTCTCAGGCAGCAACTATACAAAGAGATTGAGGTTTCATACAGATACCATGGTTTATATGCTATCACTTTCCTTACTACAGTTTACTACATTAGTTTAATTCTTTTCAGGTTGCTAGTGTTGATTCCTTCCAAGGAAGGGAGAAAGACTACATCATTTTATCATGTGTTAGAAGTAATGAACATCAGGTTGTCAACTTATCCTTTGATCTAGCATTTGTGGCTTTTTTTTCAAAATTTGCCTGCTATTGTTGCCATTATTTTTAAATTTGATGGATAAATAGTTGACTCCTATACCCTTTTTTAGGGCATTGGATTCCTGAATGATCCTAGGAGGCTCAATGTTGCCCTGACACGAGCAAGATATGGTATTGTTATTCTGGGTAACCCTAAAGTTCTGAGCAAGCAGCCTCTCTGGAATAGTTTATTGACCCACTACAAGGTATTCTTGTGTTTTAAATTTTTACTGCTGCTGAGGTTAATTTCTTAAAAAAATAGACATACTGGCTTAGCAAGACCTGGAAGTTTATTTGAAATGTTGATGCAAGCTTAAGAAATCTAATTTTCATTTATCTGTGCCAATGTTGTCAAAATTGTGATTGTACTAAGGATCGGGAGGGGGGGTCCAAGATCGTTACACGGATAGTAAGATCCTAAAAAAATGTAGAATCATATAATATACCTGTACATATACATTGAACATGACATACATAGCCAAAAATAACCTTTAAGAACACAACATTAAAAGCATTATTACAACCAAAAATGCAGTCGTCTTTTCTAATTAAAAAAAAGCCAACAAACAGAACAGAGCAGAACCGATCACCATGCGATCATGAGTGGGCTGTGCAATGAAAGACAGAGAAGAAGAATGGTCTGTGTGACGAAGAACAGTGCAGATTTCGTGATGAATCACAGTGGGTGTTCACGCACAAAGAAGACGACGTAAAACAGGGACTGTTTGAGGTTGAAGACGATGGCTGTATGAGACAAAATAAGGCACTGTTTTGATTTCCTATTGAATCCTACGAGGCACGAGAAGTAACAATTCAAGAAAGAATAAATAAATCAGGGTAAATCTCGATATTTCAGTGGGATTTTTTAATCTGGGTTGTGAAAATCTGACTCGGAAAACCCACCCCTGAAAGATTGCCCAGCTTGTTCGATTGTACGAGTTCATGGTCTGATGCACGATTCTGTTCCTATCCTGGAATTGTGCGATTCTGCTTGCTGTCCAGCACGGAAGGGAGATGCAGAATCGTGGTATCATGTGTTTCTGTGATCTTCATCGTGATTTTGACATGTTATCTGTGCCCATATTTGGCAACCTATTAAATTCGGGAAATAATTCTTTTCTTTTCTTTTTATTTCCAAAAGCTCTCTAGGAGTTGACAAAAGAACCATGATTTCCTCAAAATAAGTTAATGCAGACAAGGACCGCTATTTTATGATTCATTTTTAAAAAGTTATCCCACATATAAGAGTGATTTCATACCTATCTCCTTTTCGTGAAGTGTTTTTAATTTTCTAAATAAGTTGTTTTCCCCCCGTTTTTTGAACAGGAACATGAGTGTTTAGTTGAAGGGCCTTTAAATAACTTGAAGCAGAGTATGGTTCAGTTCCAGAAACCCAAGAAGGTAGGTGTTAAAGGATTATGAAATGTTGATTTATGTACTAAACCCCTTGTGGCAGGTTACTATTGATGCATTCATTGGGAGTGCTTCTCTGTTGAGGCATTTGTTTATCAAGAAGGTTAAATATCAATGTCATGCTTGGTCATATTTTAATGCAGATTTATAACGAACGAAGGCTTTTTTATGGGGGTGGACCTGGAATTGCGGCTAATGATAATTTTGGTTCTGTTGGCTCTGGTGCTGGGACAAGTTCAGATCGGAGGAGCAGCCGAGGAAGGGGTATGTAATTTATAATTTGTTGGGTGGTGTCCCCCCTCCCAAAGAAGACACTCTAGTCATTGTGGTGTGGTTATGTCTTTATGCCCCATTGAAATACTTGCAATCTATAACATTTCAATGGTCTAGTGGTCTGTTTTTAAGTTTTTATCATCTCCTACACCTTCTGGCTTCTTGTGCTTTTGATATTTCAATCACTTAGGTTGTATGACAATGATTTTTCACTGTTAACTGTAGGATCTTATATACCTCCTGGCCCTCCAAATGGAACCCATAAACCTGGAGTGCATCCTGCTGGGTATCCTGTGCCAAGGGTTCCCTTGCCTCCTTTTCATGGTGGCCCCCAATCTCAACCATATGCCATTCCATCTCGTGGGGCTGTTCATGGGCCTGTTGGGGCAGTTCCTCATGTTCCATCTCCAGGGAGTCGGGGTTTTGGGGCTGGTAGAGGTAATTCTGGTGCTCCAATTGGCAATCATCTTCCACACCAGCAAGGCACGCAACAGCCTATTGGGAATCTTGGATCTACATTTAACTTCCCTGCTCTAGAGAATCCTAACAGCCAGCCATCTGTTGTTGGTCCATTATCTCAGCCTGGGTTCGCCAATAATGTAATTTCCTCATTCCAGCTTCGTAGTTCTATCTTCATGTTGCTGTCATTTACTTGTCTTGGTTAAGTTCTGACTATATTTTTCTTGTGTATATTAGATGCCAGTTCAAGGGGCAGGCCAGTCATTTCGAGATCAATTTTCTGTGCCTGGAATGTCCCAGGTACTTAATTGTAATTCTGTAGAAGCTAGACATTGTTTCAATATAAACTTGGCTCATTTTTGTCCATGTTTTAAATTATTACCAGGACTTCTTGGGTGATGACTTCAAAAGCCAGGGATCTCATGTTCCTTATAATGTAACTGATTTCTCTACACAGGTTTGTGAACATTGTGGTTAATTTTGTACATGACAAGTCTGTTCGTTTTTATGAGACCTGTCTCTCATGAATCAGCAAAATGGGGTGTGGGGCTTTGTTATGCCCTATTGATTAATCATATTCATTAGATGTTCATATCTTTTTGTTGTTTTTGCCTACTAACACTTTGTCTATATTAAGGCTTCTCAAAGTGGGTATGCTGTTGATTATGCTACACAAGGAGCACAAGGTGGATTCCCAGGGAACTTTCTTAACCAGAATTCTCAAGCTGGATATTCACGTTTTGGTTCTGGAAATGACTTTATGTCTCAGGTTGCTCCTTGGAGCCCCCCTCCATCTTAATTTGGGTTGCTTTGTCCTCACTGTTCTGATTTCTCTTTTGCTTTAATTTACAGGACTACATGGCCCATGGGTCACAAGGTCTTTTCACTCAGGTTGGATTCAGTGATCCCTTGCAAGATGATGCATCACAGAGCCATTTCAATGTGGCTAATGCCAACCCTCTTCAGTCCCAGGTTTCCTGTTGTTCCAGCTCTTTTTTAATAATAAATAGTAATATGAACAATGACTAAAAATTGAAAGGATGCGGTTGTTTGACTATTGGCTTTTCCTTTCTGTTTGATGCACACAACGTTCTTTTTCTTCCAGTAAATTCTCTGGTTCTTTGCAGATGAGTTCTCTCTACTCCCAGCCTTTTGCTCACTACAACACACAGCCACTGAACATGCAGGCATCCCAACAGCAGCCTCAGGGTCAGAGCTCCCAGAATCAGAAAATTCACTACAATGGTTGAGGATTTTAGGAGCTTAATGTGGCTTTGATGGGTTATAGTCTTTGCATTCAGCCACTGGGTTTGTGCCTGTCTTTTGTGCTGAAATATGTTTGCATGTGACATCCGAAGGATTGCCTTTTTGGGATACCCATACAGAAGGATTGGTGTAATATGATTTGAGGTTGTGGAATTGTGGGGCATTAAGAAGATACAGGCAGGCTCATCCCGGGCTGAAAATTGAAAGATAACCCTGTTACCTTACTGAAGTTTTGTATTGTTTGGGATTAAGGTGAAATTGTTCGAGAAAGCATTACATGGAATGGTTTTGTCGAAAGGGTTTTGATCTTGAAGCAGAAGGGCCGGTTTACAATGGTGTTGGTGAAATACTGAATATAGTAATCCATACGGCACCAATCATCGCCAAAGAAAGTTATTGTACAGAAGGCAGGAATGCGGTGAACCCTTTCAGCTCTTCCTGACATGTAATTATACTCGATATATTTTAAGACATAGTGATATGTCGAAAAGTTATTCTATGCAACTGTTGCCACTCAGAATTTTCTGTGGCATATAAAGGTGTGATGATTGTTTTCCTTGTAAATTAGGTTTTAGACATGAGTGCCTGAGTTTATTTCCCTAAAAATGAGATTTTTCAATCTCCTGGGTAACCGCTGATCGGTGTTGAAGTTTCGAATCCAATTATCCAAGTATATTCAGCCTCTTAAAAATATTTCCCGGATTTCTCCGTTAAATTAATTGTTTTTGTGATTTGTTGACACTGTTAAGCCGTTTGGATATCTACTTTTTAAAGTGAGGAATGGATAAAGTATGATATTATAATCCTTATCGTTAGGTTTGTTATAAATTTTAGTTTATATTAAATTTTCATTTAATTGTGGCTTTTAGCTTAGTATGTTATAAAAAATTGTCTTTTATGGAGCCAGATCTTTTGGTCGAGTCTGATTATTCTAAAAATATTTTTGGAAAATACACAGTTCATGGGTATATGCATCTAGCGTTGTTCAAAACAGTAGGAAGGAATTTCTCTCAATGAATGAGCTGAGTTTCTCGAATTCCTCGAGGTTCTGTTTCTGTAAGACTAATTTGAAATTAGCAAATATCGACTGCAAACATGATTTGTTTTAAAAAGATAGTTAAAATTATGAAGATCTAAATAAACTTTAATCAGTGAAAACTGAAAGACGGGTTACCCGTTCTAATTTGTTTTTCGTATTAGCTCTTTACAGATATTGCATCAAGCGTTAGCCACAATATATAGGCATAAGGTGGTGGTAGTGGCCAGCTTCATTTCACAAGACAGCAGCATGGGGGCCACTGCAATTCCCATCCGCTCCCTCATTATAAGATAAGTGATATAATAAAAGAAAAAGAGAAAGTGAATGTTGAAATTGAGGTAAAAAAAATATCATTGAATGTAATATTAGTATCTATACATTGGTCATATTCCTTGTGTTAAGGTGGGTTCAGAGGTTACAATTTATCACGTCTATATTCATTCTTCATAGTAACTTGAAACATCAAAATACCAAAAATGTTCTCCCAATGTGTTTTGAGAACAATGTTTGTAACTATCCGATATAGGATATATACTACGTTGATACCAAGAACTATGACATGGTCCTTATTAGTGATAGAAATTAGTGAAGTTCCACATTTTGATTTTCAATTATGATGGAGTTGCTAGATGTTAGACAACATGGATGCTATATGACTACGTAGGTGAGAGTTTCTGATGTTACACTAATTCTGAATTACTCGATCTCATTGATATAGATCAGTACTAAGTGTCAGGTTATTTAATATTAAATTGTTTTAAAAATAGCATATTTAAACAGAAATAAATGAAACAATATTACTTATTAAATGGTCCCTTATTTCAATTTATTTATTTTGGAAAATTTGTCATATGACAGAATTTATCCCTTATGTTATTATTCATTTTGAATTTTTTGTGGTATTTACACATTTAAGTTTTCTTCAATGTTAATGAAATATTTGCTACCTCACACTCACCTTTATACTCTTATGGGTATTGCCGCTGAATGAATTAATTTGGCTTTTATACCATAATTTTCTGACTTTTTTTATCAATCTCTTTGGGTTAATGTCACTATTTTAATTTAACATGTCCATTTCATCTAATGCTTGACATTTCAACATATAAATGGTATAAATATCAGGCTTCGTGCAAGATATATGATGTGAATATGACTAATCAGGTCAAGAATAGTATTTCTTATCAAACACCAAGAGTGTTCACATTATATTCATAACTAGTATATGAAAATCCCCTACCAACCTAAGTAGGTAGGAAGTAGGGGTGTTAATTCAAACCAGCCCACTAAAAGTCAACACATTTTTGGGTTGAGATGAACTGACTTGATTTTGTGGTGAGTTAGAATTTTACTAGCTAGCTCAGCCTAGCCCATTGTGGGTTGTGGGCCAAACAAGCTAGCTCACGGCAACTAACTTTTTAAAATATAAATAAATAATTTTATTAAAATAAATCAAACCTATGTAATAATGAATATTTTTTAATCATAAAAACTAAAATTAAAATATAGATGCAATGTATTATATTTTTTATTATTATATAATTTTATTATAGAATAAAATATAATAAGTTGTCAAACTGTACTATAATTATAAAAAAAAATTGATACATACTAATCAAATAAATGAAGTGTCTAAATTGTGACTATAAAAAATGTTAGAAATAAAAGAGTTCAATATATATGCAATATAACCTTAAATTGAATACTAATAACACAGTATTAGATTTATCACCTATAATTTTATCAATTATAAAAAAGAAAATAATAAAAGAAAAAGTTAGACCAATGGGGTTGGGTTGGGTTGGGTTGGGTCGAGTCGGGCAAAATTGATTTGGATTCAAAATTTCACAACCCACCCAAATATCAGGCTGAACGGACCGACAGACTTGATCTATTTTGACCATTTGACATTCGTAGTAGGTAGATCTTTTTTGTCTTTAGCATTTCAAATTAGCTGACGTGGGCAACAACCAATATTACTACTACTACTCTGGACTTGAATATAAGCAAAAATAACTAAATTCACACTTATTAAGAAAGTTGGTTAAATTCATTAAATTTTCTTGGTATCATGTAAAAAGTACTTGCGTTGCCTAAATTACCGTACATTCAATTTTATTGAAAATTGTTTCAAGTGGGACATATTCTCTTTCTATTGGCACATGACTCATTAAATAGAGTGGTTGGAAAGTAAAATCAAAGAGTATTTTGGGTTTATCTCATTAAATAGAGTAAAAATAGTTAAGATTTGCTTATATTTTAGTCAATCAAATATTAGGTTTTTTTGTTTATATTCAAGTCTAAAGGGAGTATATTAGAATGGTTGGCATGAGTGACCGGCAATGGTTAGCATGATAAGACTCATTTAATGCGAAATAATTTTGGTATGAAAAATGTTCGATTTTGCGCTATCAACAACCTTTGTGTAAAGTTACATGAAAGGGAATAGAAAAATAAACTTAAATGGAAGAAAGATATGAGATTAAGAACTTAAGCGACCAACGAAGTTGGTTAAGTGGTACATGCTTATTTTCCTTTAAATAAGGTCTCAGGTTCGAATGTCGTGGATGGAAAAAATTCAGCCTGAAGAACTATACTTCATTATGATGTGAATGTTTCCCAACAAGATTATCTGTAGAGGATACATACGGTTAAATAAAAAACAATTATGAATTTAAGGGAGGGTTACAAGGACAGGGCTAGAAACCTATAAAGAATCATGTCACATACGAAATGCTTTCATAACATACACATGTTTTTTTCTCGTCCAAAAAAATAAGGCGTACACATGTTTTCCTCTCTTCTACTTTTTTGTTTTTTCTCCTCTCAAATATAATTTCAAGTGATTATCAGTTATCACATCAAATTCTTAGCATGAGTTATGACATAAACAACTCTTCGACGAAATTCCAATGTTGTTCGCCTGTAACTTTAATTGTAAAGTTTTAAAACAATAAGTTTTTGGTAACATAAAACAATAAGGTTTTTGGTAAAATTTATAAAATAATTAGGGTTAATTAAAAAACTAATAAAATATATATAAAAAGCTTACAATTTAACAAAAACTAACAAATTTTTTCATTAATTTTATTACAAATTTTTCCCTTAATTAAATATCATTTTGTCAATATAAAAAAAATCATTTAGTCTCGTTCAGTTAATAAGGCACGCAACGCGTGGATCTGATGATCTGTCTCCCACATGCATTATTGTTTGTGTTGAAGAATAAAATAGTGATTTAATAATCATATCATTTCAGCACTCCTGCTCTCCTACACGAGTAGGCATGAATGCATCATATTTGTGTAATCGTGGATATATACACATTACAAAGCGTTAGACGTAGGCTTCTTCACCAAACTGAAATAATTTTAGTAATTATTTATCAAAATCAAACGGAATTGAAACTATTAAATCTTAATTAATGGAGGTAGTTATTGTCCGAGCCGAAAGCAGCCTTTAAAAACAAATTTTAAGATTGGAACCTTGAAATTAATTAAAATCTTATAATAAAATTATTATAATTTCATTTAAAGATTATTTTCAAAATTTTGGATTTAAAATTATTTATTAACTAGTAATTATCTTGTACATTGCATGATATTTTTAAAATTTAAAAATAATATAAAATTTTTTAATATATATTATAATAAAGATGAAACTTTTGACATTGTAAACAATAAGTTATATAAAATGAATTATATGAATTTAGATACCATTATTTATATTCATTAATTGATATGGTATGTCAAATTTTAGATTCAATAATTCTGAATTTATAGTTTTTACAAAATATTCACATTTATAGTTCATTTTGTATTGATGGAATAATAATAATAGTAGTAGTAATATTTATTATTACTTCATATTAAAGCCAATTAATGAGATAAATATGGTAAATAAACTAATTAAAATAATTTGTTTAAAATTATTGAAATTTATTTAAAGTACTACCTTTTAAGCTTTTAATGATGCAGAATTTTTAATTAAATTTTCATAATGAATTTTGTTAATAACTCTCTTTCAATTGGTAATAAATTCAATGGATGGGAAAAAATAAA
>QLOH01000456.1:600000-844819 GCA_026901365.1 Sesbania bispinosa | reverse complement strand
AACTAAAAGCACACCAAAGAGCACCAGAAAGATGTGCAATATGATTGACACTTTGCAATGAGTAGCCTCCAGGAAAGGTTCTTGATAATGAGGTAGAGGTAGAAGCTTTAGCTGCTCCATGACCTAAAAACACTCACAAGAATAGATCATTATAAGAAAACTGATACTATAGTGCCAAGCATAACCAAACAACAGACGTAAGTCCATGAGATGAGCATTTTTACCTTTTCAAACAAATAAATCACTAAATGATCAATAAAAAAAACATGAAAGACATCATAATAATAGGAGAGCACTTACGCAGCTCGACACCACATGATATTGGATACATAGCAAAAGCACACAACATAATGTTACATTTTGGATTTGCCTCCCATAAAGTGAAGAAAAATGCTTATAGGGTAAAGTATAGAGTCCGACTATTAATTGCCAATTAACACTTAATAAACTACTCTTCTTAATATTTATTGCAAGTGGATCATGGTAAAGGAAATGTAAATTAATAAAGATATTGTGGGGCATATAGCATTAATAGGTGAAGGTAGTTAGATTTTGCTTATATTTAAGACCAATAAAATTGAATTTTGAGCTGTTTATTTTTTAGACCGGAGTGGTACATTATAATTATATCCTACTCCTTAAAGTACACCCACATTTTAGACGAGCAAAATTCTTATATATGAGTAAGCGATACAAATCCAAAAGATCTTTATGTTTCAATTACAGTAACTTTGGAAAATAAGTTCTATATCATTTAGAGCTGCTTTTCATGAAAAAGAACAAAAAATTTGTTGTTCATGCTTTTTCTACAACAAACTGACCCAATATAGTACTTCAAGGATCTTCCTCCAGTCCCAAGACATCTATATCAAGTTCAAGCCAAAATCCTAAGAACTTGGAAGAACATCTGGAAACAAAGGAAATCAAACTTTAGAATACAATTCAGGTACCTTTACAAGGACACTGATAGTAAAATAACCAAAAACAGCTCCAGAAGCTCCAAAAGACTGTATTCTTGGCAAAACCAACCAGGAAACGAGATTTGCTCCAACACCAGTAAGAATGTACGAAAGCCACAGAGCCAAGTTTCTTCCTCTTCTCAACAAGCTTTCTGTTGTGGAGAACAATGAAATAACAAAGGATTGAGCATCAATCCAATGACAACTCACATACCAGAAAGAGGATGCCCCGGTCACAGCCTTACTTCACATACCAAAATGTACAAGAAGAAAAGGTTGCTAGAAAGATGCTTCCTGAACAAGTTAAAAGATTAGTCAGATTGTAAGGGAATAATGAAAATGAAATTCACCGCCACCCCTCCCAAAAACAAAGAAAAAGAAAACAGAAAAGAAAAAGCAAAGAGCTTCCAGTCCTGTTCCTGTGCAGTGGAAATTCTGAAAAATAACACAACATGATAGAAAATGGAAAAAAGTGAGGGATGGCACTCACCAATTAGCATGACAAAATGTTGCTGTGACAAACTGGTAACCAGAGCAGGCCAGTTGTGGTACAAGTACAAAAAGACTTTGATGCCATTCACCTAGCAGAAATGATTATAAAGCCATGTATTATACAAGTGAATTTGAAATGGGGACAAAAACATATTCCTCTGAGTTTCATATTAGTGAACAGATAAAGGAAAATGCTAATGAGTAACTAAAGGCATTGATTAAGGAATAAAAAAAAGAAAATATTTATCAAAAAGTACACTTATTTACTCATTGTTGGTTGGAGGGGAATGGAGGGGAGGATTTTAATAAAATCCCTTGTTTGGTTGAGAAGTTGGATGGGGAATGAAGGGCAAGAGAAATTCCTCTCCTACAATTTTTGTCTCCCATCCAAAATTATGGGATTTGAAAGGGAGGGAAAATAATTTGGGGTTTTACTAACTAAATGTCCTCAATTTTACTTTTTTAAATTTCAAAACTACTCTTACATATGTATTGCTAGTAACTCTCTATTACCAGTGCTGCTTCAACTTTTGAGCTCATTCGGTTGGTTCAAACCATATCAGTCCCATGTTTTTACTGCTATCTTTCATTGTACTTTGTAAGGGTATAACAATGAATTATTTTTATTTCCCTTTGTTTATCATTTGGAAGGAAATTAACGGTTCTTTCCTCTTCAACCAAATCAAACAAGGGGATCTTACTTTCCCTCTTCTCTCCTTCAGAACTAAATGGTTAATGGTACAAGTACAAAGCCTTGATGCCTTTAACATAGTAGAAATGACATAAAAACATGCATCATGCAAAGAAATTCTAGATGGGGACAAAAGTAGATTCTCTCAGCTCATATTAGTAAATTGATAGATAAAATGCTAAGAAGTGCATCACTGGTAAATGATGTCCTTTTTAACGAATTTTATTTTATTTCTTGATTCTTTAGTCAGTGTAGTGAGCTAAACAACATAATCACCTGAAAAAAAATGGTCAGCGACGAATATCCCAATGTTGAGGGAGTATAACCCAGAATATCCCATTGACTCGTTTCTCGGGTTTCCTCTTCTTGCTCTGGTTTTCCAAGTTCCAGCTGCGATATCATATCTAACCAAGCACTTAATTTTCATATCACAGAGTCTCCATCCAAAACATAAAGCTGAAACAAAGTAAAATAAACGACAGAGGGTGTTTGAAGTTTTAAGCCTCGCACTCGCACGACAAGTGTTCGAGAAAATGCCCCACAACCCAACTTGAATGAAGCATATAATTGATGGAAGAGAACAGGGCGTTGTCACAGTTACCATGCAGATTTTATGTTACTCCGAAAGTTAGTTACTGAATGATTGTTATTGTTACAATTAAATTAGTTAAGAGACGGTTATCATTAGTATTGGTTATTTAAGTATCAGTTAGTTATTTTGATATTCAATAAGAAATTGGTATTTTGAATAGGGTGGGCATACATACCTGATTTGTTGATGTTGCATGAAGTGCGAAAAGGGGAACGAAGCATGGGAGGGAATGATGAGAAGAGGGTTGAGATTGGGAAGGGGTTTGATGTTGAAAGTGGGAGAGAAGAAGGAGGGGTTGTGAATAATGCGAGTGAGTTTGCATGACTGGAATTTGAATGGCTCAATTGCAGCCACTACACCAAGTTGTGCCATTCTTCGTTTTCCCCTCGTGAGGGAGAAGATGGAGCTTGCACTTTCAGTTACATCTACATTACTGAGAACCCCTCCAACTACACCTGTAATTCGGACCGGTCCGCCGCCCACGGGAGTTGCTTCTGGAATTTCTGTTAACAAAATTGATATCCGGAAATTAATTTCCGGAAAGAGTTCTGGAATTTTTTTTTGCGAGAGCGAGTTTAGAGACGAAAAGATTCCGTCTCTAAACAAGCAAAACATTGAAAAAAAAAAATAAAGTGGAGGGGGGAAGGGACCGGAACAGGAAGAGGAATGGGGGGCGAGGAGTGGGGAAGGGGGGAGGGGGAGAAGAGGATGGGGGCAGGGGTGGCTTGCCGGGTGGGGGAGGGGGTAGGGGTTAATATGGGAAAGGGGATATATGATGGGGTGCGAATTTGCAAAAAAGGGGGTTCAAAAGCAACTCCTCGCCGCCAACCATATAATTGGATCGGTTTGAATTTTGATTATTTTGGGGGATTGCTTTTGGCACCCCTTTTTGTTATTACCGCACCCACCCATTTTTCTTCTTAATTTCCTTAAACTACCCATCTCCCATCTCCCATACCCATCCCCTCCCCTCCCTTTCTCCTCTCCTCTACCCTTCCCCATCCCCAAATTAAGTTGATAGGAATTAGAGTTAATAACATTTACATGATCTATCTTGATGAAATATTTTCTAGTAAAGTAAAATGTCTTGTTACAAAAAGAAGACGATATGTGGTTAATGCTAAGTGTCAAAACATGATAATCTTAAGACTCTCCATAACCAAGTTTGATGATAACAAATTCTTCACTATAAATATTTCAGATAAGAGTGCTAGAAACTGTTCAGGACGACTAGAACTGTATGAAAGGTCTTATCTATCTGAAGTATTTATACTATATGAAGAGCTCAACATTATGAAGCAAAGCTTGTCTGAGGATATAACATTCAAACTCTACCAAAGTCAAAGTTGGTCTGCCTCACGCAAGGTGTTTTTGCTGAAGATGGGAAGACAAAGATAACTTTCTGAGGAGCTTTCAAAAGTGAAGCACTAAAGTGGAAACCTGCTCTGCATGGTTTCTTGGGTTCCCACCTTACCGTAGAAATATGAATCCCACATTTAACTAAATGATGTGATTTGGTGAATTGATCTTTGATACTGCATGAGGCTTTTGCCATACAGGATTCTGATTAAGTAATTTTTGATTCATGGTTGTTGCAGTTACAACAACTACTCAAGCAATTAAGGCACTAGAAATGTTTGAGGAAGATATGGATGGTTTCACAAATTTCTTGAACAAGTGGTACTCAATCAATATTTTCAAACACTATTTTCTTAATATGTATTTAATTGAGATTTATTTCTTCTCATTCTAAGATGTGTTTAACTTATGAAAATTATCCAAATTTCAAAGTCAATTTGTTTTAATGTTTTTCTTTATTGTCATCAGTGTTACAGGGTACAGTGATAAGGAGTTCGTGATCAAAGTATTACATATGGCGCATGATACTGTTTAAAAAAAACCAGTTAGAATTGAAGTGTTGCGCAACATATGGAAACACAAAATGAGGAAAAGAATTAATAGGAATCGTCAAAATATGGTTTTCCAATGATGAGAAAATCTACAATATGACATCGAAAGATATTCAAAGTATCATCACATTAAATAACCATATTGACTATAACAATTGGTAGGTAGAAAAAGGAAGAAAACAAAAATGAACAAAAGGAAGACGATGATATAGAGAATAGAGAGAATGAGGAAGCCCCAATTAGGAAAGAAGCCTCATTTAGTTTGGGGACTGCTAAACTACATAGAAAATTGTTTGTGCAGTTAAACAACTTGGTCTTGATAGTAAGTTTACGTGAAAATAAATATTTTTTCTTATTTTATTTGACTTGAGAATTGATTGAATGTTTATACCTCTAAACACATTATGGCTTCTAATATGGGTACGTTATTTCTCATATTAATTAATTTTTAATAAGAGTAAAATAATTTAGAATCAAGTGAATGTATTTAATTATTAGTGAAAAATTAATTAATGTTATTTTAAATTTATAAAATAATAAATAAATTGTAATAAAAATGTCCTCCAAATGGATAAAAAGGAAATAAGGGAATATAAAAATTCATATTTATCTAAGAAAATTGACATCTAATGAAATGTAATTAAGCAAATAAGGACCCTTAGTATTACCAAAAACAATGCCTTCAAGAAAATAAAATTTTTAGGGATGTTATGTTGGATAAAATTTTGAATATAAAAAAAGTAAAAAGAAACATGCGATAAAAAATTAGACGTTGTAAGAACTACGGTCTTGTTCCTCATATAAAAGGGTAGCTATCAAGGTGCATTTAGAACTGAATTCATCCTTTCACTCTCACTCTCTCTTCTCTCTCTCTCTCGTCTCTCTCATTGTTATAGCTTCTGTTAAACTCCAGTTTTACTCTTTCTCTCTAGGTCTCTTTCTCCTCTCAATTCTCCTGCTGCATTATTTGTCTGTTGAGAGAAAGAGGCCCTGCAAACAACATTCCCTGTTGTCTAAGTTTTGGAGTTTCTCTCTCTTTGATTTGTGTGATCTCTGATAACTGCGTGGTTTCTCTCATATGGGAATTTGATTCTGAATCAAGAAACCGTTTGAAAGGTGAAAAAGATATGGTGGGAGATCATTTTCAAGCGAGTATGTGTGTTCTTGTTGTTAACGGCGACCTAACTTTTAAGTGTTGGAGAACATGCTTCGTAAATGCTAGTATCACGGTATGATTTAACTCTTTCAATTCTATTCTGCATTAATTTGGTTCACAATCATGGATGAATTCTTGGAAATTGTTGCATGTTTTCCTTTGCAAATTTCATGGATACTTTGTATGGTCGTTTATATATCTTGCATTTGTATTAAAGATCAAATTTCTTTCTTTACAAGACTGTTTGTGTTCTTTATTATTATTCTCCTAAATTGGGATTTTTCCTTTGAAATTTTGAACTTTTTTGCAATGGTTGATTGGTTTCCCACCCTACTGTAAGAAATATGAATCCCACCTTTAACTAAACGATGTGATTTGGTGAATTCATCTTTGATACTGCATGAGGCTTTTGCTGTTGAGTCTCAAAAGATTAAATATATGAATTGAGTCTCACTCTCTTAAGTTTTAATGAACAACAAATATAAATATAAAAGGCATTTATATGATAGTATGCTCTCACAGGATGTTGCACTGTTTCAGATCATATTGTCTGTGTAAAAGATCATCTGAAAGATCAACTTCATCTGAAGAGTGTTTATCACCTGAAGACTTGAAGATCATCTGAAGCACTCCTTGCATCTAAAGGCTGAAGGTACCAAGTTTAAGGTTTGATCCGTGAAGACGTTACTATGTAATAAGAACGTTCATCCCAATGGTCTAACCCTTTTCAGCATAAGAATCAGAGCTGCTTTCTCTCCTCGTTCAAATATTTAGCATTTTTAAGGAAAGTCTGCAAAGCTGCTGTATCTGCGCAAAAGCATTGTGTGCATAGACCTGCTGCACCTAAGACGGCTCAGAACGTGTTGGACAGAGTGTGTCTCAACGTCTCCTGAAGCATTTAATGTTATTTGACAACGGGCAACATTTTTGCTCGAAGACTATAAATATGCCCATGCAGATTGAAGCAAAAAAAAAAAGAAGTGAAACAAAGTTATCAAAGAAATCTTACTCTGCGTAAACGCTGCAAAAAATACTCTGATATTTTCTGTACATTTGCTTATTTGCTTATCCTGAGTAAATCTCAGTTACTTGTACACTTCTGATAAGTTCGATCTATCATCTGAAGATAGTCGATTGAACTTTATCTGTTTTTATCGTAAAACAGTTTGGGTTACAAGCCTGGAGAGGCTTATTGTCTGAAAGAATACTTGGGTTACATTTGGATAAGTGTCTGAGAGCCTGAAGAGGCTTGGTGGAAGAAACAATACTTGTGATAAAGCCTGAAGAGGCTTGGTTGAAGAAACAACACTTGTGATAGAGCCTGAAGAGGCTTGGTTGAAGAAACAATACTTGTGGTAGAGCCTGAAGAGGCTTGATAGAAAAGAATACTTGTAATCTTGCAAGATTAGTGGAAATCCAGTGGTGGTTTGCCCTGGGACTGGACGTAGCTCACAAGTGGTAGCGAGTGAACCAGGATAAATTTTTGGCTGAGTTTTCTTTCCCTCAAACTCTTTCAATTCAGTTTTTAAACTAACTAAGGGGTTTTGAAAATTTTTCAAGAGCAAAAATCTTAACATCAAACAAAACTATTTATCAAAACCGTCTTTGTGTCTGAACCAAGGTTCAGAAGGTAGTAACTAACTTCAGACGATCTTTCATCATCTGAAGTTTTTACATAAACTTTTTAAAGTATTTTCTAAAATCAAAAGGTTTCCATTGAAACACTATTCAACCCCCCTTCTAGTGTTTCCCTATTTTTCTTACAGTTGGTACCATAGCTTATCCTCGGGGTTAGCACCCAATCAGTGCGGAGGACAGAGATCCAATGGAAACTTCTACCAGCAACAGACAATATATCACTGAAGGAGCCTCCATCACGAGACCCCCAACATTCAATGGAGTGGATTACCACTATTGGAAGGATCGTATGAAGTTGTTTATTGAAAGCAACAACATTGATGTCTGGGATGTGGTTACTGATGGAGACTACGTGCCCATGCATGTTGGAGTGCCCATACCTAAGGCTGAATGGACCTTGGAGCAGAAGGCTCGAGTTCAATTAAATGCCAAGGCCAAACTCTATCTGATATGTTCCTTGAACAAGTCAGAATATGAGAAGGTTCATGGTTGTTCATCTGCCAAGGAGATCTGGGATACGCTTGCAGCAGCCCATGAAGGGACAGAGACTGTGAAGCAATCCAAGATCAGCATGCTTGTACATCAATATGAGATGCTCAAGATGGAAGAATCTGAAACTATAGATCAAATGTTTGGGAGGTTTCAGACGATAACCAATGGACTCAGGTCATTGGGAAGAACCCTTGAATCTGGAGATAATATTCGAAAGATTCTAAGAAGTTTACCAAAGTTCTGGAGACCCAAGGTTACTGCCATTCAAGAAGCCAAAGATTTAAATTCTCTTAGAATGGAGGAACTACTGGGCTCTCTCAAAGTCCATGAGCTTGAACTTGGGGAGGATGACACCAAGAGAAAATCACTAGCATTGAACTGCAAGGTCAGACAGTCTAGGCATGGTAGCATGGAAGCCATGCAAGCAGAGGACACTTCAGAGGGTGATACTGAGTCTGAAGACTGTTCAGAAGATGATGATCTTGCTCTTCTCAGCAAGAAGATTAAGAAAATGCTACAAAGAAAAGGAAGATACAGAAGATCTCAACCTTCTAATGTCAAACAAGGTAAATCAGGAAAAAAATTTATTATCACTGACAAAATTACCTGTTTTGAGTGCAAACAGCCAGGTCACATGAAGACGGATTGTCCCAAGTTAAGGAAGCCAACCTTTCAGAAGAAGAAGTTTTTCAAGAAAAAGAAAGGATTGATGGCTACATGGGAAGACTTGGGTGATTCCACTTCATAGGAAGAGGAGGACACTTCAGAAGAAGCTAACCTCTGTCTGATGGCAAGTCTACCATCTTCAGATAGTTCAGACTTTGAGGTAATTCCGCAAACTTTACAAGATCAGTATGATGACCTTGTTGAAAGTAGCAGAGAATTATTCAATGAGTTCAAGGAACTTTCAAGAGCTTTTACAGAAGCTGCTTTAGAAAATGAAAATTTACAAAAAGAAAATCTTGCTCTCAAAGAAAAGCTACTTCAGCAAGATCCAAGTAGTTTTGATAATCTTATTAAGGAGAACAAAAAGCTCAAAAACAAGGTTAGAGAATTAACTTTGGATCTAGCCAAGTTTGTCAAAGGAACTAATAATCTAAATAAATTATTGGGCTCTCAGAGGCATCCCCTTGACAAGAGTGGCTTAGGTTATTCAGAAACATCTTCATCTGAATCTTTTATATTTAATATGCCCGATAAAGGACCTAAGAAAGGTAATGGATGTTCTAACTGTGGAAAGCTTGGACACGTTGAGTCTTAGTGCAGACACAGAAGGAAAATAAGACCCAAAGCTAACGAAAAAGGACCCAAATGGTACCTGGACAATGGGTGCTCTCGACACATGACGGGAGAAAGGTGTTTGTTCCAAAGCCTTAGACCCAAGGCAGGTGAAGTGGTCACCTTTGGTGGAAATCAGCAAGGGAAGATCACTGGTATTAGGACTATAGGGAACTATTAGATCTTGAAGAGGATTTTGCAGGAATGAAGCTGAATCTCGAACTAAAGTCTAAAGGACCTTCTGAAGGTCATTCTAAAGAACCTTCTGAACAAAAGTCTGAACCTGCATCTGAAGCTGAACCTTCTCAGACCAACATTGTTGAGTCTCAGACAGAGTGTGTACCCTCTCACAATCACGATTGGAGATACCGAACTCATCATCCAAGAGAGCAAATTATAGGTGACACCTTAGAAGGAGTAAAAACAAGATCAAGATTCAGAAGCTTGAATAATCTTTCACTTCTCTCTGAGATTGAACCTAAAAACATTGAAGAAGCTCTGCATGATGAAGGTTGGATCCTAGCCATGCAAGAAGAGTTGAATCAATTTGCTAGGAGTGATGTCTGGACACTTGTACCTAAACCCCATGGGAAAACTATAATAGGAACCAAATGGGTGTTCAGAAACAAGTTATCAGAAGAAGGAAAAGTAGTCAGAAACAAAGCAAGACTTATTGCTCCGGGCTATAATCAGCAAGAAGGTATTGACTTAACTGAAACTTTTGCTCCTGTAGCAAGGCTTGAAGCCATTAGAATTTTACTAGCTTATGTAGTAAATAATGGCATCACCTTATATCAAATGGATGTTAAGAGTGTCTTTCTCAATGGGTTTATTGAGGAAGAGGTCTATGTTAGACAACCACCGGGTTTTGAAGACACTACTTTTCCAGAACATATTTTCAAACTGAAAAAGGCTCTTTATGGTCTGAAACAAGCCCCAAGAGCTTGGTATGACAGATTGAGCAACTTTTTAATCAAAAATGGTTTTCAAAGAGGAAAAGTAGATACAACTCTTTTCAGAAAAATGTCCAACAAAGACTTCATTCTTGTTCAGATATATGTGGATGACATTATACTTGGTTCTACTGATTCTTCTTTATGCAAGGAATTTTCTGAACTTATGCAATCTGAGTTTGAGATGAGCATGATGGGGGAACTTAAGTTCTTCCTAGGACTTCAGATTAAGCAACAATCTGATTGTATATGGATCCATCAAGAGAAATATACAGAAGAAATGCTTAAGAAATTCAATATGAGTGATTGCAAGTTCATGACTACTCCCATGCATCCTTCTGTTGTTTTGAACAAAGATGAAGGGGAAGAACCAGTAAATCAAACTTTGTATAGAGGAATGATTGGCTCATTATTGTATCTAACAGCAAGCAGACCTGACATTATGTTCAGTGTATGTCTTTGTCCTAGATTTCAATCTGATCCAAGAATTACTCATTATAAAGCTGTAAAAAGAATTTCCAAATATTTAAATGGTACTACTAATCTTGGTCTTTGCTATAAGAGAAGTAAGGATTGCAGGTTAGTGGGATTTTGTGATGCTAATTTTGCTGGAGATAGAATTGAGAGGAAATCAACAAGTGGAGGTTTCCATTTCATTGGTAACAACATGATCAACTGGTCCAGCAAAAGGCAAAACACCATTGCTCTTTCCACAGCAGAAGCTGAATATATTGCTGCAGCCAGTTGTTGTTCACAACTGCTATGGGTAAAATATCAGTTAGAGGATTTTTACATTAATGTATCTTCTATACCTGTAATGTGTGATAACACAAGTGCAATTAATTTATCCAAGAATCCCATTCAACATTCTAGGGCAAGGCATATAGAAATCAAGCATCATTTTATTAGAGACTATGTTCAGAAAGGAGTTTTAGATATAAAGTTCATTGATACTGAGCATCAATGGGCAGATATATTCACAAAGGCCCTGACTGAAGATAGATTTAAGTTCATAAGAAATAATCTGAATATCTTGGATTTATCTGAAATATAATTGTTGCATCTAAACATGCATATGAAGTTGTTGCATCTAAACATGCATGATTGTCTGAATAGCATGTATATGTGAAGCAACTCAGTCTGATGACGTGGCAAGCTGAAACGTTTGGTCTTCTTCTTTGAGTAACTACTCTAAGCATGTTTGCACGATCTTCGAAACTTCAACTGTCATCATTACTATGTGTGACGGCTATTTAAGAGACGTGATTGCTACTGTTACTGGCTACTTCTCTCTCTCTCTTCAAGTGCAAACTGCTGCCTTCCTTGTGCCCTAAGTTCCTTGAGTCCTCTCTGTATTCTTCGTCTCCTTCTTAGTTCATAACAATGGCTTCCAAGAAATCGGCTGGTGGTCAGATTGTTCCTTCCAGGACTGTAGACCTGGAGATGCTCCAAGCTGGTGGCATTGATCTCACTGACACCTTCGAAGCATGTGGCTGGATTAATTTCTTCTCTGCCATTAACTGTGTATGGCATGAATAGAGTGTGGTGGACTTCTAGAAAAATGCTCGAGATACTTCCTCCCAGGATGGAAGGTATCAAAGTTTTGAAACTAAGGTGATGGGCATAAAAATCATTGTAGATGCTGACACCATTGCTGCTGTAACTGGTGTTCCCAATACTGGTGATATGTTCATTTCAGAATGGGAAGTAAAGAATGGTGGAGTTAAGAGATTTACCCAGAAGTTGTACAGGATTGAAGACCCAGGTGATCTGAGAAGCTCTTACATGCATCCTAAGGCAAGGATTCTTCATGCCATCTTGGGGTGCTGTATTTTGCCCAAGTATGGAAGTAAGAATCATGTGTCTGAGCTGGAAAGATTCTGCATAATCCATCTTTTGGACAAAAAGCCTTTTAATCTACCCAAGATTATCCTCTACAATATGCTGAAAAGGTTAAATGATTCTGCCTCAAGCTATATTCATACCACTCTGATCACAAAGATTCTGCTGAAGTTCAATGTTCCCATTGAAAGAGTGTATGACCACAAAGGTCCTGCTCTCTTCTCCTTGACCAACATCAAGAGGATGGGGATTGTTGTGAAGAAGCCATCACCAGAAAGGACTCTGCTAGAAGAAGTTGTTCAAACCAAGGCTAGCAGAACTGGGAAAAGTCCTTTAGAGATTCTAGAGGAGGAGTTGCAAGGTGACACTCACAAAGACAAGTTCGTGTCTGCTCAGACTCCCACTAAAGTTCTGAAGAAGAAAAGAACAAAGCTGCTTCAGAAGAAAGAATCACCAGAAGGAGAAGTTTAGTTCAGACAATCTGAACCTGCACAGAGAATGTCTACACATACTTCTGAGACTGTGGGTCAGGTTACTGAGAACCTAGCTTTCGCTACTCAGCCTACTCTCAACTCGGGAGGACAGGTAGAGGACAACAATAGTCTAGAGTCTAAACCAATCTCAGTTGCATTAGATGATTCAACTGAGCCTGTCAAAGCCATCCCTCTTGCTACGAGTCTGCCTGAAGCTAACATCAGACAAGTGATCGCAGAGATTGAAGAAGAAGAAAGAAAGCAGAAGGAAGATCAAGAAGGGCAAGACTATGCTCTTGCTGTTGCAGCTCAACAAGCCGTTCTTGAAGATGAAAGGCTTGAGCAAGCCAACAGGCTAAAAAGAAGAAGAGCCAGTGCTAAGAATAGAAGAAATCAAAGGAGAAGATTGTTGTCTCCTGCTGCTGATACCCCTCAGAGGTTAACTAGAAGTAAAAGCATCCAACAAGAAGATGTTGTCGAGTTTCAGAAGGTTGCTGAAGCTCAAAGAAAGAAGAAGTTGGAGGAACTGAGGCAGAAGAAGCCAGCTACTGAAGGCTCTACGGCTCGTGATAAGAGACCTAGGGTTCTATTTGGAAATGTCTCATCCTCAGAAAATGAAGCCCCTCCTCCTCCTAAAGCTATCAGCACGCCAAGAGAAGTACCCCCTCCTTCACCATCTTCTTCCTCTCTGTCAGGTTACTCTGAACTTGATTCAGATGTCGAGCCAGACTGCATCTGGTTTGGTGGAAATCTTCCTGTTAGTATTCTGCTGAAAGAAAAAGAAAGGAACCTGTCAAGGCAACCTACCTATGATCTAGCTCTACCTATTCGCAGCAATGAACACTTGAAGTGGGCTGCTGAAGTGCCTCACAGTTTCTACAATATGCTCACTTCTGTATGAACCAGAGTACCAAAGTTCCCAAACTTATATGAAGAGTTGCTATTCTTCAAGGAAGCTGCACCATTGTTGTCTCACCCACCATCGAGGTTTTTTATGGAAACTTCCTCAGAAGCAAGACAAAGGAGGATGCTCAGCTCAGGGGGAGGTGGTCTCTCAGACACTCTTGAGAAGATCAAATATGGAGTCATCACTCCTTGCCATAAGTGGAAAGCTTTGGATCCTTTCTCATAGGATCAACTCAATTTATCTCCTGATGAGTGGATCGCTGTCAGAATGCAGTGTCTTGAAGTTGAACTAATTGATCAAAGTTGGTCCAGATCATTTGGCTGTAGAGATTTCAAACCCCCTCTACCTATTCATACAAAGCTATCAACTACTATTCTGGTGCAACCAAACAGAATAGTACCTAGGTATCCTTATGCTGACTTATTTTTTATCAAAGACAAAGGACCTGAGGTAGTTTCAAAAGGTGCTGGACCTCCAAGAGTGTTATCTGAAGAAGATTGGAACAATCTTGCAAAATATATCTTCATCAACCAAGGCATGGATTATTCACTTTATAATGCCATGTGGTACTTTCACTGGAATCTTGTTGAGAAGGAAGGGAGTTCATCAGAAACAAGTTGGGATGATGTTGACTCTCAAGTGGTTGCAGGTTCAACTATAGTAGAAACTTCTACCTTCTTTAGAGGACACTTTCCATTGTCTGATAGGGATCTCCATTCAGAATGGATGGTGGCATTTCCTTTCGTTCGCCCTGAATTTTATATCAGAGGGAAGGACCCTTTGCAGTATCACCTACCTACTGGTTTTCGGTACTTCAGATTCACCTGCAAGCATATCTCTCTTATTTTCTATGAAGAGAATCTTGAAGCCGAAGTCAGTGCTTTAGTTGAGGAGAATGAGGAACTTCGTCTGAAGAATCAACTGCTTATGCAGAAAACAGATCAGATTTTAGAGACTCAAGCTCAGATTCAAGCTAGTCAAAATTATCTCCGAGAGGCTGTAGTAGCTGAACTGGAAAGGCAGAGACTAGCTATGCAAGAATTGCTTGAGAGAGCTCTGGGAAGCTTAAGACCCAGTTCATGATGCTATCTAGAATGATTTAGATTGTGTTTCACTGTTTATGACAATACGTGTTTCTGATTTTAATACATAAAGTTTTGATTGTTATCATTCTATGAGCTCTCTTTGCTGAACATCAATCTTAACTGCTATATGTCTGTTGCTTACCCTTTTTATTGATGCTAAAAGGGGGAGCAGTAATATGATGTGATTGGTAGTTATGTAGTATTTACTATGGTACTACTAACAAAATCTGAAAGCAATGCAGCAAGTACTTCAGAAAATGTTCAGAACTAGAAAAGGGGAGAATACTTCAGAAGGAGAACATTTCAGAAGGAATATGATCATCTCAGATGAAATATCTGTTTAAGGGGGAGAATTTTCTCAACTTAAACCTTTTTCAGATTTTATCATATTTTATATTTGTCATCATCAAAAAGGGGGAGATTGTTGAGTCTCAAAGGATTAAATATATGAAATTAAAAATATTTTGAGTCTCACTCTCTTAAGTTTTAATGAACAACAAATATAAAATATAAAAGGCATTTATATGATACTATGCTCTCACAGGATGTTGCACTGTTTCAGATCATATTGTCTGTGTAAAAGATCATCTGAAAGATCAACTTCATCTGAAGAGTGTTTATCATCTGAAGAGTGTTTATCATCTGAAGACTTGAAGATCATCTGAAGCACTCCTTGCATCTGAAGGCTGAAGGTATCAAGTTTAAGGTTTGACCCGTGAAGACGTTACTATGTAAGAAGAACGTTCATCCCAATGGTCTAACCCTTTTCAGCATAAGAATCAGAGCTGCTTTCTCTCCTCGTTCAAATATTTAGCAATTTTAAGGAAAATCTGCAAAGCTGCGATATCTACTCAAAAGCATTGTGTGCACAGACCTGCTGCACCTAAGACTGCTCAGAACGTGTTGGACAGAGTGTGTCTCTACGTATCCTGAAGCATTTAATGCTATTTGACAACGGGCAACATTTTTGCTCGAAGACTATAAATATGCCCATGCAGATTGAAGCAAAAAAAAAAAGAAGTGAAGCAAAGTTATCAAAGAAATCTTACTCTGCGTAAACACTGCAAAAATACTCTGATATTTTATGTACATTTGCTTATTTGCTTATCCTGAGTAAATCTCAGTTACTTGTACACTTCTGATAAGTTTAATCTATCATCTGAAGATAGTTGATTGAACTTTATCTGTTTTTATCGTAAAATAGTTTGGGTTACAAGCCTGGAGAGGCTTATTTTCTGAAAGAATACTTGGGTTACACTTGGATAAGTGTCTGAGAGCCTGAAGAGGCTTGGTGGAAGAAACAATACTTGTGATAGAGCCTGAAGAGGCTTGGTTGAAGAAACAATACTTGTGGTAGAGCCTGAAGAGGCTTGGTTGAAGAAACAATATTTGTGGTAGAGCCTGAAGAGGCTTGATAGAAAAGAATACTTGTAATCTTGCAAGATGAGTGGAAATCCAGTGGTGGTTTGCCCTGGGACTGGACGTAGCTCACAAGTGGTAGTGAGTGAACCGGGATAAATTCTTGGCTGAGTTTCTTTCCCTTAAACTCTTTCAATTCAGTTTTTAAACTAACTAAAGGGTTTTGAAAAGTTTTCAAGAGCAAAAATCTTAACATCAAACAAAACTATTTATCAAAACTGTCTTTGTGTCTGAACCAAGGTTCAGAAGGTAGTAACTAACTTCAGACAATCTTTCATCATCTAAAGTTTCTACAGAAACTTTTTAAAGTATTTTCTAAAATCAAAAGGTTTCCATTGAAACACTATTCAACCCCCCTTCTAGTGTTTCCCTGTTTTTCTTACATTTGCCGTACAGGATTCTGATTAAGTAATTTTAGATTTATGGTTGTTGCAGGTACTACAACTACTCATACAATTAAGATGCTAGAAATGTTGACGAAGATATGGATGGTTTCAAATTTCTTGAACAAGTGTGTGAATACCCAATTTTATCCAGGCTAATATTATTTTAATTTCCGTTTTTGTTAAATTTAATAAATCTCAAAATAAAAATAATAAAGTTTCAATTTCAAAAATAAAAAAAATAAAAAAATAATAAACCTAAATTTGTTTTAGATAAAATAAAAATAAAATAAAAATCAGAAAAATAAAAAATAATTATTCTAAATATTCAGAAAAAAAATAAAAAATAGAAAATAATTTAAAAATCTGAAAATTAAAAAAAGGAAAAGCTAAAAAATAAAAATAAAAATAATAAAATAAAATATCTTGGAGAGTAAGTTTGAGTTGAGAAAATAAAGGGATGTTGGTTGTTAATGAGAGAATTTGTTGCTAGAAGTGAGAAAATGGGGGAAGTGATTTTAGGAGGTGGTTTCAGTCAAGAAATATAAAAAGGATTAAGATTACACACTGTAAGGGGAACCGAATTCTGAAATTAAAAAAAAAAAGAGTTCTCAAACTCCGAAAAAAAGAACAGCAAAAAACAAAGAGAGCAGATTACAGAGCAAAACACAGAGGAGAAGTTGAGCAGCCAAGGGAGGAGAACAGAGGACCCAAGAGAGAAGTTGAGAGGCAGAGAAATACAAAGTTGAAAGGAAGATAGTGATCAAACAAAAAACAACAAGACACAAAGCAACAAGAAGAGAAGGTAGAGCAGTATCAACAAGACATAACAAATACATAGAAATTAAGCCTTGAGGTTCCTTTCTTTATCTTACATGCTTATTGTCTCTGTTAACATTGCCTGCATCAATGTGAATTCTGTACGTTGAAGATGTTCATGTAATCTATGTTAAAATGCTGATTGAGTATATAAAAGTCTGAAAGTCTAATAAAAACATGGTTGTTGTATGAATTGTTTTCCTTGTGTGAGTTATAATGAGGGATTGAATTCTAGTTATTTCATTCATTTCTAAACAACTTTCTGCAACCTGAACAAAAGGGAAAACAGAGAAATATAGGAATAGAATGCTAACCAAAAAATTCATTGACAGTCCATTCCAAAGAAAAAAAAAACAAAAAAAACAGAGTAATAGCAGATTCAGGCCCCAAGTATAAAAAACCAGTTCCTTTTCCACTCTGTTCTCCTTTAGCCATTGTAGGACCACCATACATGATCTCCATTGCAGCCACAGTCTCCTTCCTCCCCTGTTGAGTTCCACTGCCGCTGTCTTGTGCGTTCAGCCCCACCTTCACTGTCCTTCAACCACCACCAGTCCGCAGTAGTTACCTGTCTCCTTCCAGCCATCCACCGCACCACCGCGTCTCCACCGTCCAGGCCACCATCGCGCCGCTCGCGCGCCACCATGCCAGCTCAATCTGCCAGGAAGCACCATCTTGTGCGTCCGCGACCACCAGCATCCTCATTGTCGCTGCCATCGTTCAGGCTACTGTCACCGGAGTGACGCGCGGTTCTCCTGTCATCGTGCAGCCACCGCGGCTGAGCTGCACTTCCCAACAGCCACCATCGTGCGCATCGCGGCAGCGCGTATAGCCCATCATCACCATCAGACCTCCGCCACCAGCAGCCGCGGCTATGGCTGGCCACCCTTTCTCTTTGGCCGCCGTCCCTCTCTTCCCATGGCCGTTTCACCTTCCCGCTCCCTCTTCTTTCTTTCCCTTTCTCTATTAGGGTTTCTTCTTATCTTCTGATTGTGTGTGTGTGTGAAAAGGGGCGTGAAGGTTTTTAAAAAACCTGATCCCTTTGCCTTCTTTTTTTTTTCTTTTTTTTTCGTTTTTATTTATTTAATTATTATAAATACTTTAGTTAATATATTTATAAGTGGTGATTCTAAATGTACCTGATTGTATAAATATTTTGTTAAACTTGTTTTTATAAGAACTTGTCTTATGTATTTATATGTGTGTGTTTGTTTCTTAATAAATTGTTTTTATAGATATAGGTTTAATTTTAAAATCTTTAAAAAATTAAAATTAAATTCTAAAAAATATAATAAATGTGGATGCAATAATTTGGTGATATTATCGAATAGCATTTCTATCGTTAATATTATTCAAATTATATAGGACTATGGAGTATAACCATTTGCTAACGAGATAGTCATCGCAAATTGTAAATTCATTTTTTTAAATTAAAAAGGGTAATTTTTTTCCTAAAAATAAATCGTTAACGAGTAACATTTCTACCGTTAATGAGACTATGGAGTATAACCATTTGTTAACAAAATAGTCCCCACACTTGTAAATAAATTTTAAAAGATAATAAAAATATTTTTCAAAATAAACAACGTTAAGACTAGCATTTCTAGTAATAACGTTGACTCTCAAAAAATAAAAAAGAATTTTTTTTTAAAACTCAAATTGATAATAAATTTTGCTTCAAAAATAAAAATTCACTCAATGATCAAGTGGTATTAAATGAATAGCAATTCTATCATTTAATATCATTTGAATCAGAAGGGTTCATTGTATAACCATTTGTTAACAGAAACCCTTCAAGAGTGAATTCTTTTTAAAAATCAAATCTTTAAAAAATAAATCAAATACAAAAAACCTTTCTAAAAACATTATCAAAATTCAAACTCTCAAACAATCAACAAATCAATCTTTCAGAACTACGTGGCTTTGATTTCCCCATTGCAGCTGGGGATACGTAGGAGCGGGAACCGGCCCCGTCAAGCCCAAATAAATATTTTTCTAAATTTTCCCATAATCTAAAAAATAAAAAATGTAAATAAATTTGTAAATAAATAAAAACAAAAGATTTCTTTTAAAAAGGGGTAAAATAAATATTTTTCAAAAGTTAATAAATTTGCACAATTAATTAGAGGTAACCGTCTTAGGACGGATGTCGTAGGGTGCTAATACCTTCCCTACACATAATTGACTTCCGAATCCAAATCTGGTTTCAAAGACCATTTTTTTAAAAAGGGTTTTTCCGATATTTTCCCTCAAAAATAAATATTGGTGGCGACTCCATTGAAAACGATTTTTCAATACCTTTCGTTTCGCCGTCCCATCGTGACCTCGGTTTCGACAGATGGCGACTCCGCTGGGGAAATTTGAGAGTCAAGCCTGTCATAATTAATTGTGCAAAGTTGTTGACTTTTATATTTATTTTTCCTCTTTTGTTTTGGTTTTTCTTTTGTTTTACTTTGTATATATATATTGTTGTGAATATTTCTCTCCATATCTTTGTAAATATTTTTCCTTGTACGTTATCTGATGTATATTCCTGATATTGTAAATATATTATGCTTCAACCCTAGGGTAGAAGACTTTTTCTCTGTATATATTTGTGTTGTCTAGTTTGTTTTGCAGATGGGGGTAGTCTTTTAGGAATTCAGATTGGTATGCTCCCCCGCACACACCTCACAGTCACTTACCTCACACACTTATTGGGCTCTATACCCGAGCCTGTGCGAACCGAGGAGTAGGAGATGTCTCAACAATTGTCAATTGAGGGGCTTTATGCTCACTTGACAATAGTTGATTCATCACTCAGATTGTTACCGATTTCATCGGTTAGTTATAATTGAGATGGGTTCCTCTATACTTATGGCTAATTTATGAATCGGGTCCTTTTCTATGTGATAAGGGCAATCTGGGAGCCATGACCTATAGAAGTCTAGACCCGTCCTTGAGAACCATGCACGTTAAATGAGCTTAATGACCACCAAAGTTAAAGTCATAACCTTAGGGATACCTTGCCATAGGTTCTTACCTAACTTAGGACACATGGGGAGCATCTTCCTTCCTTTCCCTTTCATTTTCATTGTACATACTTATTGTAGCATTTATCAGTAGGACATTACTTTGCATTCACATAAAACTTTTTTTTAAAAAAAAAAAATTGAGTGGATTGTGATTTTTTTCCTTCCTTTTCAAAAGAATAAAAATGAAAAAGACATTTTCTTCTCCGTCATCTTAGTTAGATATCTCATCGGACATTAAAAAAAATTCATGCAAAGGGAGTTATTTCTTCCATTCTCTTTCACTCTTCATCGTCCACGTTCAGTATGACATCCATGCATGAAATTCCTTTTTTTTCTTTCTAAACCAAAAAATAAAAATAAAAATAAGCATCTCTTTACTAGCATTGTCATGCATCTCATGCATTTGTTTTCGTGTGTATCTCTCATACATTTATAAAACGTGCATTTTAACCTGTCATGGTCCATAATTTTGTCAGAAAAAATAACATTCATTCATTCATTAACATAATATTTCCTTTTTAAAAGAAAATAAACTGATGGTGAAAATATTTCTTTTACAAAAAAAAAACAATAAAAAATAAAAAAAAATCTCCATTAACAATAACATGCATCTCATACATTTTTCATTCATATCATAATTATTTTTACCCATATCATCATTTTTCTCTTATATCGCAAAGAAAAAAAACAAATAATTATTTCTCCATTAACATTGTCATGTGCATCATGCATCTTTTGGGCACATCATGCTCATCCTTGGTTGGCTTTGTATTCATGTCTAAAGAAAAATGAAAAATAAAAAAATAGAATTCGTGCTTGTTCATATAATCATGATTACATTTGTCCATAATTTTATAAAAAAAAAGTCAGATTACATTTGAAAATCTTTCTTTTTTCAAAAAAATAAAATAAAAGAAAAAAAGTTCTCCACTAGCATCCCATACCCAATTATCTCCAGCTATATTATTATCGCACAAAAAAAAACAAAAATCCAAAAAAAATAACAATTCTTTTGAAATTGTCATGCACATCATACATTTTTTGGACACATCATAATCATCCTTGGTTGGCTATGTCATTATTTAGTTTTCTCATGTCTAAAAATAAAAAAAAAAACAAAGAAAGAAAAATTCATGCATGTTCATATGATCATGGTTACATTTGTCCATAATTTTACCAAAAATAAAAGTCAAATTTCATTTTTTAGAAAACAAATAAATTTAAGTGAAAATATTCCTTTTTTCAAAAAATAATAATAAAAGAAAAGCAAAAAAAAGGTTCTCCAGTAGCATCCCGTACATCTTATCTCCAGCCATATCATTATTGTGTTATCTTATATTCTCCTTTAATTATTGTTATCATTTAGTTCTATCATATCTCATAAAAAAAACAAAACAAAATTCATGCATCTTCACTTACATTGTCCACAATAATCATGTAAAAAAAAAGGGTGTGTTGCATCTGCATAAATTTTAAAGGCATACTAGGTTGCATTCCTCTTGCATGATAACATTCTCATCATAATAATATGTTTTGCCTTTATCAAAAAAAAAAAGAAATAAATAAATCCATCAAGTGTTTGTTTCCTCATCACACTTACAAGACTTGTGCCAAGCAAGAATCATGGATGAACTTGAACACAATCAGGGGAAGTTGAGAAGCGACTTCAACAAGAGGGGCAGGTGACAAGATTTTGAGATTATTGCAAAAGGGAGAGAATCTCTCAGGGGTAAATAGACAATCATGCATAGCTCTAAGTGCACATGCAGTTTAATAGATTGAATCCTCAAGGGACATTGGTTCCATTGGCAATGCATTCATCCGTCCAACACAACCCAGCCACCCATCACCAATCCTCAAGGAACCCAACATCCACCATATGGCCTTCCACTCAGCTATACATCACCGTAGTCCACAAGCCCACAAGATGATAGCCCACCAGTTTTAACTTCCAAACTTGAAGCCCAATCCATCCCAACCACCATAGTCTGACCCAAACCCATGAAGAAGCCTCGCATACCATCATTTCCTATCTTCCTACCATGTCAATTCCACCTAACCATGACCTGTTCTTAACACCAACCCCCCAAGAGACTAATACATCAGTGGTGACTCTAACATCCGAGCCACAAATTACCTCTCAGCCACACCACTGCCCATCTACATTACCATGGGGGAGCCCTAATCCTCACAAACATGGATGACAAAGATCTCCAGTATCCCATGAATTCTAACAAAATACTATGCTAAAAAAAAAGAGAAAAAATAAGAAAAAAAGAAAAAAGAAAAGCTCGCTAGGTTGAAAATCCGAGAGGACGACCTAGGCAAAAGTTAGAGCGACCCGCTGAGTTGAAAACTCGCAAGAGCAGCTCAGGCAAAAGTTAGGGTCAAGCAAAAAGGTGTTGAGATCATCAACCGGGGCAAACTATTTGTGGAGATTGTGCACGGGGGCAAAAGATTTGACAAGATTATCAAGAGAGGTGGTATGCCAGAATCACAAACTGGGGCAATTGCAAATCAGTGATGTATGAATGTGGAGCATAGTCATGTTCTTTGTTGCAAAGATGACTCTCAGCTCAGTGGAGGTAGTCATTACAAGGAAGTCCTTTTTGGAAACAAGGCAAAAGGGAGGCTTAGGCCTTAACATTTGATCATGAGAAATCCACCCAAATGGTACCACATCATATCCCTAATCACACCCTCAAGTGATGTCTGGTTACCCTCCACTTCCCACCCAGTCACAACCATCCATCTTCACACCACCTCAACCCAATCGATCATGAAGCCAAACCCTAGCCCAAACCAAAGAAGGCCAAACAACCACAAAAAAAGGGAAGAAACTTGTCCAGTTGACCCATGACTCAAATTGAGTCGGTATCCCACCTTACCCGCAACTCATTCATTGTCCTTCACCCACCACCTCTAGTTGGGCCGCTGCATCCAAAAGGGTATGATGACCCAAATGACATGTGTATGTTGTGTTGTGGAGCTTTAAGGAAGTCAATCTCAATCTTCTCCCAGATTAAGGAAGTGCCAGCAACAAATGCTATCAAAGCTCAACAATTGGGAGTTTTTCAAATTTCCTATGGATTTTAGGGTTTGTCAAAATAATTTTGTAATACTTATCCTATTGCTCTGCCCAAGGCTTTAGGATGGCTGTTGTATATAGGGCGCACACACATTTGTTTTTCATCATATGTTATAAAAAATGCATGTTGAATTTTCCAGTTCCTTACTTCAAGCCTTAATCTCATTCATTTCATTTCTTCCTTATGTCATTGTAAATAATGTAAATCTGCATGTGTTCCTCTCATGAAAGTGTTAATGTCTCATCTTGCAACTTTGATAATCCATCAATCATGCCAATAAGGATGATGTAAACAATGAGAAAAGCCCTTGGATTGTCGAGGGTAGTGGAGTAGGAGGCAAATGAAGAAGTTGTGAGGTTTCCTAGCAAGGGAAATGGCCCCTTGAATTTTGAGGGATAAAGACCAAGATGTTAAGTGAGAAATCATGTGTATCAATGAATGTTTTTGTATCCTTGAGAGGATTTTTCTCTTAGTTTGTGGAAAAGTTGCTTTGAAGGATAGAAGACAAATTTGACGTTTTGGTCTCAAAGTTATAGTCTGAAAATGGGCAATCATGAGTTGAGATGATGATGGCCATCTTTCTCTACCCAAAATAAATAAATAAATAAATAAAATCAAAAATATCAAATCATTATCCCTAGTTGTCCCCTTTGAGCCTAAATTTTCCCTTCAAATAACCTTGGACAAGGATCACCCCACATTGGGGTTGGTACAAATTGAAGTCAACTTTTGTCAATGATATGTTAAGTCAAAAGAGTAAAAAAAAAGCAAAAAGAAAAAAAAAAGCAAAAAGCAAAAGCATCAAGGAAAATAATGATCAAAAGTGGTATAGTTGTTGACTTCAAGAATCTCAGTTAAACACTTACATTCATGTAAGAAAGAGAATTGATCCTTGATCCCTTGAACCCTTAAACACTTGTTTGGGCCTACTATATCCTTCCTTTCATACCCATTAGCCCTGACCACATTACAAGCCTTATAAAGTCCATTCGGATCAATGAAATGATTGCTTTAATTTTCATGGCTGTTATTTTGAGATCAAAATGTTTAAAATGGGTGGTTAATGGCCAAAAAAAAAGGAAAAAAGGATGAAAGAAGAAAAAATGGAAATAAGAGTAAAAATAAATAATCAAGAAGATATAAGGGCTCGTTAGGTTGAAAACCCGCAAAGGCAACCTAAGCAAAATTTAGGGCAAGAAGAGAGTGTAATGATGACAAAACTGGGGCAAGTAGGTTGTGGAAGTATACAAAATTGGGGCAAACTAACGGCCGAAACCCAAAAGATTGAAATCATCTTGGAATACACTGGGGCAAATGAAATGTTTGAAGCATATGAGACTGGGACAACTTGGAATACACTGGGGCAAATGCAATGTTTGAAACATAAAAGATTGAAGTCATCTTGGAATACACTGGGGCAAATGAAAGGTTTGAAGCATATGAAACTGGGGCAACTTGGAGTACACTAGGGCAAATGCAATATTGAAGCATGTGAGGCTGGGGTAACCCCATCTTTGGCGTTTGGTTGATGGATTTTCAAAATTCAAACATGAAGGACTAACAATTTTCATCAGAAAACATCACTCAAAAAAAAAAGAGCCTTTACCTCTGTCACCACCTTTTGTAAATCCTCTCACTTTGTAAATATTACCCCTTTTGTAAATATGACAATCTCATTTTTGCTTTCACCCTTTTGGTTAATTCAATTTGTATTTTATGGTGAACATATACTGAAAGGATATTTGGGTTTACACTTGAAAAAGTATTACATTTGTTTTGATAATTCTAAAAGTCATGAGAAAATTTGATGAACTCTTAAAAGCTGCAGTGGAAAATATTAACCAGATCCCTAAATCAATGATAAAAGGCCTAGAGCAGCTCACTTCAGAAGGTGTCTAGTCAGAGGCTAAGGCGTGAATTGAACCAAAGGCCCATAATAGATCAGAAGAAAAGTCCTTGATCATCCATGAGTCTTGGGGCACTTACCACTGTAAGGGTTGAGGATTCAAACAATAAAGGATTAAGGTTAATCAAGTTCAAATCAAGTAAAAATAATGAACAAGGATGTGATGTTCATCATGTATTTTGCATAGACATTTTGGCATCAATTGTCATCAATCATTCATCTACATACATACTTGTATTGTCATTACTTTCTGCATGCATCTCGCATAATCTAATTTCTCTGTGCATCTTGCATCATCATCATCATCATCATCATCATCATCGTCTTTCTTATCATGCATCACCCCTGCTTGAGTTTTACTCTCTGCATCTCACATTCTTTGCATCATGCATATCATCGCAAATTTTGAACCTGACATTCTTTGGGTCCCCAGCACCCATCTCACTGCAATTCTTTGGGTCCACACACCGAATGCATTCTCAGGGTCCACGTACCCGTCAAGTTTTAATCCTTTGGGTTTACATACCCATTGCATCCTCAGGGTCCACGTACCCGTCAATTGCAATTCTTTGGGTCCACACACCCAATGCATTCTCAGGGTCCACGTACCCGTCAATTGCAATTCTTTGGGTCCACACACCCATTGCATCCTCAGGGTCCACGTACCCGTCAGCTTCAATCCTTTGGGTTCACAAGCCCATTGAACCATCAGGGTCCACGTACCCATCAGCTTCAATCCTTTGGGTTCACATGCCCAATGCATCCTCAGGGTCCACATACCCATCAAGTTCTATTCTCTGGGATCACATGCTCATTGAATCATCAGGGTCCTAATACCCAAGGCATTCCTTTGGGATCGCATACCCATTGAATCCTCAGGGTCCAAGTACCCGTCAACTTCAATCCTTTGGGTTCACATGCCCAATGCATCCTCAGGGTCCACGTACCCATCAAGTTCTATTCATTGGGTTCACATACCCATTGAATCCTCAGGGTTCATATACCCATTGCATCCTAAGGGTCCCCGTACCCATCAATTTCATTTCCTTGGGTTTTGTACCCGTCACATCCCTATTGCATCTTAGGGTCCAAGTACCCGTCATGTTTTATTCTTTGGGTTCACATACCCATCGAATCCTCAGGGTCCACGTACCCGTCCAGTTCTATTCATTGGGTTCACATACCCATTGAATCCTCAGGGTTCATATACCCATTGCATCCTAAGGGTCCCCGTACCAATCAATTTCATTTCCTTGGGTTTCGTACCCGTCACATCCCCATTGCATCTTAAGGTCCAAGTACCCGTCATGTTTTATTCTTTGGGTTCACATACCCATTGAATCCTCAGGGTCCACATACCCGTCAAGTTCTATTCTTTGGGTTCACATACCCATTGAATCCTCAGGGTCCACGTACCCGTCAAGTTCCATTCATTGGGTTCACATACCCATTGAATCCTCAGGGTTCATATCCCCATTGCGTCTTAGGGTCCAAGTACCCGTCATCTGCAAATCTTTGGGTTCACATACCCATTAAATCCTCAGGGTCCACGTATCTGTCAAGTTCTATTCATTGGGTTCACATATCCATTGAATCCTCAGGGTTCATATGCCCATTGCATCATTAGGGTCCTTGTACCCGTTGCCTTCCTCAAATCCTTGTGCCAGTTGCATTTCAGGTCCCCGTACCCGTTGTAATCTTCAGGTCCTCGTGCCTGTGGCACCTGTCTACTTTTTTCACTCAAAGCCCAGTATCGGCCTGACACCCCTTTTACTTTCCTTTTCAAAGCCCAGTATCGGCCTGGCACCCCATTTACTTTCCTTTTTCAAAGCCCAGTATCGGCCTGGCACCCCTTTTACTTTTCTGTCTCAAAGCCCAGTATCGGCCTGGCACCCCTTTTTACTTTTATGTTTCAAAGCCCAGTATCGGCCTGACACCCCTTTTACTTTTCTGTTTCAAAGCCCAGTATCGGCCTGGCACCCCTTTTACTTTCCTGTTTCAAAGCCCAGTATCGGCCTGGCACCCTTTTACTTTTCTGTCTCAAAACCCAGTATCGGCCTGACACCCTTTTTACTTTTTTGTTTCAAAGCCCAGTATCGGCTTGGCACCCCTTTTACTTTTCTATTTCAAAGCCCAGTATCGGCCTGACACCCATTTTACTTTCCTGTTTCAAAGCCCGGTATCGGCCTGGCACCCTTTTTACTTTTCAGTCTCAAAGCCCGGTATCGGCCCAACACCCTTTTTACTTTTCAGTCTCAAGGCCTGGTATCAGCCTGACACTCAATTACTCTCACAGCCCGGTATTGGTCTGGCATGCTGTTACCTTGTCCGTTAAGAGTTCAACATCTATTTGAAACCTTGTCCTTTCATCATCGCTTTGGATATTTCAGTCCATGGTGTTGATTTTTCTTTAAGGTCCTTGAACCTCATGTCAGTCCTCAAATAAAATTGATTCACTTCTTTACCTATTTATTATTACTATAATCTAAGAAACATTGTTATTTAGATTATTTAAAAAGAAATATGTAAAGAAGGGCAATTGTGAATACCCAATTTTATCCGGGCTAATATTATTTTAATTTCTGTTTTTGTTAAATTTAATAAATCTCAAAATAAAAATAATAAAGTTTCAATTTCAAAAATAAAAAAATAATAAACCTAAATTTGTTTTAGATAAAATAAAAATAAAAATAAAAATCAGAAAAATAAAAAATAATTATTCTAAATATTCAGAAAAAAAATAAAAAATAGAAAATAATTTAAAAATCTGAAAATTAAAAAAAAGGAAAAGCTAAAAAATAAAAATAAAAATAATAAAATAAAATATCTTGGAGAGTAAGTTTGAGTTGAGAAAATAAAGGGATGTTGGTTGTTAATGAGAGAATTTGTTGCTAGAAGTGAGAAAATGGGGGAAGTGATTTTAGGAGGTGGTTTCAGTCAAGAAATATAAAAAGGATTAAGATTACACACTGTAAGGGGAACCGAATTCTGAAATTAAAAAAAAAAAAGAGTTCTCAAACTCCGAAAAAAAGAACAGCCAAAAACAAAGAGAGCAGATTACAGAGCAAAACACAGAGGAGAAGTTGAGCAGCCAAGGGAGGAGAACAGAGGACCCAAGAGAGAAGTTGAGAGGCAGAGAAATACAAAGTTGAAAGGAAGATAGTGATCAAACAAAAACAACAAGACACAAAGCAACAAGAAGAGAAGGTAGAGCAGTATCAACAAGACATAACAAATACAGAGAAATTCAGCCTTGAGGTTCCTTTCTTTATCTTACATGCTTATTGTCTCTGTTAACATTGCCTGCATCAATGTGAATTCTGTACATTGAAGATGTTCATGTAATCTATGTTAAAATGCTGATTGAGTATATAAAAGTTTGAAAGTCTAATAAAAACATGGTTGTTGTATGAATTGTTTTCCTTGTGTGAGTTATAATGAGGGATTGAATTCTAGTTATTTCATTCATTTCTAAACAACTTTCTGCAACCTGAACAAAAGGGAAAACAGAGAAATATAGGAATAGAATGCTAACCAAAAAATTCATTGACAGTCCATTCCAAAGAAAAAAAAACAAAAAAAAAATAGAGTAATAGCAGATTCAGGCCCCAAGTATAAAAACCAGTTCCTTTTCCACCCTGTTCTCCTTTCGCCATTGTAGGACCACCATACATGATCTCCATTGCAGCCACAGTCTCCTTCCTCCCCTGTTGAGTTCCACTGCCGCTGTCTTGTGCGTTCAGCCCCACCTTCACTGTCCTTCAGCCACCACCAGTCCGCAGTAGTTACCTGTCTCCTTCCAGCCATCCACCGCACCACCGCGTCTCCACCGTCCAGGCCACCATCGCGCCGTTCGCGCGCCACCATGCCAGCTCAATCCGCCAGGAAGCACCGTCTTGTGCGTCCGCGACCACCAGCATCCTCATCGTCGCTGCCATCGTTCAGGCTACTGTCACCGGAGTGACGCGCGGTTCTCCTGTCAGCGTGCAGCCACCGCGGTTGAGCTGCACTTCCCAACAGCCACCATCGTGCGCATCGCGGCAGCGCGTATAGCCCATCATCACCATCAGACCTCCGCCACCAGCAGCCGCGGCTATGGCCGGCCACCCTTTCTCTTTGGCCGCTGTCCCTCTCTACCCTTGGCCGCTTCACCTTCCCTCTCCCTCTTCTTTCTTTCCCTTTCTCTATTAGGGTTTCTTCTTATCTTCTGATTGTGTGTGTGTGTGTGTGAAAAGGGGCGTGAAGGTTTTTAAAAAACCTGATCCCTTTGCCTTCTTTTTTTTTTCATTTTTATTTATTTAATTATTACAAATACTTTAGTTAATATATTTATGAGTGGTGATTCTAAATGTACCTGATTGTGTAAATATTTTGTTAAACTTGTTTTTATAAGAACTTGTCTCATGTAAATATGTGTGTGTTTGTTTCTTAATAAATTATTTTTATAGATATAGGTTTAATTTTAAAATCTTTAAATAATTAAAATTAAATTCTAAAAAATATAATAAATGTGGATGCAATAATTTGGTGATATTATCGAATAGCATTTCTATCGTTAATATTATTCAAATTATATAGGACTATGGAGTATAGCCATTTGCTAACGAGATAGTCCTCGCAAATTGTAAATTCATTTTTTTTAAATTAAAAAGGGCAATTTTTTTCCTAAAAATAAATCGTTAACGAGTAACATTTCTACCGTTAATGAGACTATGGAGTATAATCTTTTGTTAACAAAATAGTCCCCACACTTGTAAATAAATTTTAAAAGATAATAAAAATATTTTTCAAAATAAACAACGTTAAGACTAGCATTTCTAGTAATAACGTTGACTCTCAAAAAATAAAAAAATTCTTTTTTAAAACTCAAATTGATAATAAATTTTGCTTCAAAAATAAAAATTCACTCAATGATCAAGTTGTATTAAATGAATAGCAATTCTATCATTTAATTTCATTTGAATCAGAAGGGTTCATTGTATAGCCATTTGCTAACAGAAACCCTTCAAGAGTGAATTCTTTTTAAAAATCAAATCTTTAAAAAATAAATCAAATAAAAAAATCAAATACAAAAAACCTTTCTAAAAACATTATCAAAATTCAAACTCTCAAACAATCAACAAATCAATCTTTCAGAACTACGTGGCTTTGATTTCCCCATTGCAGCTGGGGATACGTAGGAGCGGGAACCGGCCCCGTCAAGCCCAAATAAAAAATTTTCTAAATTTTCCCATAATCTAAAAAATAAAAAATGTAAATGAATTTGTAAATAAATAAAAACAAAAGATTTCTTTTAAAAAGGGGTAAAATAAATATTTTTCAAAAGTTAATAAATTTGCACAATTAATTAGAGGTAACCGTCTTAGGACGGATGTCGTAGGGTGCTAATACCTTCCCTACACATAATCGACTCCCGAAATCCAAATCTGGTTTCAAAGACCATTTTTTTTTAAAAAAGGGTTTTTTCCGATATTTTCCCTCAAAAATAAATATTTGTGGCGACTCCATTGAAAACGATTTTTCAATACCTTTCGTTTCGTCGTCCCATCGTGACCCCAGTTTCGACAAAGTGGTACTTGATTAGTATGTTCAAACACTTTTGTCTTAATATGTATTTCACCGAGATTTATTTCTTATTATTATAAGATGTCTTTAACTTATGAAAATTATCCAAATTTCAAATTCAATTTGTTTTAATGTTTTTCTTTATTGTCATCAGTTTTGACAGGGTACAGTGATAAGGAGTCTGTAATTAAAAGTATTACATATGGTGCATGTTACTATTTAATAAAACCAGTTAGAATTGAAGTGTTTCGCAACAAATGGTAACATGCAATGAGGAAAAGGATTAATAGGAAGCATCAAAATATGGTTGTCAATGATGAGAAAATCTACAATATGTCTTCGAAAAATATTCAAAGTATCATCACATCAAATAACAATACTAACTATAACAATTTGGTAGGTAGAAAAAGGAAGAAACAAAATGAACAAAAGGAAGACGATGATATAGAGAATGGAAAGGAGAATGAGAAGCCTCAACTAGGAACAAGCCTTGTTTAGTCTTTGGTAGGTAGAAAAAGGAAGAAACAAAATGAGCAAAACGAAGACGATGATATAGAGAATGGAGAGGAGAATGAGGAAGCCCTACCTAGGAAGAAGCCTCATTTAGTTTGGACTGTTGAACTACGTAGAAAATTTTTTTGTGCAGTTAATCAACTTGGTCTTCATAATAAGTTTATGTGACAATAAATATTTTTTCTTATTTTGTTTGATTTGAGAACTGCTTGAATGTTTATACACCTAAGCACATTATGACCTCTAATATGGGTATGCTATTTCTCATATTAATTAATTTTTAATAAGAGTAAAATAATTTAGAATCAAGTGAATGTAATTATATTATTAGTAAAAATTAATTAATATTATTTTAAATTTATAAAATAATAAATAAAGTGTAATAAAAATGTTCTCTAAATGGATAAAAAGGAAATAAGGGACTATAAAAATTCATATTTATCTAAGAAAGTTAATCTCTAATGAAATGTAATTGAGCAGATAAGGACCCTTAGTAATACCAAAAACAATGCCTTCAAGCAAATAAAATTTTTTAGGGATATTATGTTGGCTAAAATTTTGAAAATAAAAAAAAAGTAAAAAAACATGTGATATAAAAACTAGACGTTGTAAGAACTACGGTCTTATTCCTCATATAAAAGGGGTAAGGCGGTAAGCTATCAAGGCGCATTCAGAACTGAATTCAATCCTCTCTCTCTCTCTCGTCTCTTTCATTGTTACAGCTTTTGTTAAACTCCAGTTTTACTCTTTCTCTCCAAGTCTCTTTCTCCTCTCAATTCTTCTGCTGCATTATTTGTCTGTTGAGAGAAAGAGGCTCTGCAAACAACATTCCCTGTTGTCTATGTTTTGGAGTTTCTCGATTTGTGATTTGTGTGATCTCCGATAACTGTGTGGTTTCTCTCATATGGGAATTTGATTCTAAATCAAGAAACCATTTGTAAGGTGAAAATGATATGGTGGGAGATCATTTTCCAGCGAGAATGCGTGTTCTTGTTTTTTACGGCGACCTAACTTTTCTCAAAGTGTTGGAGAACATGCTTCGTAGATGCTAGTATCATGGTACGATTTAATTCTCTCAATTCTATTCTGCATTGATTTTTTTCATAATCATGGATGAATTCTTAGAAATTCTTGCATGTTTTCCTTTGCAAATTTCATGGATACTTTGTATGGTCGTTTATATATCTTGCATTTCAATTAAAGATCGAATTTCTTTCTTTGCAAGACTGCCTGTGTTCTTTATTATTCTCCTAAGTTGGGATTTTTCCTTTGATATTCTGAACTCTTTTACAATGGTTTATTGGGTTCCCACCTTACTGTAAGAAATATGAACCCCACCTTTAACTAAACGGTGTGATTTGGTGAATTGATCTTTGATACTGCATGAGGCTTTTGTCGTACAAGATTCTGATTAATTAAGTTTTGATTCATGGTTGTTGCAACTACTACAACTACTCAGACAATTAAGGCGCTAGAAATGTTGAGGAAGATATGGATGGTTTCAAATTTCTTGAACAAGTGGCACTTGATCAGTATGTTCAAACACTTTTGTCTTAATATGTATTTAACAGAGATTTATTTCTTCTCATTCTAAGATGTGTTTAACTTATGAAAATTATCCAAATTTCAAATTCAATTTATTTTAATGTTTTTCTTTATTGTCGTCAGTGTTGACAGGGTACAGTGATAAGGAGTCTGTGATCAAAAGTATTACATATGGTGCATGTTACTGTTTAATAAAACCAGTTAGAATTGAAGTGTTGCGCAACATATGGCAACATGCAATGAGGAAAATGATTAATAGGAAGCATCAAAATATGGTTGCCAATGATGAGAAAATCTACAATATGACTTCGATTTGGTAGGTAGAAAAAGGAAGAAACAAAGTGAACAAAAGGAAGACAATGATATAGAGAATGGAGAGGAGAATGAGAGGCCTCAACTAGGAACAAGCCTCGTTTAGTCTTTGGTTGGTAGAAAAAGGAAGAAACTAAAGGGAATCAAGCATGTGATCAAGGTGCAGCGGAATAAATGGATTCCCTCCCTTGTTATGATCGTTAATGCGAAAAACACGAATTAAGGTATAAAAGCATGAACGTAATGACTTACCTTTTAAGAATTGTGAACGAGGCAATAGCAGCCACGGCTCTAGTGGTGTCTACGCCAACAGCCTAACTAGGAAACCCTCCTCAACTCTGCTAGTAGCGTTTAGAGAGTAAGAACAACTGCTCGTCTATCTAGGGTAATGCATCTTATGCTATATTTATAGAGTGGTGGCTAGGATTTTATCCCTCACTCTATTAACCCTAAGATATATGGGTTTGGCCCATTATATTATAATTCTAATCAAATTAGAATTTTTATCTTTCCCAGCGGCTTTGTTGTATGCATGTGACCAAATAGGCTTTTAATTTTTGTTATGATATTAAAATAAAACCCCTTTTATATTTAATATCATAAATAGTAAGCGGTATCTAGTAATACATCACTACTACCCAAATATTGAGATTGTCAACAACTTTGACGAATCCTATTTTATGATAATAATTTATATGATCTGTCCCTTTGTCCAAATATCTAATTGAACCCAAGGGCATGGTATGTGTCGTCCTTGTATAGTTCAATTTATGTTTTCTTGATGCCCAAGTAGACTATATATACAGAAAATAAAAATCTCATGTTTATCCTCCTGGGCATGGCCATGCATTTTGTAGTCTAACTCTATCAAGAGGCCTACAAATATAACTCCTGTTACATAGGAGGGACAAATCCCATATAGGTCACTCACATTCCACCACATAATTTATTATATGTCCAAAAATCAACTTTATGATCACCTTGTTATAGGCAACGTTTGATGATATTTAAAACATATAATTCCTTATGTAGGAATCATAGTGATTTCAGGTCAAAGGACTTCATATAATATTTATCAATTTAAGAAACGTTCATGACACTTATGTAACAACCATGCAACGTTCTTAAGGTGGGTCAGTCCAGTACATCATTACTCTTAATATGTACTTATGTGAGCACATGATATCTCATATCCATGATCCGTGAGATGTGATCATCAATGAACTCACATACTAGTCTAAATGCATCTGTTGCCCTAAGATGATACTTGACTAGGGACTATTTTAAGAATAGTTCTTCATAAGATCTAATGATCAAGTCATCTACTTGATTTCTTATGAAGTTTAAGCTTACTATTCTAAGGACATTTATTACATTATAAAAGAATGAATTGCCTTTATAAAATAATATGATACAAGTGATGGATGTTCAAAACATATGTCTCTAGTGCATATACTAATAGGACAAAAGGAACAAAAGGAAGACGATGATATAGAGAATGGAGAGGAGAATGAGGAAGCCCTAACTAGGAAGAAGCCTCATTTAGTTTGGACTGCTAAGCTACATAGAAAATTTGTTTGTGTAGTTAATCAACATGGTCTTAATAGTAAGTTTACGTGACAATAAATATTTTTTCTTATTTTGTTTGATTTAAGAACTGCTTGAATGCTTATACCTCTAAATACATTATGGCTTCTAATATGGGTATGTTATTTCTCATATTAATTAATTTTTAATAAGAGTAAAATAATTTAGAATAAAGTGAATGTAATTATATTATTAGTAAAAATTAATTAATGTTATTTTAAATATATAAAATAATAAATAAATAATAATAAAAATGTTCTCCAAATAGATAATAAGGAAATAAGGGAATATAAAAATTCATACTTATCTAAGAAAATTGTCCTCTAATGAAATGTAATTGAAGAGATAAGGACCCTTAGTATTACCAAAAGCAATGCCTTCAAGCAAATAAAATTTTTTAGGGACATTATGTAGGCTAAAATTTTGAATATAAAAAATAAAAAATAAAACATGGGATATAAAAACTAGATGTTGTAAGAACTACGGTCTTGTTCCTCATATAAAAGGGGTAAGGCGGTAAGCTATCAAGGCGCATTCAGAACTGAATTCAATCCTTTCGCTCTCTCTCTCTCTCTCTCGTCTCTTTCATTGTTACAACTTTTGTTAAACTCCAGTTTTACTCTTTCCTCTAGGTTTCTTTCTCCTCAATTCTTCTGCTGCATTATTTGTTTGTTGAGAGAAAGAGGCCTTGAAAACAACATTCTTTGTTGTGTAAGTTTTGGAGTTTCTTGCTCTGTGATTTGTGTGATCTCTGATAACTATGTGGTTTCTCTCATATGGGAATTTGATTCCGAATCAAGAAACCGTTTGGAAGGTGAAAAAGATATGGTGGGAGATCATTTTCCAGCGGGTATGCTTGTTCTTGCTGTTGACGGCGACCTAACTTTTCTCAAAGTGTTGGAGAACATGCTTCATAAATGCTAGTATCATGCTACGGTTTAATTCTTTCAATTCTATTATGCATTGATTTGGTTCATAATCATGGATGAATTCTTGGAAATTCTTGCATATTTTCGTTCACAAATTTCATTCGTTTATATATCTTGCATTTCAATTAATGATCGAATTTCTTTCCTTGCAAGACTACATGTGTTCTTTATTATCCTCCTAAATTGGGATTTTTCATTTGAAATTTTGAACTTTTTTATAATGGTTTATTGGGTTTCCACCTTATTGTAAGAAATATATATACAACCTTTAACTAAACAATGTGATTTGGTGAATTGATCTTTGATACTGCATGAGGCTTTTACCGTACAGAATTCTAATTAAGAAACTTTTGATTCATGGTTGTTGCATCTACTACAACTACTCAGGCAATTAAGGCGCTAGAAATATTGAGGAAGATATGGATGGTTACAAATTTCATGAACAAGTGGTACTTGATCAGTATGTTCAAACACTTTTGTCTTAATATGTATTTAACCGAGATTTATTTCTTCTTATTCTAAGATGTGCTTATGAAAATTATCCAAATTTTGAATTCTATTTGTTTTAATATTTTTCTTTGTTGTCATCAGTGTCGACAGGGTACAATGATAAGGAGTCCATGATCAAAAGTATTACATATGGTGCATGTTACTGTTTAATAAAACCAGTTAGAATTGAAGTGTTGCGCAACATATGGCAACATGCAATGAGGAAAAGGATTAATAGGAAGCATCAAAATATGGTTGCCAATGACGAGAAAATCTACAATATGGCTTCGAAAGATATTCAAAGTATCATCACCTCAGATAACATAACTGACTATAAATATTTGGTAGGTAGAAAAATGAAGAAACAAAATGAACAAAAGGATGACAATAATATAGAGAATGGAGAGGAGAATGAGGAAGCCTCGGCTAGGAAGAAGCCTCATTTAGTTTGGACTGCTGAACTACATAGAAAATTTGTCTGTTTAGTTATTCAACTTGGTCTTGATAGTAAGTTTACGTGACAATAATTAGTTTTTCTTATTTTGTTTGATTTGAGAACTGCTTGAATGTTTATACCTCTAAACACATTATGGCTTCTAATATGGGTATGTTATTTCTCATATTAATTAATTTTTAATAAGAGTAAAGTAATTCAGAATCAAGTGGATGTAATTATATTATTAGTAAAAAAATAATTAAGTTTATTTTAAATTTATAAAATAATAAATAAATAGTGACAAAAATGTTCTCCAAATAGATAAAAAGAAAATAAGGGAATATAAAAGTTCTTATTTATCTAAGAAAATTGTCCTCTAATGAAATATAATTTAGGAGACAAGGGCCCTTAGTATTACCAAAAACAATGCCTTCAAGCAAAAAAAATTTTTTAGGGACATTATGTTGGCTAAAATTTTGAATTGAAAAAAAATAAAACATGTGATATAAAAATTAGACGTTGTATGAACTAAGATCTTGTTCCTCATATAAAAAGGGTGAGGCGATAAGTTATCAAGGCACGTTCAGAACTAAATTCAATCCTCTCTCTCTCTCTCTTGTCTCTTTCATTATTATAGCTTTTGTTAAACTCCAGTTTTACTCTTTCTCTCCATGTCTCTTTCACATCTCAATTCTTCTGTTGCATTATTTGTTTGTTGGGAGAAAGAGGCCCTGAAAAAAGGATTCCCTATTGTCTAATTTTTGGAGTTTCTCGCTCTGTGATTTGTGTGATCTTTGATAATTGTGTGGTTTCTATCATATGTGAATTTGATTCTGAATGAAGAAACCATTTGGAAGGTGAAAAAGATATGGTGGGAGATCATTTTCCAGCGGGTATGCGTGTTCTTGTTGTTGACGGTGACCCTACTTGTCTCAAAGTGTTGGAGAACATAATTCGTAAATGCCAGTATCATGGTATGGTTTAATTCTTTCAATTTTTTCTGCATTGAATTGGTTCATAATCATGGATGAATTCTTGGAAATTCATAGATGTTTTCCTTCAAAAATTTCATGGATACTCTGTATGGTCATTTATATATCTTGGTTTTCAATTAAAGATCGAATTTCTTTTTTTGCAAGACTGCATGTGTTCTTTGTTATTCTCCTAAATTGGGTACAGTGATAAGGAGTCTGTGATCAAAAGTATTACATATGATGCATGTTTCTACAATATTGACTATTATAAGATGAGAAAATCTACAATACGGCTTCGAAAGATATTAAAAGTATCATCACATCAGATAACAATATTGACTATAACAATTTGGTAGGTAGAAAAAGGAAGAAACAATGAATAAAAGGAAGATGATGATATAGAGAATGGTGAGGAGAATGAGGAAGCCTCAACTAGAAAGAAGCCTCGTTTACTTTGGACTGTTGAACTACATAGAAAATTTGTCTGTACAGTTAATCAACTTGGTCTTGATAGTAAGTTTATGTGACAACAAATATTTTTTCTTATTTTGTTTGATTTGAGAACTGCTTGAATATTTGTACCTCTAAACACATTATGGCTTCTAATATGGGGTTTCTTGAATTGTAGAGGCTCATCCAATGAGAATACTAAAGTTGATGAATATAAAAGCTCACAAAAGAACATGTAGCAAGACATCTTCAAGTACAAATTCCAAATTTTTTTATCATAATTTTTAAATTAGTTTGTGATTAAAGTGTTGATGATCTCTACATTTTAGCAAATAAGTTTTGATTTCAATATTTATGGTTTTGAAAATCCTTTAAATTATATTTATTAAAATTTGAACAATGTTAATTACTGTAAATATGTACATAATGAATGAATAATTATTTTGTAGATTTTATATAGTGATAATTACTAATTCACTCTATTGTTGTATTACAGAAATACAGATTGAGTTTAAAAAGGCCATTTCAACAGTCTGGGATTATAGGTTCTGTCAATGGATATGGAGATTTTGACACATTATTTGAATCAAGAAGAATTTTAGAAACAAACTTACATCATATTGATGTGTTGGAACTTATAAGCTAGACTCTGCATATGGAGTGAACTTATTAGGAATGAATTCGTTTGTTTTGTCTCAAAACATTTTCATCTCCCTGGAAACACAAAATTTTGGTGTATTTCACTCTTTGGATGAGGCTTCTTGTGCCAATGTTGAATCTTTTGAGGTTGACATCTATGCTAATTTATTAGAGTATTGGCCTAATGAAGGTTGGAGTGGGACTCAAACTCAGTTGTCTAAATTTCCTATCCATTCATCTCCATTGTGTGAAGTTTTCAACAATGATCAACATACTCAATTTCTTGAAGTTTTCCTCCTCAACTTTTGACCAGATATAACAAACTGTGGTGGACCTCCATCATTATTAATATCCCCATCCATCTTGCCACTGATAGATGTAAATGCAAACATACTATTGTATGCTCAAATATTTTGTATGAAGTTCCCTCTCTTGTCATGTGTAACGACTGTGCTTCTCTAAGAAATGGTAGAAGTATCTAGCTCTTATTCAACACAGAGAATTCTGCAGTGGAGCTACGGTTTTCTCTACACGTTCTTCATATCAAAACTTTGCATTGCAGTGTCCACAAATAAATTCCATGCCACAAATATCCAAGTAATCTACAAAAATTGAATTTTTTTATCTAACATCTTCGAAACAAATATGCTCATATAAACAAACTGGCTAACATAATTTAATAACATGCCTTGTATCTCAACATCAAGAAACAAAAGGTGATCAATCATTGGTTGTTGGAGATTTTTGTTAATATAATCTCCACATGATATATTCCAACTATGGCTTACTTCATTAACTACACACAATATAATAACAACATTGTCATGACTGAACATTGCTTCAACAGTAAGGATTCATCTTACCTATAGTCTTATCAGTAAGACCAATTTTACCTCATCCACACATATTCATAAAACATGATCCACTATAGCAAATTTTGTGATATCCCATCTAACTCCCAAATTTATTCCTAATTATAATCACACACTATTTACTTCCCTATACAACCAAATCTTAGACACAACAAATTTTGATCGCTATTAATGCTAAAAATTTTCAACCCTAATAAATGCTTCTAGATTTTTTAATAGGGTATTTTAAAAATTTTACAAACCAAACACTTAAAAAGTAGTATACATTGTGGTGAAAAACCTTTCTAATGCAACTAATTAATGTTCTAACATGTCTACCTTTTTTAATTTGTAAGATATATAAAATCTCAATTACAAAATGTGGTATTCAAATCCATGAACATTGAAATATCAATACTTTACTACCCTACTCTCATGAGTCTATATTTGACTATATATATATATATATATATCTCCAATCTTATATGTTGAATCGTTTTAATGACATTTCTAAAACCAAAACCCAACACTTGAAGGAACAACTACAGATCACCCAAGAACTCTCATTTCTATACTTTAAAGACTTAATGCCATAATGGGTGCATCCATATTGTATTAACAAATATCACTGCCGCTTACAATTCTATTATGTTCCCTAGGAATAATTAGTCATTAAAAAAGACCATACTTTTTTCTAGACATGATACGTTTGAATAAACACCAACTTACCTCTTTCATTGTTCACCTCTATTGATGGTAGCTTCATTAGCAAATTCTGCAAGCTATTTCGAAGGGACCATGATGTCACTGCATAAAAAATCATATCAAAAGATCACATGCAAACATCATTAACGTGTGCAGAAATAAAACAAGCATTGTGAGATAGACGCTACATTATTTCCTCTACTTCGTTTCTTACATGTTCTTTACTTCAAAAAATCCATTGAGCCATGTAATCAATCCAAAAACAATTAAAATAAGTTGGTAAACGATGATAACTCGATTATGATCTTTCTCATATAATGAGGTTCTTAAAACCACGTTACTACTCAATTGAATCCGAGCTACTCACATTGAAGCCCCCATACTTGCGGCTCCTACTTAATATTGAATTCAACGTATCCTTAATATGGCAAATTATATAGTCATCCCACAACAAACCAATCGTGCCTAGTGTTCGAAAAATAACCAATTTATAATAGTCTATGTAGTTGGAGCAGGCATATGGCGTTGGCTTTGACAAAATTAGGCATTGATTGAGATACTATTTTCCAATTAAATGTTGAAAAATTCAACACCTACCTGCACCGCCCAACGTGTTTTAGAAAAGTTGCTCCTGGGTCCCCAAAAAGTTGCCACAAACAAAGCCTTTAAATATCTTAATAATTAAATTTCAAGCCAGAAAACATGTGTTTATTGTTGGTTAATAAAGGTTAATGCTTCCTTCATTCCTATCTCTATATCCATTGTATAAATAGACTTTAAAAACTCGTGCATGCCAGACCTTCAATACTCACAAACACCGCACACATGTCTACTACAAAACACAATTGGTTGTCAAGTTTTCTCCACTCATTATAAACAACGGCTAAAGCAACAATTTTTAATCAATAGCATTGCCAGTAACTAAGCAACTCTACTTTCACTGTGCCTATATTTCAATCAACCAAATTCTTAATTGCAAAATGCATTTCCGATTTAGTGTTAGAGCAGTAAAAGATTCGATCACTTGAGCATTAAAAAGATTTGAAGTTCATATAATATCCCCAAACACATCCAACTACATAACATATATTATAAGTTAATACATATATTTACTCCAACTATAATGGATCTTCAACGCATTTAGACAAAATCAGGGATACTCAGAGACGCAAAACATAGCTACCGTTTACCAACCTTTTAAACTAATACTTAACATTGCACTAGCATAATGACCCACCAGCATTAGTATACCTTTGGATCACAAAATATTTTACCCCAACAATGCATATCTAATGATTCTATTCCTCCCCTTAAATGTTAGACATTTTTAACTCAGTAGGATCATGTCCATGGTCAACCTCATCGCCTTCTTCTTGTTTGAACAGAGCAAGCTCATAAATTGCCTTCGAGCTCTCTTCCCCTTCTAGTTTCATGCTTACGCAACTAGACACACCAACAAAACTCAATGAGCCCTCTCCATACATTTTCCTCTCCTTAGGCACCCCATGAACCATGGATGAGGTATTTACAGGAACAAAAATTCCCTTGTTCGCATTGCTTCGCGGAATCAACGGAAAGAAGTCATAACCCTCCCCACATCCAATTGTAGCAAGGTTACATTAAAAATTATCAATTGCAATGGACATGAATTTGAAAAGAAACTAGACCCAAGCAATAGCATTACAACATAAGGATTGCTTCTCACCTTGTGGAAGTGACCAATGGGTCCTCCTATAGAAAATGTTTAATGATGTCGCCCTCTTCACAAACTTGCATCACCCTAATTACATCCTTCAAGGTTAGTTGAGGATAACATATGTTATCCACCTTAAACAAAACTTTTCTACCAATAAACGTGGTGAAGACATTTGGCAGCTTACTAGACTTTGAATCACGTAAGACAAGTGAATAGCTTAAACCTTACACATGTCGATTCATGCAATTTTTAGATTATCACATTAGACTTTGATCCTTGACCTAACACACATTCAAGAAGCAATGATCATATTAAATAAAGGATAAAGACTACTCACAGACCTGAACATCATCGAGCAACTCCTTGCAAGAATTTTTCAATAATCATTGCATATCAGAATAAAAAACAATAAAACATGTGCTCTGATCCCTATCGTACGCCTTCACCTTAACCATAAAACCTACACAAAAAACGCAAAGCATTCCACATTATCCAATTTAGAACAAAAACTTGACCTAAAGTGTTCAGGCCATTGATGAATAGTTGGTGTATTTATGCAAAAAAAAATTATAACAACCTTCACATATCGATGGGTTACACTAGCCACCAACTTGCAACACCTTAGACAATAGAAGACTTCAAACTAGGAAGAAACTGGGAAGTTGCATTTGCATGCATAATACCACCATTGGCCAACCTCAACAAATGCAATGATCCTAGCCAGTACAACAAACACTCCAGACTACATAAAAAAAGACACATTTTTGCCCTATTGAACACTCATTTTGAACATATCAGAGTAACAAATGTAGTAAATTAGACTCAGAATTACATGTCTACAACCCATTACATATTGAAGAACGTAACTTGTAACATAAATTCTAACATCTTTGCGTTGTTGGATATCAATAATTGTTTTCCTACCATGAAGGACCAACAAATCATCCTTCATAGGAATTTCAACTCTACTGCCACTGAATGCAGCTTGCTTATCCTCATAGGCCATCCCAAGAGCAACAATCCTGTGTCATCACATATTTAGTAAAGGTGGAATGGGATCCCTTGTTAAACCAACATACTTATAGGACACTCATCAACTTACACATAACCAAATAATGAGTTAGGAAATGAACTTACTCACCCCTTCTTAAATTCATTCACTTCTAGAAAGGCACTGATGAATACCACCCTTGTCGCATTATAATAGTTTTGAACAACAATCTCCCCTAATTAAGACATACAAATCCATGTCATTAACACTGAAAAAACCTAATTAAACTGAAAACAAATTTAATATAAGAATACAAGAAAGTGAGTAAAATTTTAAAAAGTGAACACAACAACATTAACAAAATCCTCACCAAAAATAAGGTTTGGCAGAGGGACGACCCTTGCATATTGGATAAGAATCACAGGCTTGAGTTTCCCGCAATAGTTCAAATAATCATTGACAACATTAACATACTCATCAAACAACATGCATTCAACCTCCCCCTGGTGCCACCAAAAGCCTCATGTTAAACCAATGACTTCATAAACTACAGTGGAGTATAAGTTATTAGCAAGACCAACAACCAACTCACATGTAACCTGTCACTTCCACTGACATGTAATTCCTAGCCCCATATCCACAAACATAATCCATTTCAAGAGATATAGCTGTCATAACCTTGATTATATCTACATGCATAGATTAACAACTTATCAGTCAATGCTGACATTATTTTGTAAACATATATAGACATAAATTCATGGAAAAAAACCATGTGAATTAAAGTGAGGACCATGATTGCTTACCTACTAAGAACTCGTAATGAGCCTTAAAATTTCTTATCTCCAAATTTGTCATGGGATTAAGACCATAACTGATCAAGAAATCTGGTTCAACAGGTGTAACCCCAGTTTTTTCTTGGAAGATCAACTTATACATGTGGCTAGTTGGTTTGTAGCTTCCCACAGTCCAAGCAACAATAAAATTCCATAAGAAGTATGTTCCATCCTCAACTATATTTTTTAAAATATGTCAACCAACTTTTTCATTATAGTTACCTAGATTTTGCACCCCTACACACAGGAAAAAAGCAAAGGGTTCAACTAAGCAAAGAGAAATTAAACCCGAAAATTACTGACAAGTTTAACAAAATAAAATGGGAATCTTCATCAAAATAAACAAAACAAATTTGATTTCCACAATCAACATAATAGGCGACAAACACACACCAACATGACTCAACCCTCGGGAATCAATTACTAAGGATTATTACCTCCTCAGTCACATGCAACTCATGGACATATTTCCTAGGGAAAAATCCAAGGAAATCATCCTTCAAAGATAACTCCTTATAGGAATCCCCAATAACTCCAACTGTGACCTCTGTATCCAAGCCATGGGCTGCCATTTTAAATCTTAGCCATCCATTTTAAATTCTTTACCAAGTCAGGAAATAACCCTTAATCCCTCCCACTCTAGCCGTGAATTCATTCTTGATTCTCCTACATATCTCTAAAAAAATTCTCTCTCAAGAACTCTCTTAAAATTCTTACTCTTGAGCTAAGGTTACAACTTTGAACCTTGGCTCTAAAAGATCAAAACCTAAGTGTTTTTGTTGATCTTTGAAGGAGATATCTTGGCAATAAAGTGAAGGCAACAATTTCAGCTGTTGGGGACACAAAGAAGAAAAAGTTTTCAAGATTTTGCTTGGTAAGGGAGAGGAGAAAGAAGTTCAATGTTGTAGAGAAAGCTAGTAGAAGGAGATTTCCCTACTCCAGTTCTTTTTCTTGATTTTCTTTGTTTCTTTTGAATGAATCATCCTTCTTCCTTTTATTAATTTTCATATTTGTATTTCTATAAAAGAGAGTATTTTTTTTATTTATTTGGTTGATTGGTTTGATTGTAACTATTGTTAAGAGTTAGGGAGAAAAATCTCAAGTTAGGTGATTTTTTATGTTGTATCTTTGGAGCTTGTTTTGTATTTGTTTGTTGGAATTGATATATTGTTTTTGGATTGTATGAATGTTATCAATATGCAATTAAATCTATTTGTGGAAGCATAATTTAAAGGAACCATGAAAAATACATTAAAATGGGCGAAAGTTATTACCCAAAAATGTTATAGTATGCATAGGTGATCATTTGAGTTAAGATTTAAGAAAATTGTGGAACTTTGGACTTAATGAACTTGTACATTTTGGCCAAATCTAGGAAGAAAGAATACATAATTTTGATTCTCTAGAGGCTACAAAAAATGGAAAAATACTATAAAATTTAACCAAGAATTGATAGAGAAAAAGTTAAGTTATAAAAGCTTAAACTAAGTAAAGTGTTAGTTAAAAGACATAGGTTAGGTATGTAAAAATCATATAGAATAAAAGAATGAGTAAACTAGTAAATCTATCCCTAACATTTTTGGGGTCATGCAGTTTAGTCCTTAAGAAATAAAAAACGCAATATAATCCCTGACTTCTTGTTTTTTTCTATCACCATAGTCCAAGTATATGTTTCCTGTTAATTTTTTTATGATGTGTCATGTTTAGTGATACTGTGTCACATTATTTGCTATCGGGGCACAAAAATAACACCATTGGGGTTCAAACCTTCTATTGAAAGAAGGGGAAGAAGAGGGAAAAAAGAGAATAGGGAAGTACACGACTGTTGTAGTTGAAGTATTTCAAGCTATAAATTTGACAAAACCACACCATTTTTGTGCCACATTGGACACTATATTGATAAATAGTGTGATATAGTGTCATTAAACGTGTCACGTCATAAAAAATAATTGGAAACACACAATTGGACTATAATGATAGAAAAAACAAGAAGTCGGAGATTATATTGGGTTTTTTCTATTTCTTGTGTACTCTACTCCACCTACTGGGGAGCCTCTACGCGTGCAACCCTTATATGTGCTCCCTCATGTTGCTCCTACTCAGGTACGGGAGAGATGATTTTTTATAACAACGATGAGTATGAAGAGGACCCAGAGATGGACTCTTGGTGGGATTCTTCTCAGGGCGATTAGGATGGATATGTGGATAGGGAGGGGGAAACATCTTATGAGATTACTTTGACAATGTACTGAATTAGTGTGACCTATGATTTTGTTATTGTTTATATGTACAATTATGTAAAGGCTATTATATTTATTTGCCAAGGTTAATACTCCCCTTTCTTGCTATTTTTATTATGCTTTGTTAACTATATTTTGGATGACTGTACCTAATGGATCTACTGATGGATCCAATACTTCATCTGGATGTATAACTCTAATGACTATGTGTATGAAACTTTTTAGCAGGTCCTATTTCACTATTTGCCTTATCTTTTAAATTGTATTTTAAGTTTATTGTTTGAAGTGGAATCTTTTGGCTTCAAAGCTGGTGTTCAAGGAATAAAATGATAAGTTTATTATATTTCCTCGCTTCCAATAGATTTTTAATTGATGAAAGAAAATAAGTTACCAGTTTCTATGAAATGATGGAATAGTTTTATATTAATTTCTTTATTTGATCAAATTCGAATTTTTACTTCAAGTTTAAGGTTTTTTTAAAAAAAAATCCTCTACTTTCTATCCTTTATATTTATTAAAAAGGCTTCAAAGAGTGTCACGTTGTACTCATGACGACTTGCCCTGTATGAGCTAGTGTTCCTCATCACGCCAAAATAAGACATTTTGTATGCTTGTTCCTCAAGCACACATCCTCAAAACTTCCTTAGGCTTCCAAATCGAGGCTTGTATCTTATCTCCCTGAACACAACATAGACGACAACAATTTAAGCATCGAGATTAAATTCCAGCAAAATAACACCAATCACAATAATCAAACACTGTTCCTAGAATGTGCAACTCACCTTAGCATCTATCATCACCATTTCAATAGCAAAGGGTTGTCCCGACTACTCAATTAGACATGTAACATCCCTCCTTTTCTGAATTTCTTGTGGCCATTGAGGCTCTTGAGTTACATTATGTGTATATATAAATTGTACCGGTTATTTTTCTGAGTTTCAGGTTAGATTTTGATTCTTGGGGAATGTTCGGTTGTTAGGGGAAACTCTGCCGGATTTGTGAGGGAAACTTAGTGAATTTCTTAGGAGTATTGAGGAGTTAAGAGGTATGGGGAAGGGAGGAATTAGGAAACTTAGTGGTTTTGTAGTGCATAGAAGTGTAGGAGGAGCTCTCTGGTTTCTGCGCTTCAACCTGCGTTGAGCGCAAGTGAAGCGCAGGAAACAAAGGGTAATTACGAAACACGCGCTTCAATCTGCGCTGAGCGCAGATGAAGCGGGAGATCGCGCCTGTTACTAAGACACCCCAATCTGAATACTTTCACATTTATTTTCTTCTTCCTTCCTACAAATCTAGAGAGAGAAAGGGGTTAGGGCTAGTGAGAGAGACTGTGCTAGGGTTTTCAATTTGGAGAAGAGAAGACAAATTCTCATCACTTCAAGATTCTTACTTTCAAATTCTTCCTCCTACCAACCATTCCTTGTGATTCTTAGGGTTTGGACACTCCAAAAAGGTGAGTTGGCTTCTCTACTCACTTCCCTTGATTGATTGAGTTCTTTGCATAAACCCTAATCCCATTTCCCTTTTTATTAATTGTATGAGTAAGATTAATGATTGGATAGGTTGATTTTGATAGAAATTTCATGTTATGTTGAACCCTATGATTTTGGAGACTTAGGGTTAGAAGGAAATTTATCTTTGAAAATGTGATTTTGTGAATTGATACTGATGAAGTGATGAATCAAATTCTAAGTTTCTATTCATATATATATATACATACATATATATACATTGGATGTGCTATTTATATCTAAAAAGGGACTCCGGTCCAATGAGGGAGCTATATGCGTAAAATGATTATTGAATGTGAATGTATAAAATTGTATGTTGATAAGGAAAACATAATGTTAAGTAGCCACTAGGGAGATGTTCCTAGTATGGTTTTGAGCTCAAATTCCAGGCAGGAGGTAAAAGTGAATATAACCCACAGGTGTTAGGTAATACACCGAAGGTTAATTGAATGAGAAAGGAAAATGTTATGTTTGATTGGTTGAGATAACTCTAACAAGTAAATTGCATATGAAATTATTCCTATTAATTGATTGTTGTACACTATCACACTTGCACAGCCTCCTCACTGAGATTTATTCTCACCACACGTTATGTGGAATTACTTTAGATGTGCAGGATACCTAGCTGGACCCAGGAAGAACTTTCTTGTAGAGGAGAACTCTTGGAGTTGTTTTATTCCTTTTGTCTGTTGTTACTCCTTGAGTAGTGGGGTTATGTAGCTAAGGCCCCTTTTGGTTATGTAAATCTTTTAAGGGTTGTATAATTTGCCTTTATCGGAGCTTTTTATGTTGTAAATAGATGGTTACTTGATGTGGACATCAACCAAGCAGTCAACAAGTTGGGTGGGCCCATGACAAGGGCACAAGCTAGGAAGGCTAAGGAGGCACTACAAGTCATCATTAAAGAAGTCCAAGCTCAACCCATGCAAAACATTAATTGAAGTCCTAAGTTCATTAATTGCATCCAAGTTAAAGAGGATAGTTCTATTAATGAAGAAGATGGCTTTATTGATGAAGCATCAATTGCATTTAATGCAACTGTTACTTGAAGCACTTTCCAGCATTGATGAAGCATAATGGGCAGCCACATAGGATGCATGTGGGGCGGCCATTTCTTTCTTTATTTTGCTAAATTCTATTTTTAATTTGTTTCAATAATATTAGAGAAGTTACAAGACAATAGGCTTAATGGTTTGGGTGGTTATGTTTCCTACTTGGGGGGTTACAAAACATGAATGTAATAGCATTAAACTTCATGTTTCTAGCCGTTGGAAGGGGGCTGTCCTAGTGCATGAATCTGGCCAAGTTTTGAGCTACATGGAGCTTCATGAGTCAGCAAAATAGGCGTGAAATATGTGCAGAATTCTGCTGATTAAAGAGCCATCAAAGAGTTCCAACAAGCCATTGAATTGGAGCATGAATAGCAATGAAGTTGGCAGCCAACTCATGAAGACTCATGGCTGTTTTGGGCGACCACACATGGCTGATTTATTAGCTAAATTAAGCCATGTTTGTAAGTTAAAAATGGAGGTTCCATGTGCCCATGAATCTGGTCCAAGGATGCGGCCAAATAAGCCTAGTTTAGTAGAGTGTATTTTGCTTAATTGTTTTAATTCCTAGTTAATTGTGTAAGGTTGCATGGAATTTTATTTGAGGGGTATTTTGGGGTCTTTAGGGCGTGAGAAATGTAGCTGGCTGCATGGCCTTCTTAACCTTGTAAAACCCTATAAATACATGCATCATGCATGCACAAAGGAGAATGAAAGTTTTATGCAAAATTGCTGCAAATTTAGAAAGTGATTTTCTTACTTGAGAGAGTGATTTTCTCTAATTTTCTTGTTAGTCAAGAGTGAAGGTTATCAAAGGTTCATATTCCTTTGTGTGAACATCTTCATGGACTTATCTTTCAATTCATGAAAGTGTGATGTCCATTTATCTGTTTTCTTATATCTTCTATTTCATCTGTCTTGATCAATTTCATAGTTCTCCTATACGTGTTCTTGAATTTTATGTGATTTAATTTTCAAGCCTCATTAGGAAACATTTGCTATTGGTTATATTCTTGTTATCTTTCCTTTACAATTCTTATTTTTATTGCTTGCGTACATCAAAAAGAAAAGAAAAGAAAAAGAAAGTATCAAAAAGAAAAAGAACGTATCAAAAAGAAAAAAAAAGAAAGAAAAATATTGAAAAGTCTAGAAAAGTGTTCATCAAGGAAAGTATTGAATTTTAATCAGAATTTTCTAAGGTCCATAAAAATAGAACCTCAAGGTTCATATCATTACTCCAAGCCTTTATGTATATTTTTGGACTACTAAGCTTGAGTGGTGAATTTTCTGATACTCGTAATGCTCGTAATAGTTTATGTAATTCCGGAAATGTGCTCCCAATAGGCATTATTCCTGGAATGAGAAATTAGTACGTTACATTATGGTATCAGAGCAGTTCAATCTAATTGGACTGTGGTTAAGTTAGTTCCTGAAGTCTGTTGTTTTTCTTGTATGCATTATTATGTGAATTGAGAGATTGATCACTTCGATGTTTACTTAATGATGTGTATAGGTCAATGGCAGGCGATAGGAGAGGTCGTCCGAGAACCGATCCTACTCCTTCTTCTCCGTCCCGGGAACCACCTCCGGATCCTGTGGCGGCGGCTCTTCAAATTCTTAGCATATGATGGGGGAACAAGCAACATCAAATCGTCAACAAGCTGAGGTGACAAGGGAACAAATTGCTGCCAACATTGCTGCCTTGCAAGATCTAGCCCGAAGAACTACGGGAACTCCACCTCCTGCTGTGGCGGATCCTTTCGTCCAAGGGTTAGCGGAATTTCGGAAACACCTACCTCCACAATTCAATGGAGTTTATGACCCTGACTTAGTGGCTAACTGGCTTCGAGATCTAAACCGGATATTTGATGTGATGAAGTGCTCGGAAGAATCTAAGGTGGGCTTCGCTATCTACATGCTGAGAGGTGAAGCTGAGGATTGGTGGAAGGGTGTGTGACACCCTTCTACCCCATACTTTTATATGTTTAATAAATTGAAAAGTAGAAAAGATAATGTCCCACGATGGGTAAAAGGTTCACAAACTCTCTTATAAAAAAATCTCTTTAGTTCGAAAGAAAATTAAATTAAAACGAAATAAAACTTCAAATGTAATCCAATACTCATGCAGCAGAATCTCCAAAGAAATAAAAATACTAATTATCCTATTTGTCGTGCAAGGCATCCAAAATAGTTCACAAGAATTTGCCTAACTAGTAACATAATAAGGATCCCCAAGTCATACCCTGATATCACATATATCAGAGCACATTCCCTTTAATCAAACTCGACATCAATCGTGTCATCATCAACACCTGTAAAAATAATATCCACAGTATACGGCGAGGAAAAGAATGCTACTCACACATACACATAGGAGGCTACCCTATCCTCACCCACAACATCATCATTCATCATACCTCATACCAAAACATCACATAATCCATCAGATAATATTCATCTAAAACTCAGCATATAGCTATTCATCTATATCAACATATAAAGCTCATACCATCATTCACCAAAGGACTCACATACTCACATAATATTCATTCATCATTAATACTCATAACATCATTTATAATTCAATATCACATCAGGTATCACACATATACATCCAACGTGTATACACCAAAACTCATTATTATATGACTCAATTCCATCGTTGAGTATTCCAACTATCACATGCACCAATACTCATCTCATCACCTACCCAAAGATCATGACTTGGAACTCCACACAATGGGTGCACCTCGTCAATCACTCTAGTTATTACCAAGATAGTCTACCGGCATCACCACACAAACCGATAGGTTGTACCCCCTTGTTGGGCCCGCACAACAACATTCGACCCTAGGTTGCACCCCCTCTCTGGGCCAGTACAATCGCTCCTAGGTTGCACCCCCTCCATGGGCCCGTGCATCGAACCCCTGAGTTGTACCCCCTCTATGGGCACGCACAACCCAGTTCACCTATCAAATTGTACCATCTCTATGGGCCCGCACAATTCAGGTTTCATCACACATGCTCAAGGCATCTCTCTTAAGTTGTACCCCCTCTATGGGCCCGCACAACTCAAGTAACATCATCATTTATTATATCGCATGTTCACCAACCACATGCATTCCAAATAACATCAATTACATAGCATGTTCACCAACCACATGCATTCCAAATAACATCAATTACATAGCCTGTTCACCAACCATATGCATTCCAAATAACCTCATTTACATAGCATATTAATCAACCATATGCATTCCAAATAACCTCAATTACATAGCATATTAACCAACCATATGCATTCCAAATAACCTCATTTACATAGCATATTAACCAACCATATGCATTCCAAATAACCTCATTTACATAACATATTAACCAACCATATGTATTCCAAATAACCTCATTTACATAGCATATTAACCAACCATATGCATTCCAAATAACCTCATTTACATAGCATATTAAGCATCATTAAGCACTTAGGCTCTCAAATTCCACTCTGGTAATCGATTATCAATCTCCAGTAATCGATTACCTGCAAACAAGGTCTCTGGTAATCGATTACAACCACCTTGTAATCAATTACCTGCGGCCAAACACTCTGGTAATCGATTACAGCACCCCTGTAATCGATTACCTGCAAACAAACTCTCTGGTAATCGATTACCACAAACCTGTAATCGATTACCAGTAACAAACAGCACTCCTGGGTTGCCCAGAACACCCTGGTAATCGATTACCACACCTGGTAATCGATTACCCGCGACACAGATCGCAGATTTCACGATTTCTAACATCTCTAAACCCTTCCAATCAATCTCTAATCAATCCCTTTCGATTAAACATCATTCATAATCATTAATATCATTCGAAACTCAACAAAACAACAATCTTTTACAGATTATACAACCAATTCATCAAACCCCCAATCCTCAAATCCCTAATCATCCCTTTTTCATTATTCTCAATATCATCTTTAATCTCACCCAATAAATCATTAATATACATCCAATCAATCATAAATCAACAGTTTATATCATTCATTCATAGTTATACATACATCAATACAATTATACTCTTAAGCTACTACCCAAGCACCCCTACATGCATATACAGGCAGTACCCTCTCCCCCACCGTACCTTAAACGAAGCTTGATTACAACAAGGAAGTCTTTCTTCGATTCTTGAAGCTTACTCCGCAACCACTCTCTCTTGAGACACAGTTTCTCCCCTCCTTAGCGTTTCGCTCTCTGAAGATCATATGAATAAGGATTAGGCGATCTGTTAACCCCTCCTTACTAGAATGTCTAATTGGGCTTGGGCCCACTCTCCACCCTTATCCTCTTTTAAATTAAAATTATCTTTACGAAATAAAACTAATAATAATAGTAGTCCTTTTATTTATTTCCTATTTAATTAATTATTTCTTTTCCTTATTTATTTGATTTAATTAATATTTGTCATAGTAAAATTCAGGATGTTACAGGGTGCCAGTGCTGGGTTCACTTCTTCGGGAACCCTCGTGACTTGGGGAATCTTCCAAAACACATTCCGGGATAAGTATTTCCCAGCATCGGTCAGGAGGCAGAAAGAGGTGGAGTTTCTTTAGTTGAAGCAAGGGAATTTGTTAGTGGGGTAGTATGTTGCTAAATTTGAAGAATTGGCTAAGTATTCCAGGTATCTGCAGTCGGTTTCGGATGAGGAATGGAAGTGTACACAATTCGAAGGGGGTTTGAGGCCGAAAATCTTTGATAGGATAGGGACACTTGAAATCAAGGATTTCCCAGCCTTGATTAACAAGTGTTACATAGCTGAAAAGAATTTAGGAAACACTGCAACCCCATCACCTTTGGATCATAAGCGAAAACGTGAAGAGGTGGCAGCAGGGAGAAATCCTAAGGCCTCTGGGTATGGAGGGAAGGGTAAACAAGCTGCTCCCCCTTCTACTCAGATGTCTCAGGCATGTTCAACTTGTGGGAAGGCTCACAGGGGTGAGTGTTTAAAAGGAAAGGGCAAGTGTTATTTCTGTCACCAGCCAGGTCACATGGTGAATGCCTGTCCGAAGAGGTCGGTAGTCACTCCTAAACCCCAAACCACCGGAAGGGTTTTCACTCTTAGCGGGGAGGCGGCATCTTAGTCCGGTGATCTCTTGCAAGGTACGTGCATTTTTAACGGATCTATGTTAATTGTATTGTTCGACTCTAGGGCAACTCACTCCTTTATATCTCTTGAATGTGTGAAGAACATGAAATTACCTGTTGTAAACCTTCCTTACCAATTGAATATCATTACCCCTGCCAAAGAGGCAATTCCTACCACTCTTGCATGTTTACATTGTCCCATTGAAATTCAGGGTAGAACTTTTGATGTAGATTTGATTTGTTTACCCCTTAGAGGCATGGATATTATTTTGGGCATGAACTGGTTGACCCAGAACCAGGTCATATTAGATTGTTTTAACGAAGTTGTTGTTTTTCCTTCATTTCCTCTTTCGTCGAGGGAGAAGCCTATGATTTTGCTGTCTAACTGCAATCAAATTTCTACATGTTTGTCTGATGAGAGTGAATGCTTTCTTTTATTGCTTTCCTCAACTATAGGTTCTGATTCTAAATTGGATAGTATAGCCACGGTGAAGGAATTCCAAGATGTTTTCCCTAGTGAAGTGACCACCTTGCCTCCGGACCAGGAAATAGAGTTTTTAATAGATCTTGTGTCGGGTACAAGACCTATCTCTAAGGCACCTTATAGGATGTCACCCTTAGAGTTGAGTGAACTTAAGGCCCAGCTAGAAGAGTTAATAGAAAAGAGGTTCATTAGGCCTAGCGTATCGCCCTGGGGGGCACCTGTGCTTTTAGTGAAAAAGAAAAATGGGAGTATGCGGCTATGCGTGGACTATAGGCAGTTGAATAAGGTAACCATTAAAAACAAATATCCATTATCCAGGATAGATGACTTGTTAGACTAACTCAGAGGAGCGTCAGTATTTTCCAAGATAGATCTGAGGTCGGGATACCATCAAATCAAAGTTAGGAGTGAGGATATTCCTAAGACAGCCTTTAGGACTCGTTATGGGCACTATGAGTACTTGGTGATGCCATTTGGCTTAACCAATGCTCCCGCCGTGTTCATGGACTATATGAACCGGAATTTTAGGCCTTTCTTGGATAAGTTTGGTGTTGTATTTATTGATAACATTCTCATCTATTCCCAGACTTTAGAAGACCATGATCAACATCTAAGGATAGTTTTGAGTGTTTTGAGAGAGAAGCAACTTTTTGCCAATCCTTAAAAGTGTGAATTTTGGTTAGATAGAGTACACTTTCTAGGTCATGTGATTTCCAGTGAAGGTGTGTCAGTAGATCCCAGTAAGGTTGAAGCCATTCTGGATTGGGAGAGACCTAAGACCGTATCGGAGATTAGAAGCTTCCTAGGACTTGCAGGCTACTATAGGAGATTCATTAAGGGATTCTCCCAATTAGTTTTACCTCTCACAAAGCTAACTCGTAAAGGGCAAGCTTTTGTGTGGGATGCTAAGTGTGAGGAGAGTTTCATTGAACTCAAACACAGACTGACCACCACTCCGGTACTGGTGTTACCGGACCCCTCTAGGACATTTGAAGACTATAGTGATGCATCGTGTGACACCCTTCTACCCCAACACTTATATAATAACGTAGCGGAAGACTTTCGAAAATATAACAAGTTCACATTGGGTAAAAAGGTTCACATAACTCTTTATTCGAAAACCTCATTATTTCGAAAGAATAAAAATAGAATTCAAATGTACTCAAATACTTAAGCAGCATAATCTCTAAAATAAAATAATTAAACTTCCTACTTGCCGTTAAAAGCTTCCAAAAGGGTTTATAAAAGTATTCCTAACTAAAAAACATAAAGAACACCCCAACAATATGCCCTGATGTCACATGTACCAGAGCAACACTCCCTTTAATTAAACTCGACACCAAAGGTGTCATCACCATCACCTGAAACAACAACAGTAATAGTGAGGAAAGAGCTTTAACTCATATATATATATATATATATATATACACATAGGAGGCTACCCTATCCTCAACTACATATAATCAATATAATCATTAACCACACCACGTACCCAAACAACAAGTAATCCATCAAATAACAATTATCTATGAACTCACTTAACAGCTCATCAATATCATCATATAAATCTCACTACGTCATTCACCAAAGAAAGCACATACTCTATTCTCAACACAATATACTCATTTCATCATTATACTCATAACATCATCATATAACTCATTTACATCATCATATATAACACAGATTCATCCATCATCCTATAACTCATTTTATCATCATTTATAACACATATTCATCCATCATCACATACACCCAAACTCATCAACATCACCAATCTCATCATCCTCATCAATACTCTCCCGAGTTGCACTCGCCCCTCTCTAGGTTTATGCTCCTCGGTACCCACTCTCCCAAGTCGCACTCGCCTCTCTCTAGGCTTATGCTCCTTGGTACAAACTCTCCCCGAGTTACACTCGCCTCTCACTAGGCTCACGCATCCCGAGTACAAACTCTCCCCGAGTTACACTCGCCTCTCTCTAGGCTCATGCATCCCGAGTACAAACTCTCCCCGAGTTACACTCGCTTCTCTCTAGGCTCATGCATCCCGAGTACAAACTCTCCCCGAGTTACACTCGCCTCTCTCTAGGCTCATGTAACCGAGTACAAACTCTCCCCGAGTTACACTCGCCTCTCTCTAGGCTCATGTAACCGAGTACAACAACAAATTCACCACAATTATATGCAACATGTAATTATTCATCATTAGCAACTCCCCGAATTACACTCGCCTCTCTCTAGGTTCATGCAATCCGAGTACCACCACTCACATGCTCAACGCATGATCAATCAACATAAGATTAAATGCTTCATCCTCAACAACATAACATTATCATCAACAACATTAATCATCACACATCTCATACATCATCATCAATTCACTTAGGATCTCAAAATCCACTCTGGTAATCGATTACCAATCTCCAGTAATCGATTACCTGCAAATAAGGTCTCTGGTAATCGATTACAACCACCATGTAATCGATTACCTGCAATTAAACACTCTGGTAATCGATTACAGCACCCCTATAATCGATTACCCACAAACCCATCCAATCAATCCCTAATCAATCTCTTTCGTCTAAACATCATGCGTAATCATTATTAACATCAATTACTCCGTAAATCAACAATCAATTACAGATTATACCCTCAATTCATCAAAACCCCAATTTCTCAATCCCTAATCACCCCCTTATCAATTATTCTCAATATCATCCTTATTCTCATTCAATAAGTCATCAATAGACATACAATCACCATAAATCAACAGATTATATCATTCATTCTTAATTATGCATTCATCCATACGAATTTAGAGCCTTTAGAGGGTCTTATGGTTGCCCCCACTACCCAAACACCCCCTACATGCACATACAAGGAACACCCTTTTCCCCCCGTTACCTTGGAGTGAAGATCGAACTGCAACAATCTTGATTCTTGGTTATTGATTCTCGATCACTCAGCAATCTCCTCTTGATATGTAGTTTCTCCCCTCCTTGGCTCTTCGCTCTCCGACGATTTGAAAAATAAGGATTTGGGTGAATTGGTACCCTTTCCTTATTTGAATACTTATACGCTTAATGGGCTTGGGCCCATCCTCTACCCACTTATCCTATTTATTACTTTTATTAATTTTTATTAGATAACCCTTACTCGTTAAATATATTAATTTTATTAATATTATTTACTTATTTATTTATTTCTTCTACTCTGTTAATTATCCTTAATTTTATTTTACTTAATAAAATTCAGGATGTTACATATCGGGAAAGGGTTTGGGTTCCATTTTGATGCAAGAGAGGCGGGTGGTAGCCTATGCCTCTCGACAACTTAGGCCTCATGAGGAGAACTATCCAACTCATGATTTAGAACTAGCAACAGTTGTTTTTGCCCTCAAAATTTGGAGGCACTACCTTTATGGGGTAAGGTTTGAGGTATTTAGTGACCACAAAAGTCTCAAATATCTTTTTGACCAGAAGGCGTTGAATATGAGGCAGAGAAGGTGGATAGAGTTCCTTAAGGATTACGATTTTGAGCTTAGGAACCATCCGGGCAAAGCTAATGTCTTGGCGGATGCCCTAAGTAGGAAATCCCTACATGCATCATGGATGATGGTGCATGAGTTAGAATTGGTGAAGAAATTTAGGGATCTAAGTCTAGATGTGAGTCTGAGGACTGATAGCCTATTGTTGCATAGGTTAGATATTGCTAGCGGGTTGAGGACCCAAATTAAGGAAGCCCAGTGTTTGGACATTGACCTTCAGGGTAAAAAGAAACAACTAGGTTTCTCAGTATCAGGGGACAGAGTAATTCTCTTCCAAGGGAGGATCTGTGTCCCGATAAGGGGTAGTCTGCGAGAGCAAATTTTAGAAGAGGCCCATAGGAGCAAGTTCACGATACATCCTGGTACTACCAAGATGTATCAAGACTTGAAGAAGATGTTTTGGTGGGAAGGCATGAAGAGACAAATAGCTGAATTTGTCTCTAAATGCCTTGTCTGTCAACAGGTTAAGATTGAACACCAGAAACCCTCCGGTACCCTGAAGCCTTTAGAAATTCCAGAGTGGAAGTGGGAAGGGATAACTATGGACTTTGTGGTAGGTTTACCTAGGACGTCAGCTGGTTTTGATTCTATTTGGGTTATTGTGGACCGGCTAACCAAGTCGGCTCATTTCCTTCCAATTAGGGCTACTTACCCAACAAGTAGGTTAGCTGACCTGTACATCAAGGAGATTGTCAGGCTCCATGGTATACCTTCCAGTATAGTATCAGATAGGGATCCTAAGTTTACCTCTAGATTTTGGAGTGCATTAAACTTAGCTTTTGGTACTAAACTAAAGTTTAGTACTGCTTACCATCCTCAGACTGATGGACAGTCAGAGAGAACCATCCAAACTTTAGAGGATATGCTTAGGGTTTGTGTTTTGGAGGAAAAAGGTAGTTGGGATAGATACCTACCCCTCATAGAGTTTGCATACAACAACAGTTTCCATAGCAGTATAGGCATGGCACCCTATGAGGCTTTGTATGGTAGGAAATGTAGGTCCCCACTTTGTAGGTGTTAAGTGGGAGAAGGTAGCTTGTTAGGTCCGGAGCTAGTTCAAGAAACCACTGAGAAAATTAGGAAGATTAGGGAGAAACTTGGAATGGCCCAAAGCCGACAAAAGAGTTATGCTGGTAAGAGGAGGAGGGACTTAGAGTTTAAGGAAGGTGAACATGTATTCTTAAAAGTTACTCCCGTCACAGGCATTGGAAGGGCGATTAAGGTTAGGAAGCTTAATCCTAGGTTTATAGGTCCTTTTCAAATTCTTCATAGGATTGGTCCTTTATCCTACAAAATAGCCTTAACCCCACATTTATCCAACATTCACGATGTTTTCCATGTCTCTCAACTCAGAAAATATGTCTATGACCCTTCACACATCCTCAGTTTTGAGTCAGTACAATTAAGAGAAGATCTAACTGTTCCTACTCGACCCGCACGGATCATCGATCAGAGTGTCAAAACCCTCAGAAACAAAACCATTCCGTTGGATAAGGTGTGTTGGGAAGGGCAAACCTTGGAGGAGGCAACTTGGGAGAAGGAGGAAGACCTCCGCTCCCAATTTCCTGAGATTTTCAGTTAAGGTAAGATACTCATACTTTTCTCTTGTTTTTATCAATTTTGAGGACAAAATTTCTTTTTAGGGGGGTAGTGTGTAACATCCCTCTTTTTCTGAATTTCTTGTGGCCATTGAGGCTCTTGAGTTACATTGTGTGTATATATAAATTGTACTCGTTATTTTTCTGAGTTTCAGGTTAGATTTTGATTCTTGGGGAATGTCCAGTTGTTAGGGGAAACTCTGCCGGATTTGTGAGGGAAACTTAGTGAATTTCTTAGGAGTATTGAGGAGTTAAGAGGTATGGGGAAGGGAGGAATTAGGAAACTTAGTGGTTTTGTAGTGCATAGAAGTGTAGGAGGAGATCTCTGGTTTCTGCGCTTCAACCTGCGCTGAGCGCAAGTGAAGCGTAGGAAACAGAGAGTATTAGGGAACCTGCGCTTCAACCTGCGCTGAGCGCAAGTGAAGCGCAGGAAATAGAGAGTAATTAAGAAACACGCGCTTCAATCTGCGCTGAGCGCAGATGAAGCGAGAGATCGCGCCTGTTACTAAGACACCCCAATCTAAATACTTTCACATTCATTTTCTTCTTCCTTCCTACAAATCTAGAGAGAGAAAGGGGTTAGGGCTAGTGAGAGAGACTGTGCTAGGGTTTTCAACTTGGAGAAGAGAAGACAAATTCTCACCACTTCAAGATTCTTACCTTCAAATTCTTCCTCCTACCAACCATTCCTTGTGATTCTTAGGGTTTGGACACTCCAAAAAGGTGAGTTGGCTTCTCTACTCACTTCCCTTGATTGATTGAGTTCTTTGCATAAACCCTAATCCCATTTCCCCTTCTATTAATTTTATGAGTAGGATTAATGATTGGATAGGTTGATTTTGATAGAAATTTCATGTTATGTTGAACCCTATGATTTTGGAGACTTAGGGTTAGAAGGAAATTTATCTTTGAAAATGTGCTTTTGTGAATTGATACTGATGAAGTGATGAATCAAATTCTAAGTTTCTATTCATATATATATATATATACATTGGATGTGCTATGTATATCTAAAAAGGGACTCCGGTCCAATGAGGGAGCTATATGCTCAAAATGATTATTGAATGTGAATGTATAAAATTGTATGTTGATAAGGAAAACAGAATGTTAAGTGGCCACTAGGGAGACGTTCCTAGTATGGTTTTGAGCTCAAATTCCAGGTAGGAGGTAAAAGTGAATATAACCCACAGGTGTTGGGTAATACACCGGAGGTTAATTGAATGAGATAGGAAAATGTTATGTTTGATTGGTTGAGATAACTGTAACAAGTAAATTGCATATGAAATTATTCCTATTAATTGATTGTTGTACACTATCACACTTGCACAGCCTCCTCACTGAGATTTATTCTCACCACACGTTATGTGGAATTACTTTACATGTGCAGGATACCTAGCTGGACCCAGGAAGAACTTTCTTGTGGAGGAGAACTCTTGGAGTTGTTTTATTCCTTTTGTCTGTTGTTACTCCTGAGTAGTGGGGTTATGTAGCTAAGGCCTCTTTTGGTTATGTAAATCTTTTAAGGGTTGTATAATTTGCCTTTATCAGAGCTGTTTATGTTGTAAATAGATGGTTACTCCAAGCCTTTATGTATATTTTTGGACTACTAAGCTTGAGTGGTGAATTTTCTGATACTCGTAATGCTCGTAATAGTTTATGTAATTCCGGAAATGTTCTCCCAATAGGCATTATTCCTAGAATGCGAAATTAGTACGTTACAGGACACATCTCCTACAGCCTTATGATTTGAACCTTCATCCTCCAAGCCAACTTCCTAGCATACACATCCTTAATCAAATCATATACACCAGAGATGACAAGCAACAAAGAAATAACCCAAATAGATAGTTGGAGAACAACTTATCAGAAAAGAATCAACGCACACTCAAATACAAACTCAGTTAACGAACAACCCACACTAATTTCCCCGTGCACACGAAGGGTCTATTTATACTTGAGCCCGTAACATCGATCATGATATATGCAACAGAACAATGTAGCCTCCATAATTTTAATTTCAAATCTCTTCCAATACCTTTGCGTCAGACCTCCAGTCACTTTTCCTAGACTCTACAGTTGCGACCGACGCTACAATTTGCCCATATAACTCTAATGACGTACAAAGCTCTCCACGACTTTGCGTTGACACCACTAAACCCTCACCGTGTGTTGACCAAACCTCACCGGCTACAGCGTTGCAGCGCACCAGCACCTAGAGTTTAAGAGCCTACACCCCCTCGACACAGAAGTTAATTTCGCCCCTAATCCCCATCACAACTCACTTGTGAACCCTATCCTAGTCAAACCTAATAAAAGTAAGCATGCTCTAAAGGGCTAACACCTCACATACCAGCGCCACTCTTACTTCGACAAAGAATTAGATCCATCAAACGTTCCAGCCATTGAGCCTAGATGACTCCTAAGACGGTCCACATGTGTCGTGACCCAACTCGGTCCAAAATGTTCACAACAAAGCAAGAGGTCAAATGGGAATTGTAAAAGACAACTTGAAAAATTGCCATCTTGTAAAAGTATTGATTGATTATGATTAACTACTCATTCATAATATTCATTCTATTTAAACTAAAATTCATATTGAATTGAAATAACTAAATATCAATTATATTTGTATTTATTCTTTTAACAAACAATATTACATTAAATTAAATTTAAATTAAATAAATAATAAAAATATCAGCTAGCCCTTTGGTAGGAAAAAATTGACAAACCAGACGTGGCATCTGGCGAGTGTGTGATTCGCCCAAACGCCTCAACCTACGTGGGTCAGTTACTAGGAGCCAAATCTGCATTCATCGTCCTGGTAACCGCGTGCTATTCAATTCAATTACAATTTACAAACAATCCATCATAAATCATAAAATAAAGAAAAAAAAATAAAAGAAGAAACAAAATCTGGATATTAAGTAAAACTTAAAACCCTAACCCTTTAATTTTTTCAAAACTCAATCTCTTTCTTTCTCGGTCTCTCCGATCTGCAACAAACGAGGACATTTTTCAAAGGGAACACTTGTGTTGTTGTGCCCAACCGGTCCTGCAATTTTCTTTTGCAGAGAGGAGGTTTCATTTCTTAGCAAATTAGAAATTCTTTTATTTTATTTTTTTTCTTTTGCTCTTTCGGTAAATTCTTTTCGAATTCGTCAACGATGCGTTTTGATTCATGAAATTGGCGTTGTCTCTGATCTCAGGGGGAGGCCATAATTGTAGGATTTTTGCGCGCGTTAGGTTGAGTCGGTAAGATGAAAAATACGGAGAGAATTGCGAATTTGGCTCTAGCAGGTTGGTAACTATTGTTTGGTACTTGTTAAATTTTCCATTGTTGATCTTTTGTCTTCCTTCTTTTGTGTTTGTATTTTTTTTTTAAATTTTCAATTAGAACTAAACTTATGTGGACATTAATTTCTTTTCTGGAGGGGGGAGGGGGTGGGGAATCTTTGTCAAATGTGGCTGAAAATGAAATAACCCTTTAGGCATTCTAGTACAATGCAGTTGCTATATTTTCTCATGGTACTGTTTAGAATAAAGGGGCTTGAGTGTTGATGTGCCAAGCTGTGGGCTTGAACGAGTGAAAAAGTGATTGAGGTACCGGATTTAATAGGGTCTGAAATTTAGATTCAATGAGTGAAGTTGCAAGCATGTGATTTTTATACGTTTTGAAGTTATTTGTTGTCTACTTTTGATGCATCTGTGAGAACTGAGAGGGAAAGTGGGATCCATTTTTTCTTCCTAGATCTTTCATCATTAACCACTTGTTATTGCTCATGGCAGGTTTGACCATAGCACCTCTTGTTGTGAAAGTAAATCCAAATGTAAATGTTATCTTGACTGCATGCCTCACTGTGTTTGTGGGATGTTATCGTTCCGTCAAACCAACTCCACCATCTGTAAGTGGTAGCTTTTTCTGTCAATCTGTTCGTGTGGTGTTACTCTTTTCAAGTCTCAAGAATCAAGATCTAACTTCTCTGAATTGTGTTTCATATAATAATGCAGGAGACAATGTCAAATGAACATGCCATGCGTTTTCCCTTTGTTGGGAGTGCAATGTTATTATCACTTTTCTTACTCTTCAAGTTTCTATCTAAGGACTTGGTGAACGCTGTTTTGACAGGCTACTTCTTTTTACTGGGCATTGTTGCTCTGTCGTATGTTCTTTTCTTTGGCCCATTGTTTCCCTTTTATTAAGTAAACAGTATTTTTTGTTTTAAAGAAGCTATGTTTGCTATTTTGTTCCACCTTTGTTCTTCCTCTTTGTACAGGGCAACATTATTACCATCTATCAAACGATTTTTGCCAAAGCATTGGAATGAGGACCTCATAGTCTGGCGTTTTCCATATTTTCGTTGTACGTCTTGTGCTTGCCTCCTTATTTACCTATACTCTTGTTGTAAATAATCAATAATGCTGTATCCCTAAACTGTGGTCTCAGAAGTTATATATCTCCTCCCATCTGTTTGTCAATGATGGCAGTCTTCGGCTTACATTTCTGTTGATTACTGCAAGTATGAAACTGGTTATATGAGATAGTGATATTTTTACCTAATAAAATTAGCTCAGCTAATAATACTGATACTCTTTTCTGATGGAAGAGAGTATACTAATTGATAGTATACTAGTTGGTAGCATCCTAGTAATTTTGTCATGTCACAGATATACTCATGTTTTCTTGTTGATTTACTGACTTTATTAAGAGCAAACACATGTAGATGAAAAGTTTGTACAAATAAAAGACCTATGGCTATAGGAGCTAAGGAATATGATTCGGCTATTTTGAGGATAAAAAATTTCCTGTTAGCCTATATTTAATATTTAAATGTAAGGGGCAGTTTCTAAACTTAAAAATGTTCAATTGTTAAATTTGAGACAGAAATTTTATGTTCATTCTTACTTGTCCTTCCTGATTTGATTTCTCTAGTTGTAGATTTTTACTCTCTTGTTGTTTATTCAGAGACATTCCATATATTGATATAACTGTATATAAGTTTTAGCACTCTATTTAATGGTCATTAATATCTTTTGCTCATTGTTTATTCATATCATCGAATGCCTTCTTTGATTGTGCACCTGTGCGTCATAGGCTGTAACTATGTTCTTACATTTATTAGCCTGTTTGGTTAAACACCAAACTGACATTGGCTGGTGAGAAAAATCAAGTTGAATATATTTTTTTTTTGTATTCGGTAAATGTTTGACGTGGAAAAATCAGTTTTGGAAGATTAGATTTGATTTTGAGAGAAGCGAAAATTTTTAACTTTTCTGGTGAGTAGAATTGATTCAAGGCGTGGGACACTGGGACTAGAAAATTCTTATCATTTAAATAAAATCAATTCTTCAAAACTCATTTAAAATATCATTCTCAAACACAAATCAATGTTTTAGCCTCTCTTGCCATATTGAGTTTGAACTCAGTTCTGCCCTTTGTGAGCATTACTGTTTTGTACCATGGAAATTGAATGATTTATGTTTTTACTTTTAAAGTAATTGCACCACATTATTATTATAGAGATTCTACTTGATCCTTAAATGAATTTGAAGAACTAAGTGAAAAAGAGAATGCTAAATGCATAACCTCATGGGTCTTACATGGTCTTGTTCATTTGCAGTGGAGTCATTTTGTGGTTATCTTAATATTGGGCTAGTTGGTTCTAGCTACTAATGTCTTTGGTTTCAATTCACATTTAATATCTATAGGACTTGTATCATCATGTTGGGGTTTCATGAAGTTTTCATTCTGTAGAGGCATGGTTATTGGTTGAGAGAAAAGATAACTCCACAATGATGCCACATGTTGCTAGACTTCTATTTCTTTGGCATCTTGGCAAGATGTGATCTTTATGACCATTATGTGTTTTCATTTTGTCCTTTTTTTTCCTCTTCTGACCAAACTTGTTTAGTTTGATTAGCTGTGTTGTTGATTTCTTATGAGCTATTTTTCATTGATCATGATGTGATCATCTCGTTGTGTCAAAGCGTTTGTGTTTTGCCTTTTTAGGCTGTTTTGCATTTGATCTAGTTGACATTAACTTGCTTCTATCATGCAGAATGATATTTTTCATTACACCTTTCTTACACAGCTTTGGAGATTGAGTTTACAAAGTCACAGATTATTGCTGCAATCCCTGGAACCTTTTTCTGTGTGTGGTATGTTTTGCAGAAGCATTGGCTGGCAAATAATATATTGGGTCTTGCTTTCTGTATTCAGGTTTGGTTCTTAACTCGTTACCTACGTATATTTTGTTTGATTATACTTTTGTGGTAAAATATGCCTTTTTAGAACTGCTGTGGTTAGTATTTTTTGGATAGCATCTGTTGAATGTTGTGTATAATCCGAGCTATAAGGTGTTTTAGACCATATTCATAGGAAAATGGACTTGAGAAAGCAACTGAGATTATCAGTTATGACTCTTCATGTAAATCACATTTGAATAGTAAGCAGTCAAATGACCCCAATGACTCAATCTTTAATTATTCACAGGGAATTGAAATGCTCTCTCTTGGGTCTTTCAAGACTGGGGCTATTCTGTTGGTAAGTATTTTCTTTTCTTTAATTCTGGTTAATGGTGCTAAAACCCTTTTGTTTTAACTTTTAATTACATTTTTTTTTTTCTGTATTTTGTTTTCTAGATCACCCATCCTTTTCCGTATTCTCATTTGTCATTCATTTAATAAAACTTGGGCACACACTTTTAATTTTGGATAAAAGTGCCCGAGTTTGTTGACCTGCCTCTCTCTCGGTTCCTGATTTCTTTTGACTCATCCAATCCATGTTTTATTATGTAGATATAGTTAGGTTTTGGTTGCAATAAGATTAAGCATATGTTTCTGTTGTTTTTTTCATTGATATCTTTGTCAATGTCAATCTGATCTTTGAATATTTTTATTATTTTTGTTTTGCAGGCTGGACTCTTTGTTTATGACATTTTCTGGGTTTTCTTCACACCAGTGATGGTTAGCGTTGCAAAATCATTTGATGCTCCAATAAAGGTTAAAATCTTAGCTTATTGAAATGAAATTTCGTTTGTTTCATCTTCATATGAAGTTTTTAATAATATACATTATAGTATTTCTTCCTAATATTAATTATTTCAATAAAATTTTCAGCTTCTGTTCCCAACATCAGATTCTGCAAGGCCATTTTCGATGCTTGGACTTGGTGACATTGTTATCCCTGGTAGGCTGAATCTTTTATGTTGATGTATTGATGTATTTTATTGTAAATGTGGCCGCCCTTTCATGAGCTGTAATATTTTTGTTCAGTACTCAGTGTATGTCTGTTATCAGATTCTGCTAGGCTATGGTAGGAAATTTTAGAGGAAACGGGATGGAATGAAAGAATTCTTTTTGATTAATGAGTCAGGAAAGAAGAGGTAAATGGTCACAACTGTAAAGTTTCAACATAACACAAACTCTTTTTTAATTAATGCAGTTTATGAGGTAAAATGTTAATTGCAGGTCAATCTATTTAGCTCCATTATTCCTCAATTTGGGGGGAACAAAAGTTTGTTTAGCAGGAATGATAAAAAATGGTTTCCCTTGCATTTTTGTTCTCCATAATTTCTAAGCTCCAAGCCTTATCTCACTAGGTGGGTGTAAGAAACTGGAATTTCATTAGAAAGAATAGGGAAGAATTCCCTTAATATAGCTACAAATTTACAGAACTTCGAGGGTCTGCACCTCCCAATGCCTAAAGGCCCTAGATATCTCTCAAATGGCAAGATACCTTTCCCTCTCAAGCTTCCTCTTATTTATAGGCAACATGCCTTGTTTCTCCTAACTATCCTAACCCAACTAACTAACTAACTAACTCATTATTCTAAAAACCAACTAAGGGGTTACCTAACAATACTCCCCCCTAAACATTCACCTTGCCCTCAAGGTGAACAGCTAGTAGCTGCTGAAAGCCAATTCCACCAGGATCAAATGAAAATTCCCTTAGACCCTCCTGCTGCCAACTCCCCTTAAAAGCCTCCCCAAGACCATCTTCTAGGTTTTTGCTTAAACATCTTGCAGAGAATCCGTATGGCTGGTAACACACTGCTAGCGACAACCCGAAATTTGTGAAACAGCTTATCATTGGTCTCAAGACATACCCTTGTCCATTGATACACCACCTCCTCACTGAGTTGGGTTTGGCCCATTAAACCCCAAAAATTATTTCCTTTTACAGCACCCCATTTTCTTCTACTAATTTGGGCTTGGCCCAATCTACCAAAGAAGTTGCATGCCCTTCCGTCTTTCTCTTCCCATTTCCCATTGCTCCTCAATCCAGCAGCAATACCTACATGCGGCTTGTTGTCCTTTTTCCCTTTGTATTTTACCCAAAGGGCTGGGACTGATAGTTTTGGCGATAGACACTTGACCATCTCGGTTGATGTCTTCCTACTCTTCGCTCTTGTCCCCTCATGAACAAATTCCTATTCTGCAACAGAACGCCAATCGTTTCTACCATAGTAGTTTCAAACACCACACAAGCAACCCAATCTAGCGATTCCGGCGGGGGACACTTAACCGAGATGTCTGAGTTCCTGAACTCCACCGCTGTCCTTGCATGCAGTTCCACTTCTGTCTCTAATCTATTTCTTTTTCTGCCACAACTATCTTAATATTTGTTTCTTCTACTGGTTTTGCCTCCTCATCAATTGAGTCTTCTCTATCGACCTGGTTCTTTATTTTCAAAGCTTCCTTTTCCCATGTTTTCTTGCTTCAAAGATTCTGATCCCACTTCTTGAACCCAAATATCAAGATCAAATGTTGGCTGAAATCTACTAATGACAGCTGCCTTAAAATCCTACCACAATGGGTTCGGATTGCAAAACCCCCACCAACGAACCAAGGAAGGGCCTTTCCCTCCATTACAACCCTCACCACACCCAATTTCTCGTGCTCCAAAACCCCTTTTAGTTGAAAATACCTTTCAACGCGAAAGACCCAGCCATAAGCGTCATCACCAGAGAATAGAGGAATCTCAAGCCTGTGCCAGTTTTCGATCCAAGGCTGGTATCAACCTTGTGCCCGAAATTAGAATTTAGAACCCTCCTAAACACTAGTTTGCTCCACTTTACAACCGTTTCTACTTCGTTGCACGTTGTTCTCGCTCGGCCCATTCATAGATTTCTCCTCGGTAAGCTGCTGCAATAACCTTTCTAACATTTCTTCTATCCCCTTCATGCGTCTTTCTTGTAACTCCCGATCCTTCTTCGCTTGTTCCCGCTCCTCTTGTTTCTGAGTCCATCATTTAAACTCATCTCTATCCTATTCTTGCAAACTATCTTCTTGGATTTGTTTGTCAACACCTCCAAGCTTGAATATAGCTACAAATTTACAGAACTTCGAGGGTTTGCACCTCCCAATGCCTAAAGGCCCTAGATATCTCTCAAATGGCAAGATACCTTTCCCTCTCAAGCTTCCTCTTAATTATAGGCAACATGCCTTATTTCTTCTATCTATCAAACCCAACTAACTAACTCATAGTTCTAAACTAAGGGGTTACCTAATAGTGGGGTCATTACATTTTTAAACTCCCAAGCAAGGGGATTTATTTTGTTTCCTTCTCATCATTTCCCTTCCATCCCTAAATTATTCCTCAACCCAACAAACTCTTAAGTCAAATAAAAAATTTTGTGGTAATAATATCCCCCATTATCTAGAACTTATAAAGGTTTTCACCTCATGTTTGTGTAAAGGATTCTGTTTTGGAGATTGTTCTGGCCGTCAACTTTGTCCATCTCCTTTTGGTAACTGGCATAGTTTTTAGTCCTTAGGTTCAAGAGGGCAGCTTATAGTTTTTTTGTTGCATACTGTTAAAAATGGCAGGGTTAGGGTGATAAGAACCTTGGGAGAACCACACCACAAAAGCTAGCTATTGTAGTTGGAGAGCCCAAGACTTTATAAACCCCACACCGGAATCCCATACTTCCGATGTGAGACTCAAGTCTCATACCTTGCAATTGGATCCTAACATCCCACCACGCTCCGCAGCCTCGACACCCACGCGGGCTGGTTGTGCACTAGCCCCTTTGACTAGTCCCGAGCGAACACTGCAATGCCGGCTGTGCACTAGTCCCGGGCGAACACTGCAATGCCGACGTCACCACCCGCGCCACTCGATTGCAGCTGAGAGCCATGGTGGAAAGCTATGATACCAATTGATAAGAACCTTGGGAGAACCACACCACAAAAGCTAGCTATTATAGTTGGAGAACCCAAGTTCTTGTAAACCCCACACCGGAATCCCATACTTCTGATGTGGGACTCAAGTCCCATACCTTGCAATTGGATCCTAACATAGGGTTAAGGAAGAAGGAAAAGATAGAAAACATCAACGGAAACTGAATATATGGCTAATAGGTTGAGATTTAATACAATAACCCAGTTCTTTTATTTAATTATACTAATAACTAGGTAAAGTGATAGTACTAGTATACTTCTGGTACAAGTCCAAGAATAATTCAGTTGTTATAGGATGCATTTCCATATATGAAACTGGAAATCAATAACTTCAATTCATTAATCCAATTGTTACTTCTTTTTTTTGACTACGTGTGTTTTCCCTTCAGGTATCTTTGTTGCATTGGCCTTGCGGTTTGATGTTTCAAGAGGAAAACAACCCCAGTATTTCAAGAGTGCATTTTTAGGATACACTGTTGGTTTGGCCCTTACAATAATAGTGATGAACTGGTTTCAGGCTGCTCAGGTGACTGGATCTGTAGTTTCATTTTATTCTGGTTTTTTCTCTTGATATTTTTTATGGATGGGGATTGTAACTGTATTGTTAAATTCACTACCATGTATGGCTGGTAGAGCTTGTGAAAATGTATTGGAGTTTTGGTGATCAATCTTCTCTATTAACATTTTTTTTTTCATTTTCTTTTTATCCTTGTTTCAGCCTGCTCTGTTATATATTGTACCTGCTGTAATTGGATTTTTGGCTGCTCATTGCATATGGAATGCTGATGTCAAACAGGTTTGTTTCACTTCCTGTTTCTACCTTTTCTGGGTTCTTGTATCAATGTTAGTCCATTTGTTTTCTTGTCCAATTTCTTTACACTTTTTATTTTACTAAAATATAATATGTCATCTTCAGATTGCAACCGTGTATGATTCCAATAATTTTAAATTTGAGCTACCAGTTTCTTTGAACCATCAGTAAACAAGAAAGTACCATGGTTTTTCACTTGCAATTAAAGCTTCTAACAGTTTTTTTAAACAAGATGAACCAAATGGTTCATTGGTATTGACATTTGACACCACTAAAAACAGTGCATGAGTTTTAAATTTGACCTAGTGGCACTTCAGAATTGTTTACACTATCAACGTACAAGTATCACCTTATTGTGGTGACTACGGTTTGTCACATATGGTAAAATCTTTTAACTGTTTTTCGACATATGTCATCATACGGTAGATTAAAATTAAATATAATAAATATTTATTAAAATTTACATTTAACTAAAAAGTGCCCGAATGCTTTTAGCACTGAAGTCACATCAATTTATGAAGCAGGTAAACTAATTTACAGATGCTTATATTATTATGCGACTATTTTTTCAAATTAGCATATGAAGGATTCCAGATGTTTTAAATATGATATGATAGGACATGAGGAAATGAAATTTACGGAGATATATAAGGTAGGCTTTTGTCAACCACTGATTTCTAAAGGTTACTTGCCTGTTATGATCGATTATAGAAGGTCTGTCGTATAATCCACACCAAATTCCCTTTCGTAACAATAATTATTATGAAATGATTTATATATTAGTAGATACGTGATTGTGTCATTACATGCTAAAACTCAAAGATGGGCAGGGTTTATTTGTTTGATGTGGCTTAGGCAAAACGTAACAACTTTTTACTTTGTTTCAACTCAGTTATTGGAGTTCGATGAGTCGAAGACTGCCAAATCATCTCAAGAAGATAGCGATGCCAAATCTAGCAAAAAGGATGAATAAGTTGAAACGCGTTCAATACCTATACTTTTGTGAGTCATAGAAGCACTGTTGTTTTCTAGGAACCCCATTACCTGTAATGCTAACTTATTCAGCAGCAACCTCTGTAATAGATTTTGTTATTGAGAAAAATAATTAGTCTTATTTTCATTTTTGGATTTTGCATTCACTTGATAAAGGTTTGTTTTCGTCGGAAACTATTTTTCTTTTTTTTTTTCAAATATTTTTTGTTAAATTTCATTTAGCTGCAGTATCTACGGGGCTAATTTTGATGAGTTTGCAGAGAGGAAGGCAGAATTGTTTGGTCCTCCTTTGTGTAACTGTTGATGCCCCTTAAATCTTTTCTTCTGGAAGGTCTGGTTTTAGAAATTAATTTTGGATTTTTTTTATGCAAAAAAAAAAATGGCCAAAATTAATTTCTAATTCAATTTCACATGAATGATTAATATCAAAATTTATTTGAAGATAACAAATTACATGATTTTATATTTTAATCTTTGCAATATATACATGAATTAATGCTTTGCATCCGTTTCTAATCTCAGGAAATAATATGGGTTTGTAAAATGCTATAGTTACTGTAATATTCTTTTTAATATTTATTCATATTTGATTGGATAGAAAAATGGGTTTGAAAAAAGTTGAAAAGATAGAGAATAAAAAATACGACGATTTTTCTTTATGTATTTGAATGAAAAAAAATTGAGGAAACAATTGAGAATTATATAAAAAAAAAAATGCGTGAATGAAAAAATTGTGCAAGATTACATGTGTATTATATATCCTTTATAGTTCATTCCAACATATTTTCCTTTTAAATTACATAATACAATTTGATCCCAAGAAATATTGGTGAGCACAAATCCATGAGCCTATGCAGGTGATCCAATAATGAATCTAAGGTTCTGATATATTTTTAAATTTTGGGTCTAGATGTAACTCGATTTCAAAAGTTTATGTAAATGGGCTAATTTGATTGGGTCGGTTGGTAAAAGTCGATAAAAAATGTAGGGTTTGGATCTTTATTATAGAAACTTGAAATAACTCTTGTGGCCTGACCCAATAAAACCCGTTGTTCGCAAAAAGTAAATAACATCCCCATTTTTATAAATCAATTTTATAAGAAAATAGGTATAAAACAGTGTTTTTGGTTAAAGTGAACTAGGAAAAAAATGTAAAAAGTATCAGAGAAGGCTTAGAATGGAAATTTAGGATTTCCATTCTCAAGCATTCTCGCTTGAGCGAGAATGGGCTCGCTTGAGCGAGAAAACCAGTAAAAATAAGGAATTTGGATTCTGGTATTCTCGCTTGAGTGAGAAGGTTCTTGCTCAAGCGAGAAAATAAGGGAGGAAAAGGGTGCTCTCTGGAAGATTTTCGCTTGAGCGAGAAGGTCCTCGCTCAAGGGAGAATCATCTAGAGAGGAGGTGCTCTCTGGAGCATTCTCGCTCAATTGAGGGGCCTCTCGCTTGAGCGAAGACCCGAAAACATTTCTTTATTTATTTCGCAAGCGAGAAATCCTCGCTTGGGCGAGAATACATGTGTCAGTTTTTTAAAAACCCACTTAGGGCATTTGTGAGGGGCATTTAATGATTTTTCTCCCATTCTAGAGAGAGGTTAGAGAGAGAGAGAAAAGCTCGAGCCATTCCTTGACAAAGAAGAAGAAGATTCAACAATCACCATGTCTCCTACCCCTTCACCTCCTTCAAATCCTTCTCTTAGGTGCTATTTGAGGTGAGTGTGGTTCACTCACTCAGTACATTATGTGTGAACTCCCTGTATGAACCCTAATCTCTCTTCCCTTTCTTGATTCTTGATGTGTGTATGTTTCATTTGGATGTTTGAAGAATAGAAATGGGTGGTAATGCTTGAGGAACGTTAAAGGGTGCAAACCCTAGTCTTTGACATTGGGGCTTTAGGAACTTGTATGTTTTGATTTGGTATTCTTGAAACTATGTAATACATGATTAGAAATGTGTGTATAAATGTTGAATGACTTTTGCATTATGATCATTTTGCATACCTTAGTATGAGAGGAATTTTTGGCTCTTGAGCCTTGAGGAAATATGTGAGAGTAAAAGGAACCTTTGATTGTTAATTAAGACAGGAGGAAAAGGATACAAGGAAGATGTTACTTGTACAGACTGAGCTCAGTTTTAACCAGAGGTTATAAGAGAAAAGACCCCATGGTGATGGGTAAAACACCAAGAGGCTTATGTTGCAATTATTATGAAATTTATGATGTTGGTTGAGGAATGATGTTTATGTATATGTGTATATGTAATATATTTCGTTGTGCATTTTCATTTGCCTGTACACCTACATTGCTTGTATGACCACTCTCACTAGGACTTAGTCTCACCAAACACCTTGTGGATTCTATAGATGTGCAGGGTTCTCGACCCAGAGCTTGACAGCAGTTGCAGGACTTCCTTAGGGTCACGTTGGCCTATTTTATTTGATGAATTTAGACTTCTTTTTGTTTAGGCATTGTTGTTGTATTCTTTTGACGGGATATCCTGGTACATCTGATGCCCAGGGGGATGTTTTTAGTTATTCCATGACACATGTATAAAGGTATCCCCTCATGCCTATAGAGACTGATTATTTTGTATTTGAGCTACTGTTGATGTACTCATTGACGGTATGAATGTATTTACATTAAGCTTAAGTAATTGTTGGACTACCTAAGCGATTATGCATGATTGACCGATATTCATAATGCGCGAAATAATTTCGAAAATTTAGGAATATGCCCCTAACAGGCATTATTCTTGGGTTAGGAATTATGATGTTACTTTATGGTATCAAAGCAATTCAATCCAATTGGACTATGGAAGATTGTTTTATTGTCTGAGTTTGGCTATAATCTTAAATGCATCGTTGCTAAATATAGAGACTGATCACCTCCATGTTTACTAATGGTGCAATAGGATTATGGCTGGAGGAAGACGAGGCAGATCTCGGGGTGGTTCCGCATCTACTCCACATGTTGCGAGTCCTGATCCTATTATTGCGGCCCTTCAAACTCTTACTGCAATGATGGGAGAGCAAACAACTACCAATGTCGCTGTACTGGAAGAGCTACGCCAAAGGCCAAGGGAAATGCCCCCACCTCAACCTGTGGCGGTGGATCCCTTTTCCCGCGGCTTAGCGAAGTTCCATAAACATAATCCACCTTCTTTCACTGGAGCTTACAACTCGAATGTGGCGGACGCATGGCTTAACGCCATGGACAAGATTTTTGAGGTCATGGAGTGTGAGGACCACATGAAGGTGAGGTTTGCCACCTACATGTTGAAGGGAGAAGTTGAGAATTGGTGGAAATGGGTCAAGGAACGAGCGACACTCCTTGATACCCCTTTGTCCTGGGAGGGCTTCTGAGCCCTGTTCCATGAGAAGTATTTTCCAGAGACTATCAGGAACCTGAAGGAGGCAAAATTCCTTGCACTGAAGCAAGGGAACATGACTGTTGGTCAGTATGTGGCCAAGTTCGAGGAGGTTTTGAAGTACTCCACTCTTCTCTAACTCATTCCCAATGAGGGTTTGAAGTGTAAACAATTGGGGGCGGGATTAAGGCCCGAAATTAAGAAGATTGTGGGGGCTTTAGAGATCTGAGACTTTGTTGCTCTGGTTAACAAATGCTTAATCATAGAGCAAGGCATCCTGGAGGAAGAAGCTAAGAAGAATGTGGTTGAGGGCAAGAGGAAGAGGGAGGATACACAGGTGGGGAGAAACCCCAAGGGCTTTGTTCAAGGAGGGAAGGGCAAGCAACAGACGATCCAGTCAACACCACCACCATCAACTCCCGTATGTCCCAAGTGCGGTAAGAGCCACCGAGGAGAGTGCCTAGCTAGTCAAAGAAGTGATTCTTTTGCCGTCAGCCGGTGCACATGGCAAACCAATGCCTGAAGAGGGCACAAGAGACTCCCAAACCCTAAGCGGCCGGGAGGGTCTACACCCTCAGTGGGGAGACGACTGCTTAGGCCGGTGATATGTTGCGAGGTACGTGCATGTACAAAGAATCTACCTTAATTGTATTGTATGATTCTGGGGCAACCCATTCTTTTGTTTCTAATGACTCTGTGAAGAGCATGAACATGTCTGTTGTTTCCTTACCTTATCAGTTAAATGTTTGTACCGCTGCCAAGGAGGCAATCCCCACTTCCCTTGCATGTTTGAAGTGTCCTATTGAAATTCAAGGGAAGGCCTTCGAGGTGATTTTAATTTGTTTACCCCTAAAAGGAATGAATATAATCTTGGGCATGAATTGGGTATCCCAAAACTGTTAAGACAAACTCACTCCTTGGTGTTTTAATGATATTAAACCCTAAAGGATATGAAAGCATCCTTGGTATATCTAAGATTCATTTGTTGTACTAACTGTGCATTGAGACTGTGCAGGTATTAGACTATATTTTGCATGTCTTAAGTCCTAAGATGCAAAAGTGAACAACAAGGATCAACTGAGACCTAGTTTGAAAAAAGAGCTAAGGCAAAGCATAATCAACAAAATCTCGCATTGCCATCATAAAAAAGGGCTAAGTCTGAGCATGACAAAGACACACATTGAAGTGTAAAACTGCACCAAAGGCAAGGCAAAAGGCAACTTAAGACTGACAAGCTCAGACTCATATGTGAGACTGAGTCTCAAACTCACCAGCTAAGACTGAGACTCAGACTTGTACCTCAGATTCATGCACTCAGACTCAGACTTAGTACCAGGAGTAAGTCAACGCAAGTACGCTGACACACTGAACCACTGCAGCACAAGAAAGTACAACACTTTCTCACCTGTAACGGCTAGATTAACGACTACCTGGTGAAGCATATAAAAGGAAGACTCATTGACATTGAAATGTGAGAGACGCTACTGTACATTCCAGAAAATCCAAGTCTTAGTGAATCTCATCTTTCACACATCTATTTCCTATCTGTAAACAATCACCTCTTTCATCTAATCTATGTTTGTAACTCAAAGAGTGATTGTAACTAGCTAAGCTCATTGTGTATTCGCACCTTGTACGTAGTAGCTAGATCAACTCAATCTCACTCAGTCTCAGCTCATTTATGAGGTGCCTAAGCTTAGTGTGAGCAAGTGTAAGCCTGGAGAGGCATTGCAATAAGAATACTCAAGAAGCGAGCCTGAAGAGGGAGAGGAAAGAATACTTGTAATTGACAAGCTTGTCATAGTGAAAATCTCACAAGGTTTTGGGGATTAGACGTAGCCCAAGGTGTGGGTGAACTAAGATAAATCTGTGTGCATCTCTTCTATCTCTATTGCTTACTTATTGTAACTAACATAACTATTACTGAATCTCAACTTAACTCTTATATTATAAGTAACCCACTTAAAAAGCAAACTTGTTAATACTAAGTTTAGTCTCTACTCTTCCTTGTCTTTGTATAACCTGAGCTTTAATAAGACTTATCTCATAAGTCAATCTGAGATTCCAAGAAAATAGACTTGAGAGACAAGCTCAGATTGCTCCTAAGTTTTTCAGGAACAAACTTTTAAGTCTCTATTCAACCCCCATTTCTAGAGACATCCAGCCAACTTCAAAAACCAAGTCATTCTTGACTGTTTTAATAAGGTTGTTGTTTTCCCAACTCTTCCTCCTACTTCGAGGGAGAAACCTATGATTTTGTTGTTCGGTTATACCCAAATTTCTGAATGTCTGTCTGACGGGAGTAATTGCTTTATTTCGATGCTTTCCTCAACTGTAGGGACTTGTTCTGATTTGAGTGGTATAGCTACGGTTAAGGAGTTCCTAGATGTCTTTCCTAGTGAGGTAACAACCTTACCTTCAAACCGAGAGATAGAGTTTTCAATAGCTCTCGTTCCGGGAACGTGACCTATTTCTAAGGCACCTTATAGGATGTCACCCCTAGAGTTGAGTGAGCTTAAGGCCTAATTAGAGGAGTTGATAGAGAAGAATTTTATTCGACCTAGTGTGTTACCCTGGGGAGCACCAGTGCTCTTGGTGATAAAGAAGAATGGGAGTATGTGGTTATGTGTGGACTTTAGGCAGTTGAACAAAGTAACCATTAAGAACAAATACCCACTACCTAGGATTGATGACTTGTTAGATCAACTTAGGGAAGCATCAGTATTCTCTAAGATAGATTTACGATCAGGATACCATCAGATTAAGATTAGGAGTGGGGATATACCTAAGACTACCTTTAGGACCTGTTATGGGCATTACGAATATTTGGTGATGCCATTTGGTTTAACCAATGCTCTAACTGTGTTCATGGACTACATGAACCGGATTTTCAGGCCCTACCTGGATAAGTTCGTTGTCATGTTCATCGATGACATTCTTATCTATTCCCACACATTAGAGGAGCATGAGCAACACTTGAGGGTAGTTTTGGGAGTGCTACGTGAAAAATAACTTTTTGCCAACCCTGAGAAGTGTGAGTTTTGGATGGATAGAGTACACTTCTTAGGTCACATAATTTCCCGAGAGGGTGTATTGGTAGATCCTAGTAAGATTGAGGCGGTCTTTAGGTGGGAGAGACCTAAAACCATAACAGAGATTAGGAGCTACCTAGGACTTGCAGGTTACTACAGGAGGTTCATCAAAGGATTCTCCCCGTTAGTCTTGCCCCTCACTCGGCTAACCCGAAAGGGACAAGCTTTTGTGTGGGACGAGAAGTGTGAGAAGAGCTTCATTGAGCTCAAGGATAGGTTAACCACCGCCCCGTTACTGGTGCTACCGGATCCATCTAAGTCCTTTGAGGTGTATAGTGATGCTTCAGGTAAGGTATTAGGGTGTGTTTTGATGCAAGAGAGGTGTGAATAGCTTATGCCTCTCGGCATCTTAGACCTTATGACGAGAACTACCCAACCCATGATCTAGAGCTAGCAACCATGGTATTTGCCCTCAAGATCTGGAGGCATTATCTTTACGAGGCGAAGTTTGAGGTGTTTAGTGACCACAAAAGTCTCAAATACCTCGTTGATCAGAAAGAGTTGAACATGAGGCAGAGGAGGTGGATGGAGTTCCTTAAGGACTATGATTTTGAGCTTAGGTACCACCCGGGCAAGGCCAATGTGGTGGCTGACGCCCTGAGTAGAAAATCCCTGCATGCATCATTGATGATGGTGCATGAGTTACAATTGGTGAAGGAGTTTAAAGACTTAGGCCTAGATGTGAGTTTTGGGACTGATAGTCTAAGGTTGCATAGGATAGAAATTGCCAGTGAGCTGAGGACCCAGATTAGAGAAGCCCATAACTTAGAGGTAGAACTCAAGGATAGAAAGGGCCAACCAGGGTTTTCTGAGTCAGGGGATGGGATGATTCTCTTCCAAGGGAGAGTTTGCGTCCCTAAGAGGGGTAGTCTACGACAGCAATTCTAGAGGAAGCCCATAGGAGCAAGTTTATGATACATTCTGACCCTACCAAGATGTATCAAGACTTGAAGATGATGTTTTGGTGGTCAGGCATGGAGAGGGAAATAGTTGAGTTTGTCTCTAAATGCATGATCTGCCAACAAGTTAAGATTGAACACCAGAAACCCTCAGGTACCATTAAGCCTTTAGAGATTCCCGAGTGGAAATGGAGGGAATTACCATGGACTTTGTCATGGGGCTACCTAGGACCCCAACAAGATTCAATGCTATTTGGTTCATTGTGGACCGGCTGACCAAGTCGGCCCACTTCCTACCAATCAGGGCCACCTACCCTTTGAGTAAAGCTAGTAGACCTGTACATCAAGGAGATCGTCAGACGCCAACAGTGTACAATCCAGCATTGTCTCAGATAGAGACCCTAGATTCACCTCTAGATTTTGGAATGCACTACACTTAGCTTTTGGTACTAAGCTGAGTTTAGTACCGCTTACCATCCTCAGACTGATGGGCAGTCTGAGAGGACCATCCAGACTCTAGAGGATATGCTTAGGTCCTGTGTCTTAGAGGAGAAGGGTAGTTGGGATAGGTACCTACCCTTCATAAAGTTTGCCTACAACAACAGTTTTCACAGTAGTATAGGCATGGCACCCTATGAGGCTTTGTAAGGTAGGAAGTGTAGGTTCCTGCTTTGTTGGTGTGAGGTGGGGGAGAGGCACTTGTTAGGTCTGGAGTTGGTTCAGGAGACCACTGAGAGGATTAGGAGGATTAGGGAGAAGCTTGGGACGGCCCAAAGCCGACAAAAGAGTTATGCCGATAAGAGGAGGAAAGACCTAGAGTTTGAGGAGGGCGAACATGTTTTTCTTAAGGTTTCCCCTGTCACGGGTATTGGTAGAGCCATTAAGGCCAAGAAACTTAACCCAAGGTTCATTGGTCCCTTCCAAATCCTTCAACAAATTGGTCCCTTAGCCTACAAAATTGCCTTGCCTCCCCATCTATCTAGTATCCATGACATGATGTGTTCCATGTGTCTCAACTCCGAAAGTATGTCCACGATGTAACATCCTAATTTCCAAATTCTAGAATTAAGCTCGTTGGAAGCAAAATTTGTTGAGTCTCAAAATATTATTAAGTGATTAATAATGTTTAAGTCTCATAATCCTAAGTTTTAATGAGTAACAAATTTGGTTAAAAGCATTCCAAGAAAAAAAGTACAAATTCTCTTAAGGGTATTTTCTATGTTTCAGCAACTCTCTGAAGGAGCAACCCTATGAAGTGGTGTAACCTTCTGAAGGAAAAGAACCTGCTGAAGTTCTTCAACCCTCTGAAGAGTTGTACTATCTATACTATGAAGACCTACTGAAGACATCCAACGTGGCATTTGTCTAAAGTCAGAAGGCTTTCTTCTCAAAGACTTAAATGCATCCTCAACGTCTTCTGCAAGCTTGTCTCTTTTAAGGAAAGATTACAGAGACCCTTTAAACGATTTGAATCATCTTACCAGAAAGGGAAACATCTGTATCATAGTACCTGCAACTGTGTTAGTACTGAATCAATGTCTGCACACCTGCTCTGCTCAAGTTAGAAACTATCAGAAGATTGTCTCACAATGGTTCTCACAACATTTAATGCTATCTCTCAACGGTGGTCTTAGCAATCTTCAACAGACTTAATTTGGATCCTATATATAGCTTCGTGAAGGACTTAAAAAAAGAAGAGAGAAGAAGAAAGAAGAATTGTATCAAGCCAAAATGTTGCCAAATTCTACGCTGCATACTCTCTGATTTATTGTACAACAAATTTCATTTTATCCTGAGTCATACTCAGTTACTTTGTACAAGTTAGTTTCAGTTTAAGTTAGGAACTTGCTGTGGTTCAGTAACTTAAACAAATTACTTTGTAAACACTTTTTAGTGTCTGAGAGCCTGGAGAGGCTTGGTGGAAGAAAGAATACTTGTTGTTGAGCCTGGAGAGGCTTGTGGTTAAACAAAACTTGGTTTTGAGCCTGGAGAGGCTTGCATGTAAAACAATACTTGGTGTATAGAGCCTGAAGAGGCTTGACTGTAAAAGAATACTTGTAATCTCTGAGATTAGTGGAAAATCCATAGCTGGTTTGGCTTTGGGACTGAACGTAGCTCACAGTGGAAGTGAGTGAACCAGTATAAATCTGTGGCTAAGTCTTCTCTAACCCTTATCTCTTTATATTTGATTTATACTAACTTGGAGGGTTCTCAGTATACTGTTTTATAATGTTGAAACTGAAAAATCAACTAAACTTATTGAAAAATAAGTTTGCAAAATTGTTTTATTGGACCTGCTGAAGTTACTTCAACAAGTACTATAACTTCCAGTTTCAGCAAGTTGCTAAAACTACTTTGTGAAAAGTTCTTCTTGTTAAAAGTTTTCCAAAATCAGTTTAAAAATTATAAAACACTATTCAACCACCCTTCTAGTGTTTCCTGTGGTTTCTATAAAATTCCCAAATTTCCAAAATTATTTCGCGCCATTTTAAATATCACATCACAAAAACCATATAACGTTTAAGCGTTCAACGAATACTCAAACAATATATGGAAACATGAACTAAACATAAATGCCTCATGGGCTCAACTAGACATAATCTGTATACATCCACTGGGATACCCCCATACATGTGCCCTAAACAAAATAGAAGGCCCGAAGGCTGCACATGTATAATCATATCTCTCAAAATAATACAAATGTGATTTCCGTTATCAAAGTAAACATCTAATTAAAATACGTATCTAAACACAACAAAATACTATAAACTCCTGAGCATCACCGCGCTCATTGCCCTGGACGGGAAGGAACCTGCGCATCTAAAAGATAACCACAAAACGTGTAGTGAGACTAGAGTCTCAGTGAATAAAGTATGTAGCAGGAAGTGTAGGCAAGCAAGCAGATGCAATGCAACATTTCATAAGATAAACATATAGGCACGAGCTCTAACATAGTAAATCTCAATAAACATCTATGAAATTATGCATGTTCTGCATTTTCCAGTAGGACGGGGTCTTATCTCTATCTCTGGGGCTAGACTTGAGCTCAAACTACAAGGAATGTCTCCCTTGGGGTTAATCCCTCCATTACTCTAGGGACTGAAGTCCATTAACTCTAGGGATTGGAGTCCATTATCTCTTAATCTTTGGGGGGCTAAAGCCTAAGTGTCTTATTCATTCTCAATATAAGCATAACATAAACTATAGTATTTATAAACATTGCAATTAAGGCCATAGTAAAGTAAAACCTCCAAACTAAAGCCCTAATTTGGATATCTAAGCATACAACCATTAAAATTCTCATACATTGACCATAAACAAATTCAATCACATAAACAACCACATACAAGCTATAGAAGGGGAAGGAAAAGAGGTAGGGTTCATTGGAGAGAAAATACACAAGATTGAGTGAGAGTGTGTGAGCTTTACTCACCTCAAAGAGCTCAAATAGAAAGGGAAAAGAGTTGAAGAAGGTTGGGGGATGGAGGTCCTTGGCTTCCTCTTCCTCTTCTTGGCTCCAAGGGCTTGATTCTCTCTCTAGGAATCACTCTTTCTCTCTAAAGGTGAAGAAAAAGGAAGAAAATAAGTGAAAAAGCCCAAAAACGTGTTTTTAAAGTAACTTGTCCGCGCGCTCTCGCTCAGGCGCGCTTGAGCGAGACTGGGCGAGAGGGCCTTTCTCGCTCGGGCGAGACCGGGCGGAATTTCATTCCAGAGACCCCTATTCTGGCTCTGTTTTCTCGCCCAGTCTCGCTCGAGCGAGCCTAGGTGAGAAAACCTGAGCAGAATTTCTTCATTTCTACTGATACCCTCGCTCAGGCGCACTTAAGTGAGCGTCAGCGAAATTTCCAGACAGAAACATCCCTTTTCTGCCTGACTCTCTCACTCAGGCGCACTTAAGCGAGCCTGAGCGAGATTCCAAAACAGAAACACCCTGATTTCATTTTTCTTTGTTTCTAAATCAGTTCTTCTTCCCCTTTCCTAATTCCTTTTTATAAAACACTTTTCTAATCATATTTTGTTTATGAAAATGGTTTGCAAAATGTTGGATGTTCCAATTCTACCCCCTTAAAACAATTTTACCCTCAAAATTGGTTAAGAAAAGCATGAAGACCAAACTTACCACAAGTGAATATCTCTGGAAACTGAGAGCGGGTGTCATCCTCTTTCTCACACATCACCTCCTCAGGTGTCTGACCCTCCCAAAACACCTTCACTAGGGGAATCGTCTTGTTCCTCAGGGTTTTGACACTTTTGTCAATAATCCGTGCAGGTCTAGTGGGAACTGTGAGGTCTTCCCTGAATTGTACCGATTCGGAGCTAATGATATGTGAAGGGTCATGGACATATTTTCTTAACTGGGAGACATGGAATACATCATGGACTCGGTACAAATGAGGGGGTAAGGCTATCCTATAAGCTAGAGGGCTAACCCTCTGCAGGATCTCAAATGGGCCAATGAATCTGGGGTTGAGCTTTTTGGCTTTGATGGCTCACCCAATGCCTGTGACAGGAGTTACTTTAAAAAACACATGGTCTCCTTCCTCAAATTCTAGGTCCTTTCTTCTCTTGTCAGCATAGCTCTTCTATCGGCTTTAGGCAGTGACAAGCTTTTCCCTAATGACCCTAATCTTTTCTGTGGTTTTCTGCACTAACTCCGGATCTAACAGGGTTCTCTCACCCACCTCATACCAACAGAGTGAGGATCTACACTTTCTACCATACAGGACCTCATAGGGTGCCATGCCTATACTGCTATGGAAATTGTTATTATAGGCAAACTATATGAGAGGTAGGTACCTATCCCAACTACCCTGCTCCTCCAACACAGAGCCCTAAGCATATCTTCTAGGGTCTGAATGGTCCACTCAGACTGACCGTCAGTCTGAGGATGGTAAGTTATACTAAACCTAAGTTTAGTCCCAAAAGCTTGATGAAGTGCACTCCAAAATCTAGAGGTAAACCTAGGATCTCTATCTGAAATGATGCTAGAGGGAATGCCATGGAGCTTAACAATCTCCTTGACATACAGGTCTGCTAACCTACTCATGGAATAAGTATTCCTAATAGGTAGGAAATGGGCCGACTTAGTCAGCCGGTCCACAATGACCTAGATGGCGTCATACCCTGTCGGGACCCTAGGCAGTCCCACCACAAAGTCCATAGCTATGCTCTCCCATTTCCACTGTAGAATTTCTAATGGTAAAAGGGTTCCTAATGGTTTCTGGTGTTCTATCTTAACCTGCTGACACACTAGACACCTAGAAACAAACTCTGCTACCTCACCCTTCATGCCATCCCACCAGAACATCTTCCTCAAGTCTTGATACATCTTGGTAGTGCCAGGATGTATCGAGAACTTGCTTCTATGGACCTCTTCTAAAATTTGCTGCCTCCGACTACCCCCTTAGGGACACAAACTCTCCCTTGGAAGAGAATCATCCCACCATCTAACTCAGAGAAACTCGGCTGCCCTTTTCTAGCTTGGAGGTCTGGTTCTGAACCCTGTGCCTCCCTTGTAACATCCCAAGAATTTAATTCCACTTAGGGAGATAATTGTGTAGTGTAATAGATTGGTAAAAAGGAATAAGAAATAGGTGGGAAAAATTGAGTTAGAATAAGTAAAAGGGAGAAATCAGAATTCTGAGTTCTGATATTCTCGCGCAAGCGAGAATGGCTCGCTTGAGAGAGTATATCAGTAAAAGTTGCAAAATTCTAATCTGGTTTTCTCGCTTGAGCGAGGAGGCTCTCGCTCAAGCGAGAAACAGGGGAGCAAATTGAGTGCTCTATGGAAGAATTTTGCTCGAGCGAGAATGGTCTCGCTCAAGCGAAATTCAACAAGATAGGGGTGCTCTTTGGACGTTTTTCGCTTGAGTGAGCAGGACCTCGCTTAAGCGAAAATCTTACAGAGAGGGGGATACTCCCTGGAGTATTCTCGCTCAAGCGAGAAGTTTCTTACTTGTGCGAGAACGCGAAAAGTGAGAATTCCCAGCCCTTTCGCTCAAGCGAGAGTCCCTCGCTTGAGCGAGAATACGCATGGCAGTTTAAAACCTTAATTAGGGCACATATTCATTTAATTCATTCTCTTCCCTTCTTCATCCTAGAGTGAGAGAGAGCGGTTCTAAAGAGAGAAAGGCACCTTGGGAGCTAGAGGAAGCTTGAGACAACTAGGAATCTTCAACTCCACCCTTCCCCTACCTCATTTCCCATTCTTTGGAGCTCCTTTGAGGTGAGTATAGCTCACACACCCTCACTCCCTTTGTATGATTCTCCTTCTATGAGCCCTACTCTCTTTTCCCCTTTCATTGTTACTTGTGAATGTTTGATTGTTGTAGATTCTTTATCTTTTGTATCTTGCACATAGTATAGAGCTAGAAATGTATGAGGGCATTTTCCCCAAGTTAGGGTTTCACTAATATTGGGAGATGATGATCTCTATTGTTTTATTCATGGATCTTGTGTATGTTTGAGCATTGCATTATGGCCCTTGGCCCCAGTTAATTAACCAGAAAATGAATTTGGCTATGGCCGCAGTAAAATGGCTTCGACCTCAATTTTGGTTCCGACCCCATTTCACCTTAATTAAGCAAGACTGGACTTCGGTCATTGGTTTAAGACTCAGGTTTCAGACCATAAGCAATTAAGGGTGATTAGTACCCAGTGGTGGTGATTAGTACCTAGGGGAGACGCTCCTTGTAGTATGAGCTTAGGTCTAGCCACATAGTTATATAGTGATAAGACCATGTCTGCCGGGTAATGCAGGTCATGCATATCCATGTTTACATTGAGATGAGTTATCATGATTTAGTTATTCTATCGATTCTGTTACATTCATTTTCCTGCTTCTCCCCACACTACATGCTGCATAACTATATTCACTAAGACTCCTGTCTCACCACACGTTTTGTGGACTACATTTTAGATGCGCCGGTTCGACCCCGCATTGGTCCTTGAGCATGGAGCTTGGGAGCATAATTTTGATGTATTTTGAGGATGGCTTAAGATTCTATTCTATTGATATGTATGCCTTGATGATGAGACTGATATGTATTCTTTTTAGGGGATATGACTGTACATGTGTATCTTTGAGCCTTATATTTTGTTAGGACACATGTATGGGTGTATCCCCAGTTGATTACTATGTACTAGGCAAATTGTAGTTTTAATGACATTGCGATGTATGTTTATTCTCATTTGTTGTTTTTATATACTGTTTAAGCGATCGTTGGCAACTTAAGCGATATATGATTTTTGTTTGTACGATACTAAAATGACGCGAAATAAATTCAAAAATTCAGGAATTTGGCTTCCAATAAGCTAGATTCTCAGATTTAGAAATTAGGATGTTACATCCCTAATCAAAGCCCGAAGCTCACTAGTGACCTCTAACCTATAGAGTTTCAAACTACTCTCTCCAACCTCAACATTCAAGCTTAGGTTCCTGAACTCCTCTAACAATCCCATCCCATGCACCATCATGGATGACACATGCAGGGATTTCCTACTGAGGGCATCGACCACTACGCTGGCCATGCCCGGATGGTACCTCAAATCAAAATCACAATCCTTGAGAAACTCCATCCACCTCCTCTGCCTCATGTTGAGTTCCTTCTGATCAAAGAGATATTTCAAACTCTTATGATCATTAAAGACCTCAAACCTCAGACCATACAAGTAATGCCTCCAAATCTTGAGGGCAAATACCACAATCGCTAACTCTGAGTCATGGGTCAGGTAGTTTTCCTCATGGGGCCTCAACTGCCTGAAGGCATAGGCGACCACTCTATTCTCCTGCATCAAAACACATCCTAGCCCCTTCCTAGAGGCATCACTGTAGACCTCGAAGGTCTTGGACAAATCTGGTAACACAAACACCGGAGGAGTGGTCAACCTCTCCTTGAGCTCTAGGATGCTCTGCTCACACTTCTCGTCCCACACAAAAGGGTTGACCCTTACAAGTTAATCTGGTGAGGGGAAAGACTAGCTGGGAGAATCCTTTGATGAATCTTTGATAGTAGCCAGCCAATCCTAGGAATCTCCTAATTTTCGTGATGGTCTTAGGCCTTGACTTCTATCTTGCTAGGGTCAACTGACACACCCTCTCTAGAAATCACATGTCCTAGGAAATGGACCCTGTCCATCCAAAACTCACACTTCTCAGGGTTAGCAAACAACCTCTTCTCTCTCTCAGAATCCCTAGGACAACCCTAAGATGTCACTCATGCTCCTCTAAAGTCCGGGAGTAGATCAGGATGTCATCGATGAACACGACAACAAACTGATCAAGGTAGGGCTGGAAAATCCGGTTCATGTAGTCCATGAACATGGTTGGAGCATTGGTTAAACCAAATGGCATCACCAAGTACTGGTAGTTCCCATATCTAGTCCTAAAAGAAGTCTTGGGTATATCCTCACCCCTAATCTTGATCTGGTGATAGACAGATCTCAAATCTATCTTAGAGAAGACCGAAGCCCCTTTAAGTTGGTCAAGGAGGTCATTTATCCTGGGTAAGGGATACTTGTTCTTAATGGTGACCTTGTTTTGCTGCCTATAGTCTACACATAACCTCATACTCCCATTCTTCTTTTTCACTAAGAGCACTGGCGCTCCCCAGGGTGACATACTAGGCCTAATGAACTTCTTAGCTATAAGGTCTTCTAATTGGTTCTTAATTTCACTAAGCTCTACTGGGGACATTCTATAGGGTGCCTTGGAAATGGGCCATGTTCCCGGTACCAAGTCAATGGTGAACTCAACCTCCCGGTCCAGAGGTAAGATGGTTACCTCACTAGGGAAAACGTCTTAAAACTCCCTAACCGTGGCTACACTGTTCAAATCAGTACTAGAACCTAGAGTTGAGGAAAGTAACAAAATAAAACAACTACTCCCATCAAATAGACATTTGGACACTTGGGTGACATTGGATAGCAGTATACGTTGCTTCTCCCCCGGAAGAGGAGAGAGAACCGGAAAAACAACCTCTTTGTTAAAACAATCAAGCATGACCTGGTTCTGAGATAACCAGTTCATGCCAAGGATTATATCTATGCCCCTTAATGGCAAACAAATTAAATCAACCTCGAAGGCCCTCCATTGTATAACAACGAGGCATTTAGAACACACAAAGGAAGTGGGGATTGTTTCCTTGTCTGGGGTTATTGCATTCAGACTGTAGGATAAGGGGATTGCATGCAAATCTAACTGCTTCACACACTCATAAGCAACACAAGAATGGGTTGCCCCCGAATCATACAATACAATTAAGGTTTTACCTCCTAGGGTACACGTACCTCGCATCGGGTTATCCACAGAAGCTGCCACTTCACCACTGAGGGTGAAGACTCTCTCGGTGGCTTGGGGTTTTGGAGCATCCCTCTTCTTCGGGCATTCATTCTTTATGTGACCGGGCTCTTTGCACCAATAGCAAATCTTCTGTTCGAAGAGACATTCCCCTCGATTTTGCTTTTCGCACTTGGGGCACTTGGGAGTGTCCCCTTGGCGTTGGGCTGGTCGAGTGACTAAAGCGTTGTTGCTTTGCCACTTGGACCTTGAGCCCTTGCCCTGGCTGGGCTCCTCCAGTTTCCTCTTCCCCTTGTGGTCTGGTTGTGGGGTGGTGCAGTTCCCTTCAGGTTCTTCTCAACAATGTAACACTTGTTCATCAGGGTAGGGAAATCCCCGATCTCAAGTGTCCCAACCCAGTCCAGAATCTCCGATCTCAAGCCTCCCTCAAACTGAGTGCATTTCCACTCCTCGTCAGGTACAATCTGTAAGTACCTAGAGTACTTGCCAAGCTCTTCAAACTTGGCCATATATTGGCCCACGGTCATGTTTCCCTGCTTGAGCTGAAGAAACTTTGCCTCCTTCTGCCTCCGCACTGAAGCCATAAAGTATTTCTCCAGGAAGGTGGTCTGGAAAACTCCCCAAGTGAGTGGCGTTTCTGCAGCAGTAGCCCGGATACTTGCCGACTTCCACCAGTCTTCGGCCTCTCCTCTAAGCATGTACACCGTGTAGCCCACCTTTGAGTCATCGGTGTACCTCATCACCTCAAAGATGCGGTTGAGGTCGCGAAGATAGTTTGCCGTCACATTCGGATCATAAACCCCGTTGAATTGGGGAGGGTTATGTTTCCAGAAATCCACTAGTCCTTGGACAAACGGGTCCACCGTAGGAGGGGGTGATGTTCCCGTTGGCCTTCGGACTAACTCCTGCAAGACGACAGCGTTAGCAGCAGCCTGCTCCCACGCCGCCTCAGCCTATTGGCGATTGCCCTCAACTTGCGCCCGATTAGACGCTACCCCCCGCTCTCCCATCATCTGTGTGAGCATATGAAGGGTTGTAGCCACAGAATCCTGAGGTTGATCCCGTGGTGGAGAAGATGGGTTGGTCTGGGGATGACCTCTCCTGTCGCCAACCACAATCCTCTACACATTATTAAGCAACATCGAGGTGATCAATCTCTCAATTTCATAATAATGCATAAAAGGATAACAACTAACTTCAGGAACTAACTAGTCCATAGTCCAATTGGATTGAACTACTCTGATATCAAAATGTAACGTCCTAATTTCTAAATTCCAGAATTAAGCTCGTTGGAAGCAAAATTCCCAAATTTCTGAAATCATTTCGTGCCATTTTAAATATTGCATCACAAAAACCATATAACGTTTAAGCGTCCAACGAATACTCATACAATATATGGAAACATGAACTAAAAACATAAATTCCTCATGGGCTCAACTAGACATAATTTGTATACATCCACTGGGATACCCCTATACATGTGCCCTAAACAAAATAGAAGGCCCGAAGGCTGCACATGTACAGTCATATCCCTCAAAATAATACAAATGTGATTTCAGTTATCAAAGTAAACATCTAATTACAATAAGTATCTAAACACAACATAATACTATAAACTCCTGATCATCTCCGCGCTCACTGCCCTGGACGGGGAGGAACCTGCGCATCTAAAAGATAACCTTAAAACGTGTGGTGGATGGTGATAATAGAGTCTCGGTGAGTAAAGTATACAACAGGCATTGTAGGCAAGCAAGCAGATGCAATGCAACATTCACAAGATAAACATATAGGCACAAACTCTAACATACTAAATCTCAATAAACCTCTAATAATATGCATGTTCTGCATTTGCCGGCAGGACGTGGTCTTATCTCTCTATCTCTGGGGCTAGACCTGAGCTCAGACTACAAGGAACGTCTCTCTTGGGGTTAATACCCGTCATTACTCTGGGGACCAAAGTCCATTAACTCTAGGGACCGGAGTCCATTAATATTTTTTGTGTAAATTTTTAATCACATATGATTTATTTTTAGCCTACGATTTTTGGTTTATACCACATGTATCCTCCACAGGAGGCTAGCTCTCATAGCGATGATTTTTTCCATCCACAAGACTCAAACCCGAGACCTTGCTTAAGAGGAATCAATTTTTTACCACTTGAACCAAACCCCATTAATTTTAGCATATGATTTAATCATTAATAAGTTTTATTGTAATAATTCATTCCGTCTTAGATTTTGAAGAATAATTAACTTTTTTTAATGTGGATGATCATAAAACCCGTGTTTTAACTTTTAACTTCTCTCCCCAACCTTTTTTCTAAAAAAAAAGTGTTTCTCACCAACATTTCCAATTATTCCTTCCCCCAACTCTCATTTCATATAACTCTTTTTTTTTCTTTTTTTTTTAATTTTTCCAAGTCTCTACACCAAATTGGTTCTTTTTTTTAAAATATATTCCCCCAGTATCTCATTTTCCATGAAAAAATGTCAGTACTTCTCCTCTTTAGCTGAATGAATTTTACTACAAATAGATTTACCTGTGAGTAATAATATTTTTTTTTCTAGTTGTCAAAGAGTTTTAAATTAAATAATTTCATTTCTTGTATTTCTATCCCTTTATCATTTTTTTTATTTGCACACTTTATTCCAACTAACGCAAAATATTTATCTTTTTCCATCATTCCTCATCTCGATAAAAAGTTAAAAACTCTCTAAAAATTGTTTTAATATAACATGTATATAAAAAGAGTATATATATTCACATCTTGAAAAAGAACACAATTTTATCTAATTAACTAAAAATTTTAATTTTTATTGTTAAAAAATTTAAAATTCACAATGAATTTTTTAAAATCTTCACCAAAAAGTTAGCTTCTAAAAATATGTATATTTTTTTTAAAATTAAGTAAATTAATATTAATAAAAAATATATTTTTTAATAAATATTTTGGGGTAAATAATTAATTTTGTAAAAGTATGATTAAATTTTTTTTAAAAAGCTCTATCAATATAATAAAAAATCAACCTAAAAAAAAATATAATATCTATCTGTATAAACTTATGTATTAATGTGTTAATAGGTAATTTAGAAATTCAAATATTTTAATTTAAAATTTCCTTTTTTATTCATAAATTTTTCCTTCATGTGTGATGTGTAAATATTTATTCAAGTAGATCAAATTAAATCACATGTATCAACTACTTGGTAGCCAGTATTATTTTGTAAGCGAAAACTTTCTTTAGATATTGTTTTTCAACAAAATTAAACTATTATTGAATAGTATATGAAAGTTATATTAGTACCCAAAAGAAAACATAACCATAAACTCATAATTTAATATTGCACTTTCAAAAATTTTAGGGTTCAACTATTTCTTTACCCTTCGCTAAAACATGTTTACGTACATACGAAGAAATGGACCCTAAATAATCAAAATAATACTACCTTTCAAAACATTCAAATAAAAAAATTTATTTTAACAAATAATATTTTCTAAAATTAATGAGTCTAAACATACTGACAATCAATTTTATTGTGTAATTTATGATTTTTTTCTCAAAGAGAAAATAATTCTAAGCTACAAATTAACCGTTGATCTGATAAATTATTGGTTACATATTTAAGCTACAAATTAACTGATAAAGAGATATTTTGGGAGCCATAAATCTGAATTATAATTGGTATTCTCTCTCTCCACAATAGACTCTTATGATTAATTACAGGAAAGCGAATAAGTGGGGTGAATGACACACACTCTTTTTTCATAATATGCTCCACATTAATTAGAATGACTAATTACGTGAAAGAGAATAAGTGGGGTAATTAAATGATGACATAAATAAATCTGAATTTTAATTGGTTTTCTCTCTCTTCACAATAGGCTCCACATTAATTATAGTATGACTAATTACATTACTAATCTCATTTGGACAGGAAAAACATTCCCCTCATTGTACAATCCTTTGTATATAATGATTTGGTCCTTAGAAGTGACACCTTGTGTAATTTTAGTCCTTAAAAGTATCAATATATACATTAATTATTCTTCAATGTGTCACACTCACATCCTTCATCAATAACTATTAATGAAGTGTAACATAATAGTATCATTGTCATTTCTATGCAACTTAACATCACTTTTTGATAATGTTATTGATCCCATGTTGCATATGAAATAAATCCACAAAAAAATATATATTTTTTTTTGTAACAAGGAGGGTTGAAATTCTAAAAATGCCTACATAACTATGAGTTTAATAAATATACACTGTTAGTCTAAAGATATTTTACACAGACATCCAATGATATGCTGTCACATCATTTATTGAGTTTAATAACATATGATGTGACATCACATAATTGGATGTCTAAAATACTTTTACATTGACCATGTATGTTTATTAAATCCCACAACTATAATGTTACATAAGAATGATAAGCCATATAGTGATGAGAGGGCCATATGATGTGACATCACATATTGGAAGAGGAAACTACCACAACCCATTAGTGAGGTGTCTAATAAATATAAACGTCTATCAAATTGATGAGAGGGCCAACTAGCTAGTTTTTAATCTAAATTTCCTCCGTCAAATCATGAGAAATTCCGGCAATTCTTCATGAAGAACCGATTACTCTCCGCTGACGAAGAGATGCGGAAATTGACGAAGTCGTGGGAAGAAACCGACAGAGAAGGAAAGATGTGGCGGTGGTGAAGACCGGAGGGAGCGAATGAGGGTGAATGTGAAATAATGAGAGAACCCCTTTTTTCAGTAAGAAGAAAAATTACAAAATGAGTGAACCCTTTATTTCTATTTATTTTTTATAATGTTTTATCCGACCAATAAAATTAGTGTTAGTGGCAATTTAAATCAATTGCGGATATAAAAATAATTATTACTGGCTTATATATATTTATTAGCCGAAAAAATTGATTTAGAGGACAAATTAGTGGCCATTGTTTTATGGCCACTAAATAATTGTCATTAAAAGTGAATTTTATTGTAGTGCCTCTCAATCTTTTTTCAACAAAGCATGGATCGATCTACTTATGGATGGGTATGTACCAGACACAATTTACTCTTTTGAGATGAGTAGTTAAAATGGAGTCATACTTATCCATTTTTGGGAATTTTTTTATCCTAAACAACATATAAAGTTCATAGAATCTCCCACTACTTGATATAATGACATTGGTGAATCACAAATTCCTAAGAAAACCTATATGATCCATGTGTCTAAGGAGTCCTTGAACTCTCCTTCTCATCCATCTAGTTTAATTTCCCTCCTTTACACATAGAAATATCAACATTGCACTTCACCTTATCATGAGCTAGAAACTATTATCCCATGACTACTTGATAGTATCAAATTTGATGCATATCTAACATGTTACTAATGTGAGTTTCAAAAGTAATTTTGTGAGTTTTGAACTTAGCCCTCTTTATGATTCATTAATATAAATAGAAATCACATTCTGAAAATCAATTTTTCATAATCCTCTTATTGTTCATTCATCTTTATAATCATGTTCTTTTGTTTCTCTATTTTAGCTTTCTACTTTTCAATTTATCGATTCTAAAATACTTTGGGTTCACTTATTAGTAGAATAGTTGATGATGAGTTTTCAATCTATTCAAAGTAACAATAATCAAACTCTTCCCTTTCCATAATATAGGCAATGTATATGACTCTTAATATTAGACATGTGTAGTTGATGTGTTCACATTTATAATTCTATAACACTTGATTAATAGTCATTAACAAAATGATGTTAATGTGAAGAAGTTGACACATTTAGGGTTTATTTAATTTGTACACACTATTACTTTTAGGGACTAAAATTATACAAGATGCTACATGCAACGGGATCAAATTATCTATTTATTTTAATGCATATAACATTTAACATGACACATATGTAGAGCTAATGTGCACATGATTGACTCTTACATTTGATTTATGATTGCTGGCAAAAGGACAAAAGTTTGAAGAATTTGACACTTTTTGAGACTAATTTGTGGATATAGATAATTTCAGGGACTAAAGCTAAATAAGATAATTTTCAGGGATCAAATAATCCATTTACTATATATGATAAATTTTAAATTAAAAATTTACTAACATATATAAACTGTGAAAATCAATTTAAAATTAACTATTTAATAAAAATTACTTCATAATTATTTATACCATTAAATATTTTAAATAAATTTAAGTTAAATATGCAAACATAAATGATTTTAAGATAATTGTTTTGTGATGCCCCTCTGACATCAATGCACCAAATGATCCCTTTTCTACATTAAAAAATGTCTTCTATGCCGTTGTTTAGTCTAACGCCCTGATTTCCTAAGCGTATTACTTGAAAATTTTCAAACAATTTTAATAAACTTTCATCAAAAGTTCCTTTTTCTCTTTTGTTTAGCTAAATGATAAACATAGTAGGGATTGCTAAGAATAAAAGGTACTATCATGAAAATGAAGTCTCTTTTGTTTAGCCAAACGACAAACATCATAGGGATTATTCAATTTTGTAGAATCAATGAATGGAAACACTTTATGCAATTTACAATTGTATTATGTGATAGGTGACCTAACCTCAAGTGCTAAATATTACAAACGTGAGAATTAACACTATGAATACCATTAAGAACTGAGAGCATATTTGATGAATTCAAAGCATATAATACATTCTTTTAATCAGTTGTGCCAATCATCTTCAATGTATCATTGTCCTGTATATGAAAAATAGTTCCAGTAAAAATCATCTTGCACCCCAATGAATCAATAAGCTTTAAGACTGATTTAAGGTTGAAAGTACAATTTTAGAATGTATATATAAGACATTGGTAAGATAAAAATCATATCAGAAATGGATTGTTCTAGCAACATTGGCATTAACTTGACTCACATCATAAAATTTGATAAGTACAAGCTTAATTCTCTTGAGGCATTGAAAATGTGTCAAAGAATAGCATACATGATCTACTGCTCCATTATCAAGTATCCAATAGTTAGGCTTAACTATCTATGAAGTTGTAAAATGATACTTGAGGAGCCATGGACTTTATTAGATTGTTGGATTGATGAAGAGGCAATCTGGTTGGCAATGTGAGATTGTTGTGTAGTGGATTTTTGGAGCATAGTTAGTAATACTTTATGCGACTCAGGTGTGAATGTATGAGCCGAGAATTCTACATATTCTTTGTGTATGACAAGTTTGGATTCATCTTCAATTATATCATCTTCTTCCACATAATTATTAACAAATGTTTCCTTTTGAAAATTAGGTTGATAACCATGGTTTTTGTAGCACGTCTCCACTATATGGCAATTTTGTAGGAGTAGGTGCAAACTTTAAAGCTTCTACCTCAACCTAAATAGTTTCTGCCACCAGCCATCCCAACTTGTCCCCTAGTACCTCTTCCTTGGGAAGAACCTCCACTTCTAGAATTTATTTAAACTATGTTAACTAATATCCTTACTTCATCTATTGTGCATTCATTGCCTTTCTAATTCAATATTAACAAAAAAAAAAAAACTTTGTTTATAGTAGCAATGGCTCCATTAGCATAACTTGAGATCTTATAATTGTATATTAATCATTAAGCCATTTTAAAAAATCTTATGACATATTCATTATCTTGATAGGATTGGATGGTAGAAAAAAGGTTACAATTAATTGCATCTAATCTCACAAGCACAACCTGGTATAGGTATGAAAATTTTCAATTCTTGCCACAAACCTTTCATATGCACAAAATAAGTAATGGGCAGATCACATTGCTTGAACATATAAAAATCTCTTTTTATAATTTTGAAATTCTTAAAATATCTTCATGATAGTATCTCTCTCTGAAGTCATTCCAAACATCCATGGCTATCTCCATCCAAAGTATGCTTTAGGCAATTGAAGCATTGAGAGAGTGAGTGATTCATGAAAGCACCAAGGTATTGCATTTTTGCCAAACTATAAAATTGGGATCTCCTGTTGCATGTCATTACAGAGATCCATCAATAAATTGAAGTTTATTCTTGGATTTGAGAGCCATAATCATTTCCCTTGACTATGAATGATAATTGTCACCATTCAATGGTGTTGAAATAAGAATCTCACCGAGATTTTCATTTAGATGCATATAATATGGACTTGAAGGATCAACAACTCCATTAACCATCAATTATGTAATTGTTGATGATATGAAGAAATGAAAGATTGGAGAGATAAACTTCCAGATTCAGAGTATCACAGTAGTAATGGAGCCCCTAGGAAAGGAGCTCTTCACCATGTTGAAACTAAAAAATCAAGAGAGTGAGAAGAGAGTCATTGTGGCTGAAATCTTTAAAATGAATAACTTTGAGTGAATATTTATAGGGGTGATCATTGGACGAGCTAGTTCAGACTCAAAAATCCCAATCCGATGGTAACCGAAAAGTGGCATATATAGGTCGATCCCGACCGTTGGGCCATTCGGTTTAAACGGGTTTCAGGTTGTGTGAATTACGGGTTAGTCGGGTGGGTATTATCGGGTTTGGACCTTACTTAGACCTTATCTTTTTTTTTTTGGTTTCATAAGATTTTTGGACATGATTTTTTATTTTCCTCAAATTTTCAAATTCAAATAGTCTAATAGGGTGTTTGGGGTGACGTTGAGAGCTCTCAAACACACACCCACCCCACAACAACTCTTTCTTGCTTTTACTTGAACGTGCCTCGAAAAGCCACAATTTTACGTTTTCCACTTCAATACACACTACAATATGGTAAGATTATTGAATTGGGTCCTTTCAACCTTAAATTTTGACAAGTCCAAAGGCTGAAATTACATTTTTTTATTAAATTATAAAGCAAATATGTCCAAAAATTTAAATTGGAATAGTCCAGTACTTTCTAACAAAAAAATTCAGATTTTGGGCTAAATAAATTATGCTTGAATCATTGCTTTTTACAAGTTGTTTAATATTAATCAATATTGAATATAGATTACAAATTATTCAAAAAAAATTTAGATTATGTTGTTTCTCCTCTTATACCCAGTTCAAATTTTCTAATCGCTTGTCTATGCTGAGTTCCTTTTCCTCCACCTAGAGTTACACACCTACAAACATGCAAAAAAAAAAAACACAAAGCAAAATTAAAGTATTAACCTTTGATGAAAAAACACAAACACATTTAAAAACAAACTACAAAACATTTCAAAAACCCATAAAGACAACAACTTTTAATGTTTACCTAGAAGAAAAAGTTTAACACCCACATTTTTACATTCTATGAAATTTTGTATGTGTGATTGTGTGAATAGATGATTAAAAGAGTTTTAATAATCATTTGTGGTTTATTTAAGGTTAGAAATGGTTTTAATTTTTTTTAGATTTTTTATGGAATTTTTAGCGTAAAATTATCATTTTGCCCCTACCATAACACCGCAATCCTTAACTAAGTTATGCTCATTAACTCCTCATTAAAGGTTTAAAGCATGCTTAATTAGACAAAAAAAAGTAAGAGGAAACATGCTTACCTCACTAATTGTACAATTTGTCCCCTAAAGCACTTTTGTTCCCATCACTCTTTTAAATTCAACTCCCTCCCTCTCTTTCTCCTCATTTCTACCCTAGTCGAATTTCATCTTCTTCTTCCTCTTCCATTTTTCTCTCATTCACCAAGGTTGAGAACTCCATTTTTGAACTTTCAACTCAAAGAATCTCACCTTAATTAGTCCTTTAGACAAAGTTGGAGAGGAGATCAAGAGGAGCTAAAAGAGTGGTGGAGTGTGGAGTTTGGAGAACAAAACCCTAGAGACATCACCATTGTGCGAGAGCTTGGGAAGCTTGGTAAGTAGAGGAGAACCCTTGAATCTCTAGTAGGATTGGTGACTAGAGTGAGGGTGATCCTTGACCTTCTTCCCTTTTCTTTTTCCTTTGTTGAAATTTTGAAATATGAGTGTTTGTATATGTGGTATCAATTCGGGGTTTTTTTTTATGAACATGTGTGATTGATTTTTAATTTGAATTGACCTTGGAAATATGTTCTATGGTTGATTAGAAGCGTCAATGTATGGTTGTTTTGAATTAAATAAATTGTTTATGAATTTAAATCTTTGAAAAATGTTGATGCTATTTCTAAAGCTATGACCTTTGGTATGTGTAAATATGTAAGTTGTGTAAGATCCATGAATCCCTTTGAGATGTTTTCATAATGACAAATTATCAAAGTATATTTACTATAATTCTGAGTATATTGACTAATGTTTCAAATTGAGTTGTTTTAAGAAAGAACAGGTAAAATGAATAAAGAAGAACCACTGCAGTAACACATTAGAAGAAACAAAGAAGGTGCAGATCCAATTACAAGCAACTCAAACAGAAAAAGACAGCCACTTAATAAATATCATCTTACAATAAAGAAAAGAAAGAATTAAGTAAGGTGAAAGCAAGAAAGGTGTTGAGAAGAATCAAAGGAAGGTATCTTTGACAAAGCTTCAGAAGAAATAAATTGACAGAAAAGCTCTTAGAAGATATTTGACAGGAAGCCATCAGAAGATACACTCACAGTTTGAATCAAATTCACAGAACATCTTTTCATCTTCCTAAAAGACATTTCTGTGATAAGAAGAAAGCTCTCTGATTAAGCAAAAAGCTAAGAGTGCTGTTACAGTAACAGTTCCAGAAGTGATGGCATACTGCTAGAAGCTTGGACCTGCAAAACCTACATTGGAGGATATGCACCAACTTCAAGCCTGAGCTTTAAGCAAGGAAGAGTTGGAGAAATTAGTGTCCTACAAATAAAGGGTCACTACCCTACAAAATAAAGGTCACTACCCTACAGAAGGGCACCTTGACCCTGGATAGGACCCTTGTCATATGGACCACCCTTAATTAGGACTCTCTTATATTTTCTTTTTATTAATTGTAATTTTCTTTTAATTCCTCCTACTTGGGCGCTATTTTTAGTGGGTTTATTGGTTAGTAGGTTGCCTTGCTATAAGGCTTAGGAGGTCATGGGTTCTATTCCCACATAGGATAGAAATTTGACTCATCTTGTATTTTCCTACATGAGTGGCCACCATTTTGAGAGGTTTATTGGCTTAAGACTTAGCTTAGCCATAAACCTTGGGGGTCATGGGTTCAAAACCCACTTAGGAGTGTTTTCACTCACCTTTTATTTTCTTTCTTTTTGATGCCCTTAAAAATCCGCCCCTCTCCCCCTCTTTTCCTATAAATAGGAGTCCTCTCCTCTTGTAACGCACATTGAATTTTGAAGTAAAGGCATTATGCCAAATTTTCTCCTCCCTTTGTGAGTTGAGTGAGGCTTGGTGGTTGTTGCTCAAACCATACTGAGACTTATCTAATTCTCCTGAATTAGTGGCGTCTGACATTGGACTTATCTGCTGCAAGAGGATTCTTGCTTCAGTGGCGTCCTTCCCATTTCTTCCTCTCCACTTTTTCTTTCATTTTCTCTCATTTTCCTTCACTTTCTTGCGTGAATATAGCTGCTATTCCAGCACCTATATTTCGCAATTAATTGCTTAATTGTGATTCTGATCGGTTGGTTTTGCTCAATTCTAGGTCCTACACCTTTCCTGTTATCAATTGGTCATCAGAGTTTGTTGAATTTGAGCAATTTTGGAGCTGAATTGGGGCTGTTTGGGCGCGCAAAACTGCACCTATTTTGGGCAGAATTTTCATCATTTTAGTGTAATTCCATCCCTCTTTTCAATTGTAATTTGGACTTGGACTGTTTCCCGGGCCCGAGGTGCCTTTCTGCTGCTATCAGCACTTGTCTGTCTTGATTGAATTGCTTGATTTCTTGCTAGTTGGGGGCTGTTTTGGGCCGCTAATTCCCACCCCCTAGGTGTTTGTTTAAATGCCTCTTTAATTGCTCATACTTGTTCTTGAGTAATTCTTGCAAATTGCTTGATATAACTGCTTGTTTGTGGTGAAGTGTGGTAAGAGGAGGCATTGTTGTCTTCATTTTTCCAAAGATCGTTCACCTACATTTCTCCCATTCACCATTAATTGTTCATCCCCCATATTCATCTCTTTACTTTCCGCTTTTAATTTTCCGCCATTTAATTTTCGCTTTTCCCCATCCTTTTAATTTCTGCTCTCCCCTTTACTTTCTGCCATTTACATTTCTGCTCTCCCCATCCTTTTAATTTCCGCTTCCCCCTTTACTTTCAGTCATTTACTTTCAGTCCTCCCCATCCTTTTAATTTCCGCTTCCCCCTTTACATTTATGCTCTCCCCATCCTTTTACTTTTTGCCATCCCCTTCTACTTTCTGCCATTTACATTTCTATCCTCCCCATCCTTTTAATTTCAGTTTCCCCCTTTATTTTCTTGCCATTTATTTTGCGTAATTTTTCCTTCTTATTTTTTCCATTTTATGCGCATTTTTGGGCTCTTGTGTTGTTCAAATTCCTACTCTTGTTATGTCTGTTTGATTGGCATTCTGATTGCAAATTTGGATTGACTGCTATCTCTACCTTGGACTTTGCCTGTTTGATTGTGCAAAACGCTCACCTATAGGATCTTTTTTGGTTCATAGTATTGGAAGAAGATCAACAAATTCTAATTGTTGATTTTCCTTCAAATTTTAATTCCAATCTTAAAATTGAACCAAGCGCGTTTCTGTGACCATATCAGTTTTGTATAATCAACAAGGAAGTGCTAAATAATTTTTTTGGCCATTTTTGAAATCAAGTTGCCATCACGTTTTTACAGTTTTAGAAATCAGTTTATTCATTATTTTTGCTTTTCTGGACCACTTGGACCAGTTTACTGTCAGAAAATTCCAAAAATATTACAGTAGGTACAGTTAATTTTCTTTTCATTGTGTACAAATTTTTATAATTTTTTGTTGGGGAAAAAGACAAAAAAAGAAAGAAAAGGCAAGAAAAATACAAAAAGTACGTACGTGCCAAAAATAGAAAGAGAGGTGTAAAAAGCAAAAAAGGGTGCATAGTCAACAACAAAGAGGAAAAAGTCAAAAGACACCCAAAAAGAGTCAAAAATTCAAAAAAAAATCAGAAAAATAGAAAAACAAAAACAAAGAGATATCCCAACAATACAATAACAGTTTTACTGTAATTTTCTGTTTCATTTCTCTGTATACTGTAAATTGAGTTGTATTTGTTGTTTTTCTAAAACGACAATTTTGGCAACTCTTGTTTTCAAAAATCACCAAAAACAATTCTCTTTGCAATTTCTTCCGTCTTGTCTTGTTTGCTGTCTGCTCTTGTGTATAAGCTTGTTTGAGTGCCAGCTTTTCTTGTTTGTCATATCAATTCTTTATTTTGTCTTAGGATTTTCCAATCTTCTTCCAGTGGGTATTTTTCTTTGTTAGTGCGCTTCTATTTTGGGTAAGGGTTAAGACTTAGACTCACATTGGTCTTTGCAACTTCTAATCAACCTCCAACCGAGTAGAAGAGGCAAGAGAGTTTTCATTATAGAAAAAGCCCAAAAAGAGTGACATACACGAGTGATTACATTCCATTGAGTGTAAACACTTAGTGAGTGGTGAGGTCCTTTAAAAGATTTCAAATAAAATCAATTTAAGATGTCCTATAGAATGTGGAGAAAGGAGCTAGATGAAGATAAGAGAGAATTTAGAAGAGAAAAAGAAGTGAGAAGACACTCTTCTCATGATAAAGTTGAAGAAAGGTATAGGCAAGAAAGGAGAGAAAATAAGTAGATATCATTTTGAAGATAGTAAGAAGAAAGAAAGGAGTTATGATAACTCTAACCATGAAAGGAGAAGGTATGAGGAAGAAAAGAAATTTAGAAGGTATGAAGAAGAAGGACAAAGGTGTAATAAAAGAGAGAATAGGAAAAGTACAAAAGATTCTTTTGAAGATAGAATTGGAAGAAAGTTAGAAAAATTTGCTAATGAAATCGAAGATAAATTTTCAAAATGCTTTTCAAAGTCCTTAATTGAGATAGAAGAGAAAAGAAAATTAGAAAAGAAGGAACAATTAGAAAGGGAAGAAGAAGAAGGGCTTAAGAGAGAAAAAGAAAAGTTGGTAAAAGAAGTAAACAATATTGATAATGCTTTGAAACCTATTGCATGTCTAGAAAAACCAACTAAGTTTAAGAGTACCATGAAACTTACTAAAGATGCATGTTTACTCAATTCCTTTGATCAATTTAGATTGCATGATAGGAATGATAACAAAGTTGGATTGAATATGCATGTGCCTTTGGTTTGTATCTATAATGTGCATACAGATTTTGGTCCTAAAATAATTGTGTTATATAAAGATGTGTATTATGCTCTTGAACTAGTTAGTGAAAAGAATAAAAATTCTGATAAAGCTATCACATATGGAAAAACTTGTTTGACATCCAATTCAAATGATGATATGCTTCTTGATATGCATACTCAATGTGATTCTTTTGGTATTTCACCTTTCATGAACGCATATGATAATATGAAAAAGTTGTCATCTTACTTGAGTGAGTGCTTTAGCATGGATATGGCTCTTGAACAAACTTGCATGAATACTTCATGGCATGAACATATGCACTATGATTTTTACAATAATACTTAAGATGTGTGTCTTATGTTCAATGAGCATGATGTGATCTCACTTCCAAGAAATAGGACATTCATACCACATAGTTTTAATTGTGCTTTCATTTGGCAATATATTATGGATTATTTTGTTGGTTTGAAACATGCATATCACTTGTTTAAATCTCGTTTTAACCAACTAACCCCTTTGCTTGAAAAGAAGGACTTCAAGAGAATGGTCTTTGATCCAGGATCTCCTTCTACAGCGTACATGGACAAGATGGTTCATTCTTCTTTTAGGGAGTTTTTTAACCCTTATCTCAAACACCTCTTGTTCATCTCCTATGATTTTCTTTTGCTAATCTTTATGATTCCCAAGTATTTCTGTTATGAGCCTTCACTTTGCTTGCTTGGGAATAATACTTATGGGTCTTCTTCTTGTTGTCTAGGCTCAAGGAAGATGTTTAACTTGTGGAACTCTGACTCTACTCTCCAAAGACTAAGGGAAGTACCTTCTTACTTCCTGAATTTTGTCATCCATCTCCTTCTTCTGCCCAGTTCATTATTCCTATGCCTTCTTTTTGAATTTTCAGATTTGAGGTCAAATCCTTTTCAAGGAGGAGGGAACGATGGCACACTGCTAGAAGCTTGGACCTGCAAAACCTACATTGGAGGATATGCACCAACTTCAAGCCTAAGCTTCAAGCAAGGAAGAGTTGGAGAAATTAGTGTCCTACAAATAAAGGGTCACTACCCTACAAAATAAATGTCACTACCCTACAGAAGGACACCTTGACCCTGGATAGGACCCTTGTCCTATGGACCACCCTTAATTATGACTCTCTTATATTTTCTTTTTATTAATTGTAATTTTCTTTTAATTCCTCCTACTTGGGCGCTATTTTTAGTGGGTTTATTGGTTAGTAGGTTGCCTTGCTATAAGGCTTAGGAGGTCATGGGTTCTATTCCCACATAGGATAGAAATTTGACTCATCTTGTATTTTCCTACATGAGTGGCCACCATTTTGAGAGGTTTATTGGCTTAAGACTTAGCTTAGCCATAAACCTTGGGGGTCATGGGTTCAAAACCCACTTAGGAGTGTTTTCACTCACCTTTTATTTTCTTTCTTTTTGATGCCCCTAAAAATCCGCCCCTCTCCCCCTCTTTTCCTATAAATAGGAGTCCTCTCCTCTTGTAACACACATTGAATTTTGAAGTAAAGGCATTATGCCAAATTTTCTCCTCCCTTTGTGAGTTGAGTGAGGCTTGGTGATTGTTGCTCAAACCATAATGAGACTTATCTAATTCTCCTGAATTAGTGGCGTCTGGCATTGGACTTATCTGCTGCAAGAGGATTCTTGCTTCAGTGGCGTCCTTCCCATTTCTTCCTCTCCACTTTTTCTTTCATTTTCTCTCATTTTCCTTCACTTTCTTGCGTGAATATAGCTGCTATTCTAGCACCTATATTTGCAATTAATTGCTTAATTGTGATTCTGATCGGTTGGTTTTGCTCAATTCTAGGTCCTACACCTTTCCTGTTATCAAGAAGAATAACTCTTAACAACATTCATCGGAAGAAGCAGATATTGTTTTAAGAAGACTGTCTTAAAACATTATTGGGTATGCTCCTCATCATACATAATTACAGGAAGAACCAGTAATTATTTCACAAAGTCAAAAAATAAATTGAAAGGGAAACATATTACTGAATGTATTTCCTGCTGGAGAATATACAAGCTTCAGAAGATAGGACAAATTAAGGAAAGAGAAAAGGCTGTACATGACAGTGACAGCTGCTGCACTTCCAACTGGTTGTTTGACTTGCTCTCCAAGGCTTGTCCAATGACTATATTCCATATTCCTTGGCTATGAAAAGGAGCTTCCTCCTCAAATTTTCACACACAGCTGAACAAGCAGAAGAAGCATTAGAAATATGTGAAATTACAATTCTACCTTCTGCAGAATTTCCACTTTCTACAAATCTTCATATTCTGAGTTAATCTAGTTAGGAAAGTGAGAACAGTGTGTGTTGGCTCAAGAATTCCAGTTGTATACTATTTTATTGTAAACCTTGAGCCTTTGTTCTTTGTATTTTTATCACACAAGTCTGTAACTATCAAAGGAGATGATTTCTTTTGAGAGATAGATAGATTAAATCTGCAAGAGTGAGGTGTGCCCTGCTATTGGCAGATATCAACTTGGTGAGCCTGTAGAGGCTGTAGAAGAATACTTGGTGAGCCTATAGAGGCTGCAGAAGAATACTGGTTGAGCTTGTAGAGGCTGCAGAAGAATACTGGTTGAGCTTGTAGAGGCTGTAGAAGAATACTTGCTGAACCTGTAGAGGCTATAGAAGAATACTTGGAGAGCCTGCAGAGGCTGAAAAAGAATATTGGTTGAGCCTAAAGAGTTGCAGAAGAATACTAGTGGTGAGGAGCACCCAAGAAGTCATTGTATCAAGGTTGATATAGTGGAAAATCCTACTGGGAGTAGGGACTGGACTGGAAAATCCTACTGCAAAGTATCGAGGTTGCAATATAAATATTGTGTGCAATCCTCTTATCCCTTAAACTATTTACTTCTGTTTGTGCATTTGCATGATAACTGTCATAACATTTACATGAAAATATTTTAATCTATCCAATACCTAAGTAAGTTTTACCTTAACAAGGTTCAAGACAAGAGGAACCATATTTTCTGCATAATATAAACATAACTCATATTGTGAGGATTAACCTTTGAACTTCTAATATTAGCCAAGTATTTAACTTGAACAGAATTAAATATTAGAAGAAAATTGTAGAAATTTAAAGAGATCACAATTCAACCCCCTTCTTGTGATGGACACCTGGGATGACACATAAAGTTCATCAGAAGTTGATCCAGAAGAAGAAACTGCAAATTTGTGTCTCATGGGAGTAAAAGAAGATGATCAGGTAATTGATTCAAACTCTCCTTCTTATAAAGAATTAGAAGATGCTTTTGAAAACTTATTATCTGACTCTCACACACTTGCACAAAAATGTGTCTTATTGCACAACTTTCAGAAGCACAAAAGAAAATGAGAAACTAAAAGGCTTCAATGAGAGATTATTTAAGACAAATCAATGTCTGCAACAATCTCACTTTAAACTTTATGAACATATGAAATCCTTGAGATTGAAATCTTCAGAAGAAGCCAGCAGCAGGAATCATCTTCTGCAAAATGAAAATTACATGTTGAAAGAAGAAATATGTAAATTAAATAAGGATTTGGCAAAATTTGTTCAAGGAACAAATAATCTTGAAAAGTTGATAGGAACCCAAAGAAAATTCTCTGATAAAACTGGATTAGGATATAATCAAGATCAAAGAATAGTTAATATTTACTTTGTTCCAACCAAAAGGCAGCTTTCAAAATGCTCTTGGTGCAACAAGTTTGGGCACATTGTCCAAAACTGTTTAAAGAAGAAAAGAAGCACCAGAAGAAAGGTATCTAACCAGAAAGGACCCAACAAAATTTGGGTACCTAAATCCTTCTTTACTGATGCAGGAAAAAACAAAAGGCACCAAAAAGAAAGAGCAATGGTTCTTGTACAGTGGTTGCTCCAGACATATGACAGGGGACAAATCAAAGTTCATTCAACTCCACAAAATAGAAGGTGGAACAGTCACTTTTGGAGACAACAAGGCCCATATCAAAGGCATTGGGAAGGTAGGTATGACAGATTCTGCCCAAATTAATAATGTTTATTATGTGAAGGGTTTAAAGCATTATCTTCTTAGCATAAGTCAGCTATGTGACAGTGGCTATGAAGTTATGTTTCAACCTGCATTATGTGTGATTAGAGAATCATCCACTAAGAAAGTTCTATTTTCTGGAATTAGAAATAAAAATCTCTATAGCATTAAGTTAGAAGAATTATCTGATCTTACATGCTTTTCCTCTTTTGAAAATGACAAATGGACTTGGCATAGAAAAGTAGGACATTTGAATATGAAAACCATTTCAAAACTACTAAGATTAGATTTGGTCAGGGGACTGCCTAAGATAACCTTTCAGAAAGACAAAGTATGTGAAGCATGTGTTAAGGGAAAATAAACAAACTCAAGTTTTCATCCTAAAAATGCTATAACTACCAAAAGACCACTAGAACTTCTACATATTGACCTATTTGGTCTTACCAAAACTCCTAGTATTGGTGGAAAAAGATATGGACTTGTCATTGTGGATGATTACTCTAGATTCACATGGGTATTATTCCTCACCATTAAGGATGAGTCTTTTGTTGCTTTCAGAATCTTCTCTAAGAAGATACAAAAAGAAAGCAATCAACAAATTGCTTCTGTTAGAAGTGACCATGGAGGTGAATTTGAAAATTTCTCTTTTAAAATATTTTTTGATGAAAATGGAATTTCTCACAACTTTTCTTGTCCTAGAACTCCTCAAGAAAATGGAGTTGTAGAAAGGAAAAATAGAACTCTTCAAGAAATGGAAAGAACCCTTTTAAGTGACAGTGGTATTCAAAAATATTTTTGGGCTGAGGCAGTTGCGACCTCATGTTATATTCTATATAGAGTTTCTATCAGAAGCATATTAAACAAGACTCCATATGAATTGTGGAAAGGAAGAAAGCCTAACATTTCATACTTTCATGTATTTGGATGTGACTGTTATATTTTGAATAATAAAGAAAATCTTGATAAATTTGATTCGAAGTCTGAAAAAGCTATCTTTCTTGGCTATTCAACCACATCAAAAGCTTATAGAGTTTACAATATTAAAAATCAAACCATAGAAGAAAGTATGCATGTTATCTTCAATGATTCTAACCTATCTTCTGAAGGAAAATCCAAAACTGATTCAAATAATGAATCTGAAGAAGCTATCTTACGTAAGAAGATATCGTCTGAGATAGAACTTCCAGCAGAAGAACCATGTGAAAAGGAAAATTCCTCTCAGGATTTGAAAAATAAGATAGAGAAGAACTTCCAAAAAGCTGGAGACTAGTTTCAGCACATCCTCATGACCAAATCATTGGTAGCACATCAGAGGGTGTAAGAACTAGATCTTAGGTCAGAAGAAATGAAACTGCTACAACACTGTTATCTCAAATTGAACCTAAAAACATCAATGAAGCCCTTGATGATGATTCATGGATAAATGCCATGAAAGAAGAACTAGATCAATTTGAGAAAAATGAAGTCTGGACCCTTGTTCCTCCACCAGAAGATCATTCAATCATAGGAACCAAGTGGGTTTTCAGAAACAAGATGAATGAAGAAGGTAAAGTAGTAAGAAACAAAGCAAGTTTGGTTGCATAAGGTTACAACCAGCAAGAAGGTATTGATTTTGATGAAACCTTTGCACCTGTAGCTAGATTAGAAGCTATTAGAATTCTTCTTGCATTTGCAGCCTATAAAATTTTAAACTTTACCAGATGGATGTTAAAAATGCTTTTTTAAATGGATTCATAAATGAGAAAGTGTATGTACACCAACCTTCTGGTTTTGCTGATCAAAAACATCCAAATCATGTTTTCAAACTCACCAAAGCTCTACATGGGCTTAAACAAGCTCCTAGAGCTTTGTATGAAAGGCGGAGTAATTTTCTACTGAAAAATAATTTCTCAAGAGGAAAAATTGACACAACTCTATTAAAAATGACTTCAAAGAAGGAGTTAATGAAAGGGGAGTTTGAAATGAGTCTAATGGGGGAGCTTAAGTTTTTCATAGGTTTGCAAATTAAGCAAGAAGATACATGAATTTTCATTTGCCAAGAAAAATGCACTAAGGATCTTCTGAAAAGATTTAAAATGGAAGATGCAAGATCCATGGCAACTTCCATGCATCCTTCAGCAGTACTAGAAACTAATGAAAGTGGAAAATCAGTTCCTGAGAAAGAATATAGAGGAATGATAGGATCCCTTCTTTACTTAACAGCTACTAGACCTGACATATTATATGTTGTAGGACTATGTGTTAGGTTTCAAGCTAATCCTAAAGAATCTCATGTTACTGCTGTCAAAAGAATTCTTAGATATCTTGTTGGAACCACTGACCTTGGATTTTGGTTCAAGAAAGGTACAAGTTTTGATCTTGTAGGATATTTGATGCTGATTATGCTGTAGATAGAGTTGATAGAAAAAGCACAAGTGGTGAATGCCAATTTCTTGGATAATCTATCACAATTAAGGAACTGATAGTTTTGCCCATTGGAGAATAAAACTGAAAGTCCTGGAGAACTGCGCACGCGTGAATAGGATTTCTCTCTCTCTCTCAAATCTCTCAAATGACTAGTTGCAATAGACAAGGGAATGCACCCATTGCATTCAGAAGCTATTCCATTCTCTCTTGAACGCCTAAAGAAAACTCAAAACTCTCTAAACCTCTATTTCCAAGTGCCATTTCTCTGGTAAAATTTCATACTCTGTTTTACCAATTCCTCTCAAAAACCAGAAAAATGAGAATTAAACAAACTGCAAGGAGAAAGAATACAATATCTCCTTGCCCTTGTAGCTGCTCCTATAACAGTCATGAAGAAGAAAACCCCCTAGCCATTATTGAAGCAACAAAAGTGTTAGATATTCCTCCTATCTCAGCTAAACCTCCCTCACCAAAACCCGTATCATCCGAACCTGCAACACCATTACCTCCTTCTCCAAAATCCCACTCCTCAAAACCCTCTTCATCTAAACCTCCCTCAAATATCAAGTCTGCGTATCCCAGAAGGTCTGGAAGGATTCGTTCAGGAGTTGTTAAGATGAAGCAAGTTGAAGGAAATAAGGAAGAGCAACCTATCAAAATTGATGCATCCAACACCAGCTCTTCAGAAAAGGATCTCTCAGCTAAAGAAAGTAAAGAAACTTCATCTGAAATCCACTCCTCTGAAGAAGAAGAAGAAGTATCTTCTCAAGAATAAGAGGAAATAGAGATAGACCCTTCAGAAGATATAGAAGAAGAGTCTGTAGAGAAGTTGTTTGGTGATAAGGAGTTGATAAAATCCTTTTATGAAAAATGGGAGAGGAAAGTGGTCATTGATGGGATTTAGGCAAGCGTACCAAAGTTCCAGCAGTATAATAGTAAGTATGAGTTATCGTATCCATAGGGAACGGTTCAACTCGTAATGATTAGTGATCAGACTATCAAGTAAGAAACGGTTTTTTATGATTGTTGTGCAGAAAGTAAATTGCATAAAATAAATGAGATAGTGGAGATAGAGTAAGATAAAGTTACTTGGATCAGGATTGAATTTCGTATCATCGCACCCCTTACATATGTGAATTCCAATATTAATTAAGAATATATTTCTATGATACCTTAGCCAAACTATATTGTTTTACCCCGAGTCACCAGCAGTAAAACACTCGAAGATAATCCATGCGGGTTCTCCCAGGCGACAAATTACCCCGACTTGATTTCTCTACTTTTCCGTTCGTTAACACTATCAATTCGCCCTATATTCCTATAGTGACTACTATGAAGAGACTGTCATACTTCTTCTTCAATCATCGATTCTCACTATATTCCTATAGTAACAACTATGAGTACTTTTACCAATCAGAATTCAAGTTTCCTATTTCTAGGCTTCCCCAAACTCGCTGTTGAATTTACAAAACCATTTACCAATGTATTTTACAAAAACAACCTATAACTCTGGCACACAGGCGGAAGCTACACATTAAGTAAAGTATAAAAGTACCGATATTATAGAATAGGATTCATAAATAATAAAGAGAATTCACATACACTTGGGGATTGAATCAACTACATTCAACCCTATTGGAGAGTTTAGCTACGCAGTGTAGCCATACAGACTAATGAAGAAATAGTCACACTTTTCTTTAATCCTAGCGTTGCTATCTCGGCAGCCCTTCGGGGTCTCCTCTGGAGCTTTGAGCCCTAAACCCTAACTCTGCTAACTCCCTTTGATCTTTACAAAAGCTCCTATTTATAGGCCAAGGAATGCAATCTGAAATGTAGAAGGAATCTGTTTTGAAAACAGATCTGAAAACAAATTCGTGTAGCTGCGCTTCATTTGCGCTCAGCGCAAGTGAAGCGTGGATTACAGAATGATGCAATCCGCCCTGCGCTCAGCCCAGGTGGAGCGTGGAGCGCGTAATAGCTTCTTCTATTTCCTCTTTTAACAGCTTGATTTCTTCCCGATCTTATCCTTATTTGCTTGGTTTCCCTTGTTTCCCTCTTTTTGAATTGATCCTGTGTTTATCTTGCCTTTGAATTTAAATTGGGAAAGTTATCCGCATAATCCTTATTTAAATGGCTGCTGATCTTATCTTTATCTTCTCTCATTTAGACTTCAAATCTGCAGATTCTATCCTCAAATAATGCTATCTTCTTTTCTCATTTAAATCTCTCTCATAAATCTGCAAAATCAACATATTTTATATTAAAATAGCATCAAATTAAAATTCAAATTAAATAAACACAATTATTACAATTATTAATAATAAGGGATTATTTTGGGGCATAAATTACTATTTTACCCTTGATAAGTGCAGTAAAAATACAAGAATAAATCATATAATTGGCACTTATCAAATACCCTCAACTTAACTTCTTGCTTGTCCTCAAGCAAGAGACCTTTTTGCAATAAAAAATTAATTCAATCCCCTGTAAAATTCTCATAAATAAGAACAAATTTTCATCATCTCTTTATTAGACAGAAGTCACTTTCCAAATATAAAAAAAATCAGAATTAAGAGATGTTACCAATGCCCAATCAGAACAGGATACAACAATTTAGTTAAACTTTCTCAGAAATAGCAATTAAAGCAATAAATGATAAACCAAGGAATTCTCTCATGCTCACGGGTAAGTGTTTCCCTCAATTTTTTTTCACCACAGTTGAACAACTAGAATTGATAGTTGGTTCTAGTTTCTAAACATGCATATGGTCAATATGGATCAAAAGGTCTTATTTTGGTTGTAATAGAGAGCATCTTTTGATTTTTCTTGAACTTGGAACTTCTCTCCATCCTCCATCTCATTCTTGATTTGTCTCATTTTAGCTGGCCTCTTTCTTTGTTTGTAGATGGACTCCCCCCAACTTATTCAATTGATTCACTTTTCTTTTGATTTTTGAGGGAGTGATCTTCTTATGCTTTCTTGTGTCTGCTCTTTGTATTTCTTGACTTTCAAATCATTAACCTTTTCTTCCCATTATATCAAGTTGCACCTTGCTCTCTATCCCCAGTGTGTAAGGGACAAGATATAATCATTTATTTTGGCTGGGGTGCATAAGAAGAAACATTAAAGCTCAAATGGGTTACCAAAAAAATTGGAAAATTTTTATCAAGGGTTGGCTTTTGGCACTGAGTAAATAATTTAAAAACAAAAATTGCCTTTATCACTTCCATATTTTCCATGAGCAGAATAAAATTCAAAAACTCAACAATAACAATTGGCAAACAGCGGTGAAAAACTCTCAATTTAAGTGTTTGGACTCACAACTCACCGACTTTTGGCTAAATTCCTTGATAAAGCATTTACTGGTTTTAATTAACTATCCCGATAGGTTCTCCTGAGAAATATCCTAATCCTAACTGATTATGGAATTAATCACAAAACCCTTTGTTCTTTCCTAATCTGGTTAGTTAAATTGCCTAATTTCAGAGAATTTTGAAAAATTTACCCTTAAATCCCTGATTCCTAATTCCTAAAAATTTTTGAAAAATCCTAAAAAGAAAGAAAATGCTGAAAATGCACTGCATAAAAGTGATGTGTCAGTAGAGTTATATATACAACACATATCCAGAATAAAAGAAAAATAAAAGAAAATGAAAAAGAAAAGAAAAAAAAGAACCAAAAAAAATATCAGTCTGCTCCATCTCCAACTGCTCCTCCCTCTCCCGGAAAAACAGGCCTGTCCCCAGGCCACTGCATATATGGAACTCTTCCGGAGTCATGCCAAAATCTGGATCATGCCTGGAGCGGTACTAGAACTCCTGGATATGGGATAAACCTCTGGCAATGGATGCATTCTGGGTGAGAATGTGTCGCCCCAGAATGGGATAGAGGCGTCTGCTATTGGTGGTGCTGGTGGTGGTGTCTGTGGTGCTGGTGGTTGTGGCTGCTGCAGCTGCTGCTCATCCTCATCATCCTCCTCCTCCGGAATGCAGTTAGCTTCTATATACCCTCTGGTCATGGGGTTCAAGATGCGAACCGAAGGGAACACCTCAACACCCCTAGAACTGTAGAGGGCTATGATAAGTGAAGGAAAGCCCAAACTGATCCTAGAGTTGGCGCTGCGGCGCCCCACAGAAGATACAAAGTCTGTTATCTTCTGTGCGATGATATTGGCAATATCTATGTCTATTCCAGTGATGATGTTGTAGATGAGGTGGGCTACTGGCATGGTGACGTCTGATACATGGTTGGTGGGCTGGATGTTAGCCAACACCAACACTGTCCACATTCGCGTTATGTCCCTCAGGTCACGCCTGAGAATGCGAGCATCATGACCATAGACATTCCTCTCAAAGGAACGTCCCTGCAAGCATAGTCTCTTTGCAGTCTGAGTATCTAGGGGATCATTCCCATAGACCCTCACAGCCCTCATCCTTTCACGATGCTGACACGCCATGAGTCTTCTATCCTCAGCTCATGGAAATAATAAAAGTCTGTTGATCACATCACGATCATAAGAAATCACATGCCCTCGGACATAAGACTGCCGCCTCACATCAATGCCATGGTCTCCAGTGGCATTGGCATAGAACTCCCTAACAATGTCAGGGTCAAAGTGTGTGTCTGGGCGGCTGAGGCGGACCCAATTCCTCCTGTGTATCTCAGCTCTGAATTCCTCATATTCGCCACGCTGCAATGACACTTGCCTCTCTTTGATGAAGTTACAGTCCATCAGTGAACTGTAAGCCTCTGAGGACTTAGCGTCCTTGAATCTATGAGTATCAAACTCTGAGTCCTCTTGAGGTGCCTCTCTAGCTCTCTTGGCACCTTTGCCCTTCCTTGAGGCACTAGCGGAGTTAACTTCCTTAAAGTGAGCCATCTGCAAAACAGAACCAAGATTATTTCCATGCAAACAAAATATCAACTCATGATTAATGAAATAAGTGGCCAAGTTAATTTAGAAATCAGAGCAATCAACCAATCAAGCACTTGCACAAAAATCTTGATTTTAAAGTTACCCAATGCCAATTAATTTATTAAGAGTATGCTAAAGTGATCAATTAAAGCAAGTCCTAATAAATATTTAAACAGGGCAAAAATTGGTAACAATAATTAAGCTAAAAAATCATGTTATCAATAACATGCAATAAAGCACAATTATTCAAGTATGGTCATGCAAAAATAGCACGTCATAAACTGAGCATACATGCATCAAACAGAATAATTTGCAATAATTCATTGAGCACTTCAAAAACTACCTAAACATATTAAAACACAATATAAAGCATACCACAGTAGCAAACATACTAAACTAAGACTCTATTAACAAATTTTTCCTAATCTAACGGGTCCTACGAGCCTAAGTTCTCTATCCTAAGGTTTTGCTCAAATAAATGAAAAACTGAAAATTTTAATCGGTGCAAAATGAATAAAACTATAAAAACATACCTGGTGTAGCTTCAAAAATGGAAAGGAAGAGGATTTGGAAGTAAAAAGGTCGAGGGAAAGGATGAATTCTCAGAGAAAATGGAGGTTAGGAGTGGACTCCAGGATTCAAATAAATCCTGGAGTGGGAACGCGCGCTCCATTTTCGCTCAGCGAATGTGGGGTGCATGCTTCATAGAATATGAAGCATGACGCGTCGCTTCACTTACGCGCGTAAGTGAAACGCAAAAAACAGAGGCAAAATTTGATAATTCTGCGCTTCACCTGCGCTTAGCGCAAGTGAAACGCAGAAAACAGAATTGAAATTCTACACAGGCATTGACTCTAACACAAAAAATCAAAAACAAAAATTAAAGAAAATAAAAGAAAAATTAAAACAAAAAATGTTGGGTTGCCTCCCAGGAAGCGCTTGTTTAACGTATGATAGCTCGACGCCTGGTTCTCTCATGGTGGCCTCAATTGGAGGATGATGGTTGACTCTGTTCCAGTTCTTCCTTTTAATTCCCATCCTCCATGCCAATTCTTTTTTTGGTTATCACTTTCTTCCTCTGTGTCTGATGTTGATCTTTTCCTCTTCTTGAATCTGAACTCCATGATTGACTCTGGCTGCTTAACTCTCATCCTTGGTTTCCTCAGAAATCCAGAAACCTTTTTCTTCTTTTGCTCCACATTATCTGGAGGAGCTTCTTTCTTTCTTACCTTTGGCAGTTGAGATTTAGATTTAAATTTATAGATCCCATCAGTAGGATCTATTTGTAATTTTTCTGGAGTTTTCTGTACTTAGGGAATTCCTCTGTCAATATGGAACACAATGCTCTCATCTTTAGAGCTTAATTGGTATTTTCCCCGATCAACATCCACTATAGAGCTTGCTGATCATTCTAAGCAAAGTTGTCAATGATTGCGATCGCTCGCTCTGCATCCACTGATAAGATAGTTCCTCCTACTGCAACATCTATGAAAGATTTGGAATTTGGCTTGAGTCCATTGCAGAAAATGTTGAGTTGAGCAATGTCATCATAGCCATGGTTAGGACATTTGCGCAGCAAGGATTTGTATCTCTCCCAGGCTTCACATAATGGTTCATCTGTTCCCTGCCTGAATGTGGATATGTCTGATTTGGCTTGTATGTATCTGCTTGGTGGAAAGAATCTCTTCAAGAATTTGTCTTCAACCACTCTCCAGTTGTTCAGACTTTGGTTTGGATGCGACTTCAACCACTCCTTAGCTTTACCTATCAATGAGAAAGGAAACAAGCGTAAGTATACAGACTCTAAATCACCTTCCTCAAAACTCATAGTGCCAATTAATTCGTAAAAATTTGAAAGATGTGTATGTGAATCCTCATGATCCAATCCTGCGAATTGATGGGCATTAATAAGATTGAGGTGGGCAGCTTTCAACTCCAAGGACTTCGCTATTATAGGTAGGACAATGCTTGAATAATGGCGAGGTCCTTGGTGCATGACATAATCTCCTAGGAGTCTTCTCCTTGGATTTTGTTGTTCCTCTTCCATGTTTTTGGGTTCTTCCTCAAGTCTCCTTCTTCTCCTTCTCTTGTTTCTACTTTTGTTCTTCCTCGATGTTCTTTCTATTTCTGGATCAAATTGTAGCTGATTTGGGGACACTTGGCCTCTCAAAAGCATAAACAAGAAAACTAGAAATGGGTAAGTGTGGAAGAGAATTTTTATAAAAAGAATAAGAATAAAAACAAAAAGAAAAATTACTAAAAATTCCTAAAAAAAAAAATAAAAATCCAAAAATCCTAAGATAGAGTATATACAACTTGACAGTTAGACCTCCCAAGTCTATATGAATTGATACACCGTTCCCCGGCAATGGCGCCAAAAATACTTGATGGGATTTAGGCAACCGTACCAAAATTCCAGCAGTATAATAGTAAGTATGAGTTATCGTATCCACAGGGAACGGTTCAACTTGTAATGATTAGTGATCAGACTATCAAGTAAGAAACGGTTTTTGATGATTGTTGTGCAGAAAGTAAATTGCATAAAATAAATGAGATAGTAGAGATAGAGTAAGATAGCGTTACTTGGATCAAGATTGAATTTCGTATCATCGCACCCTTTACATATGTGAATTCTAATATTAATTAAGAATATATTTCTATGATACCTTAGCCAAACTATATTGTTTTACCCCGAGTCACCAACAGTAAAACACTCGAAGATAATCCATGCGGGTTCTCCAAGGCGACAAATTACCCCTGCTTGATTGCTCTACTTTTCCGTTCGTTAACACTATCAATTCGCCCTATATTCCTATAGTGACTACTATGAAGAGACTGACACACTTCTTCTTCAATCATTGATTCTCACTATATTCCTATAGTAACTACTATGAGTACTTTTACCAATTAGAATTCAAGTTTCCTATTCCTAGGCTCCCCCAAACTCGCTGTTGAATTTACAAAACCATTTACCAATGTATTTTACAAAAACAACCTATAACTTTGGCACACAGGCGGAAGCTACGCATTAAGTAAAGTATAAAAGTACCGATATCATAGAATAGAGATTCATAAATAATAAAGAGAATTCACATACATTTGGGGATTGAATCAATTACATTCAACCCTATTGGAGAGTTTAGCTACGCATGGTAGCCATACAGACCAATGAAGAAACTGTCACACTTTTCTTCAATCCTAGCGTTGCTATCTCGGCAACCCTTTGGGGTCTCCTCTGGAGCTTTGAGCCCTAAACCCTAACTCTGCTAACTCCCTTTGATCTTTACAAAAGGTCCTATTTATAGTCCAAGGAATGCTATCTGAAATCTAGAAGGAATCTGGTTTGAAAACAAATCTAAAAATCAATCCGTGTAGCTGCGCTTCACTTGCGCTCAACGCAAGTGAAGCGTGGATTACAAAATGATGCGCTCCACCCTGCGCTCAGCGTAGGTGGAGCGTGGAGCGCATAACAGCTTCTTCTGTTTCCGCTTTTAACTGCTTGATTTCTTCCTGATCTTATCATTATTTGCTTGGCTTCCCTTTTTTCCCTGTTTTTGAATTGATTATGTGTTTATCTTGCCTTTGAATTTAAATTGGGAAAGTTATCCGCAGAATCCTTGTTTAAATGGCTGCTAATCTTATCTTTATTTGCTCTCACTCAAACTTTAAATCTGCAGTTTCTATCCTCAAATAATGCTATCTTCTTTTCTCATTTAAATCTCTCAGGAATCTGCAAAATCAACAGATTTTATATTAAAATAGCATCAAATTCAAATTAAATAAACACAATTATTACAATTATTAATAAGAAGGGATTATTTTGGGGCATAAATTACTATTTTACGCTTGATAAGTGCAGTAAAAATACAAGAAGAAATCATATAATTGGCACTTATCAGTCATCCCTAGGAAGATATTTCTATTAAATGAGATTAAGAAGGAAGGATGGGCAACTGACCATTTTATAAGAAAGCAAGGTTGGGAAAGCTTTCTTCTGGTTAAAGAGTCTGTGTATCCAAGAACGGTCAAAGCCTTAGTGATAGATTTGAAGGGATCCACAATGGGTCTGACACCGGCATTAATTGAGGAAGCTCTTGGGCTACCTCACTGTGAAAACAAGCTATATGAAGAACAATGGTATACAGCTGCTGGGGTAACAAAAGAGTATGTCATAGGTAAAGCTCTCAGTCCATCCAGCCCCAAACTCATAGCCAGAAACTGACCCCATTTTGCATAATCTTTCATAAAATTTGTTGCTATTCAATACTCCTAAGAGGTGGAACTCTAGAGAATGTAACAGATCAAGACCTTCTTATCTTGTATCATCTCCTAGAATGTAAACCTCTTTCCTTAGATTATCTATTTCTCAGAAATATGATCCATGCTGCTAACCCTGTCAAAGTTAACACAAGCCTTCCATATGGCATGCTCCTCACCCTACTGTTTAAATATCATAATGTGCCTTTAGAGGGAGAACAGAAAATAGAGGACTACACCTACTTTGATAGGTCTAATATCAGAAAAATGCATATTAGAAAACCAGACCCCTCTTTGTATATGGATAGTGATTCAGAAGAAGATGATGATGCTGAAGTGGCTCCTCTTAGCCACAGGTCTAAGAAGTAAGAAGTTGAGCTTGAGACCTTCAGTAGAAAGAGGAAAAGGAGTACAGAAGAAGGAACTAGCAAGAAGGTTAAAGCTTGTCCTTCTGAACCAAGCCTTGAGAAGATAGATTCTCCTATCATAGACCCTCCTACATCCTTCACCCATGAAGAAGAAGAGAGTGAAGTGCATCTTGATTCTGCAGAAAACTTGGAAATTCCTAGTGATAATGCCAGAGAAGAACCCTTAGAGCTTTCACCTCCAAGGGATGCCTCTGTGAATATCCAAAGAGTAGAAGAAGCTTCAAAAGATGCTTCTAAGGATGTCACTACCACAGAAGAAGAAGTTGCAGATGCCAATAACCATGCAGAAGATATGGCAATAGAAGCTTTGGCTATGTTGGCCAGAAGCTACTCTGAACCATCATCCTTTGACACCTCCCTACCATTCCTTCAACCAAAAAGTCAAAGTTTAGAGCACTATCAGCCTTCCCCCTCCAGAATAGAAGAAATGGAACAAATAAGTGATTCTCCTGCTAGGACAGAGAAGCTTCACATCTCAGAAGAAGAAGCAGACCCCAAGGAAGATGCACAATCTGTTCCTTCTATAGGAACATTCACCACTGATATGGTGAACCAATTTTTAGCCACACCAATTCTTGACTCCATGCTTCCTCTTGCTGCACCTTTAAAGGAAGATATTCATAACATTTCTGCTTCTCTATCCTCAATGAACACCTTCTTGCAACAACTTAGTAATGAAAAGGAATCCATTGATCCTTCTCAACCTGAGAAGTTACCTGTTGCTGAGGATATAACAGAACCTTCCTATGCTTCTCAAGGTTAAAATAAAGGCAGATATGAAGAAGCTTTTTACAAATGTCAACACTCTCCAAAACATACTCAATGAGATGATTGAGAGGTTTACACAGCAACAGTTCTGGTTTAACACCTTTGTGTTACCAGTCATTGCCTCTCAAGATCCACCAATGCCTTTTGCACCTTTCCAGCCTCCAACTGACATACTGCAGCCAACTACTTCATCATCCTTTGATCATTCCTCTCCTTCCAAGTAGAAGATGATGATTCTGCTTCTCCTTTATGCCTAATTTTGATGTTTTGTTGTCTTTTGAATGATGACAAAGGGGGAGTAGTATAAAGTAACATAGTAGCATAATTCTGTTGTGGATGTGACTTTTATTTGTGATATTGTGGCTGTGACTATTATTTATGTAATTGATTGTTATATGTGCAATTCAGTATTGCAAGTTGTGAAATGAGTCGTGATTTCTTTGGCTGAAATATCTGATTATTGCCCATTATTGTGTATTCTAAATCTATTTGCAATTCATCATCCAAAAAGAGATAAAGCACAAATTCAGGGGGAGATTATTTTTAAAGATCTCATAATTATGTAACTACATTTTGAAATGTTGTCATCATCAAAAAGGGGGAGATTGTAAGATCCATGAATCCCTTTGAGATGTTTTCATAATGACAAATTATCAAAGTATATTTACTATAATTTTGAGTATATGGACTAATGTTTCAAATTGAGTTGTTTTAAGAAGGAACAGGTAAAATGAATAAAGAAGCACCGCTGCAGTAACACATCAGAAGAAACAAAGAAGGTGCAAATCCAATTACAAGCAACTCAAGCAGAAAAAGATAGCCACTTAATAAATATCATCTTACAATAAAGAAAAGAAAGAATTAAGTAAGGTGAAATCAAGAAAGGTATTGAGAAGAATCATAAGAAGATATCTCTGACAAAGCTTAAGAAACAAATTGACAGAAAAGCTCTTAGAAGATATTTGATAGGAAGCCATCAGAAGATACACTCACAGCTTGAATCAAATTCACAGAACATCTTCTTATCTTCCTAAAAGAAATTTCTGTGATAAGAAAAAGCTCTCTGATTAAGTAAAAAGCTAATAGTGTTGTTACAGTAATAGTTCCAGAAGAATAACTCTTAACAACATTCATTAGAAGAAGCAGAGACTGTTTTAAAAAGATTATCTTAAAACATTACTAGGTATGCTCCTCATCATACATAATTACATGAAGAGCCAGTAATTATTTCACAAAGTCAAAAAAGTAAATTGAAAGGGAAACATACTACTGAATGTATTTCCTGCTGGAGAAGATACAAGTTTCAGAAGATAGAATCATCAGAAGATTGGACCAGTCAAACCAAGGAAAGAGAAAAAGTTGCACATAACAATGACAGCTGCTGCACTTCCAGCTGGTTGTTTGACTTGCTCTCCAAGGCTTGTCCAATGGCTATATTCCATATTACTTGGCTATAAAAAGAAGCTTCCTCCTCCAATTTTCACACACAACTGAACAAGCAGAAGAAGCATAAAAAATCTGTGAAATTACAATTCTACCTTTTGCAGAATTTCCACTTTTTACAAATCTTCATATTCTGAGTTAATTTAGTTAGGAAAGTGAGAATAGTGTGTGTTGGCTCAAGAATTTCAGCTGTATACTATTTTATTGTAAACCTTGAGCCTTTGTTCTTTGTATTTTTATCACACAAGTCTGTAACTCTAAAAAGGAGGTGATTTCTTTTGAGAGATAGATAGGTTAAATCAGCAAGAGTGAGGTGTGCCCTGCTATTGGCAGATATCAAATTGGTGAGCCTGTAGAGGCTGTAGAAGAATACTTGGAGAGCTTGCAGAGGCTGCAGAAGAATACTGGTTAAGCCTGGAGAGGCTGCAGAAGAACACTAGTTATGAGGAGCACCCAAGAAGTCATTGTATCAAGATTGATATAGTGGAAAATCCTACTAGGTGTAGGGACTGGATGTAGCGTCAAGGTTAAGAGGTGAAGCAGTATAAATATTGTGTGCAATCCTCTTATCCCTTAAACTATTTACTTCTGTTTGTGCATTTACATGATAACTGTCATAACATTTGCATGAAAATCTTTTAATTTATCTAATACCTAAGTAAGTTTTACCTTAACAAGGTTTAAGACAAGAGGAACCATATTTTCTGCATAATATAAACAGTACTCATATTGTGAGGATTAACCTTTGAACTTCTAATATCAGCCAAGTATTTAACTTGAGCAGAATTAAATATTAGAAGAAAATTGCAGAAATTTAAAGAGATCACAATTCAACCCCCTTCTTGTGATTGCAATATCTACTTCAAGTTGTTGATTTGACATGAAAATCTTGATGTTGGGTATGAGTAGTTCATCATAATGAGTTTAACATTTTTTGGAAGTTTATTGATTTTTCATGAATTTCATGGTGTTCTTGAGTGTGTTCTCGATGAAATTCATACCATGTTCATAATTGTGTCATGTTTAATTCATGTGAATGAGGGATGATGAGTATGGAGATGTTAGTGGGCTTAGGTGTCCCATTATGGTAAAGGTAAAAGTAAAAAATAAAAGTTATGTTAAAGTGAAAAGTAAAAAGCAAAATTTAAAAAGTAAAAAGTGGAAAGCAAGTTGTAAATTCAGGTAAAACCCTAAGTCAACCTAACACATGTTTATACATGATGGTAACATGCTAAAATGGACCCATGTGGGTTATATAAGACTTGAGCCACTATTTTGGGCCTATTTACTCATAAAATGTTAATAAAAACCCTATATAAACATAAAATCAAATAATTTTTCATGGTAACTTACTGGGCCTAAACCCATGTTGGGCCTTAACCTTAATCCAAATCATAAGTGATTAAGACTATAACCCAATTAATGAGCCCATCAGTTTAATTACTTAGGTTAATTAACTAATGTAATTAATTAAGACTAATTCTAATCACTTAAGTTAAAAATGACTAAGGATTACGTTAATGATGATTAAGACTCAAATAATTATGATTAACCTTAATCAAACATAATTAAGACTTAATCAAGGATTAAGAAGATGATTAAGAATTGAATAAGACTTAATTAATTATGATTAACCCTAATAAAATATAATTAAGACTTAATCAATGATTAAGAAGGTGATTAAAGATTAACACTTAATTCAGGATGAATTACCTTTAATTAATTAAGGACCAAACCTAAGTTTACCTAATTTATTAAGACTTGTTAAGCTTTTATGTAAGATAACAATTAATCAAAGGAGATTAAGTTAAGATAAGGTAAGAAAAACCTAGAGGTAAACTCAATACATGGAAATTAATTATACACTTAACCTTAACACATTATAACTCAAGTTACCTAGTTAATCATATTAAGAAGTGGATTCTATGAAGCATGAAACCCTATGACATAATACTTGAGTATGTGTGAGGTGAAATACATAAGACATATACAAAAGATTTAGTATGTTATGAGATATGTGGAACTAAATCTCAAGTGTGAGAACAATTGAACGTAACCTACCTTAAAAGCTTATGAACAACACTCTATGACTGCATAAGATTTGTGATCCTAGAAAGAGTGTGTGGCTTGACCCAAGGCATGGGTGAGTTCTTGGAGGGAACTGAGATTGAATCTGTTGTGATACTACAGTGGATGGCCGTGAGTAAGATTCAGGGTTACTATGCCAATGAGGCAGAGGGTGTTGTTGTTTGATAAATAAATCTCATAGTGACGTCTAAGGCAGTGGGCCTTGTGATGGGATGGGAAGCTACAAGTGGTATCTTGCGAAATGGAGGAGAAGGCTGGGAGTGATACCAGGTGGGTACATTCACTTGTCCTTGAGGGTATGGACTGCGGTCGAGTAAAAACTCTAAGTGGCATGGGTTGGGCCCATGTAGGCCAGAGTTTCCTCAATATGGTTGGGTCACCCTAATGAGACTCTGACCATTATCATGATCAGTGGAGATATTCCGAAAGTTAATGTTTTGGCTGATCAACCAGTGAAATCATGATTATTATTTTAGAGCAGTGGCTCTATGTACCAGTGTTAGTACATACTCTAACTCCTGATCGCTTCCTATGGCAATGTTGTTGTGCATTGTGGACGGTAAAGTTACCCTGGGTCATCATGCATTGCATGGTACATGTTAGTTATGAGAAATGTTGGAGGATGATATGGCTACTTGCATTGCATGAGCATATTCGCATAATTTTATGATGTTATGATTATCTATGTGAATGATTGGGTATGCTATTATATGAATTGTGTGAATCCCCGCATATGTTTACTTTAGTCATTATATCCTACACCAGTGAGTTTGTGTAAAGTGTTTTCACTCTCCTTTCTTTGTTTGTTGTTTGGTTGTGTCTTTTATTCTATGTCGTTTAGCTTATTTTGGAGATGGATCCGATGAACTCCATGAGAGTGCAGCTGAGGTGGGTTCGGGGCGGAACCTGGCAGGTCACTGACGTGCCTAGGGGGTGAGTCTACACCGAGCCGCTCCAAGTTTCAATGACTCATCTCGGTCTTCCACAGAGTCAACCTGTCATTTTACTATCCCCATGACGTTGGAGTTTCAGACAAAGCCAAGAATAGTTAGGCATACTAATTTTCATTGTTTGCGTCCTCGTCCAGTTTCATCTGTTTCTTTGAGTCTAGTTGTGTTCAACTCTGAGTTCTGTGACCTCCACTTTCTATTTTGTTTTTGGGTCATTAGCATATTATTTTCACTACTAGAACTCATGGTTTATTTAGGTGTATGTAATTCTAATGAGTACCTTGAATTTTGGGGATGTATTCCTAGCTATTTACTTTATCTTTTATGATGATGGTGGTTTCACATGATTTGATGTTTGGTTTATATTTCTGCATTATGTAACGTCCTAATTTTTGGATTCAAGAATAATATTTGTTGGAAGCACTATTCCCAAATTTATGAAATTACTTCGCGCAATTATCGATATCGACATACAACCATACACATTAATTGCTTAGGTAATCCAACGTTACTTAAGCCTCAAAATAAATACATATGTTCAATAATCAAGGTAAATTGCCAACAAGTGGCTCAACATGTCATAATACATAAATAGATGAGCATGGTTGGGATACTATTATACATGTGCTTTGAAAGAGTAGAAGGAAACCCCTTAGGGCTACACATGTACCATGATATCCCATAAAAGAATACATCAAAAGTATTGCCTATATGAAAAATATGAATAAATCAATATAAAATGAGGCCAAGGCATAGCCCACCCATAAGCCCCCAAACTAGAAATGTGCAAATCTAGATAAAAGCCACAATGTGTGGTGAGACTAAAGTCCCAGTGAGTGAGATTAAAAACATGCAGTGTGGGAATTCAAGCAAATGATATGCAACAATATATAGTAACCTCAATCAAGCCATAAGTCATTCACAATAACAATCAATGTAAAGTTAGTCCTCAAGTGTTTAACCCAACACCCTAGGGGTCTTTCCACTTAACATGAGGCTAGACCTGAGCTCAAACTAACAGGAACCGTCGTTCCTGAAGGCCATAAAGATTTTGCCATTAATTCCTCATAGATTTAACAACCATGAATTCATTACGATCTTGTCATGAAATACCTCATTTTTCCTCTTGGCTATAAGCCCATGAAAATCCTCTCGGCAAAAGGTCCATTGTTTCGGATCAAAAATGGGAAGATAGGGATTGAGATTAATGGGTTCTATTTCTAAAGGAAACATAATTGCAAGAAATGGGATTTTATTCATGTTCCCCCTTGCCTTTGGTTGCCCCCTGGTTCTTATATAGTGCACCAAACTGTTAGAACCACAAGAAACACTAGAAGGGGGGTTGAATAGTGTTTTAAGCTTTTGATTGTTTTTGGAAATCTTTAATTTAAATCATGAAGATGGGCAACGTTCAAAACAAGTCTTAAGATCAGAGATAGTTGAAACGTGCGGAAGATAAGAAAAAGAGAGTTTCTTCTAAAGTTTAAGATTGTTTTAAACAAAGGCTTCTCAAAGTATCTTCTGAAGATTATTACAAAGAGTATTTTCAGAACGGTTTCTGAAATACTTCAGACGACTAGAGGTTGTCTGAAGTCTGTTCCTGATTTCTGAACTGATCTTTTTCCAGACTCACTTCAGAGAATTTATTTCAGAAGTTCTTCAAGGAACATTCTTTGTAATGCTTCAAATGATATAAGAGACATATCATGTTTTGTTCATATGAAAGATCATTTTATTGAAATAGTTGTGTTAAGTTTATTATAAAAAATACTTTTTAAACCCCAACATAAATATGAAAACTGGAAATAAAGAGATTAAGGGAAAGAGAACTTAGGCACATAATTTATCGTGGTTCACCCACAAACCCGTGAGCTACATCCAGTCCCAGAGGCAAACCACCACTGGATTTTCCACTATCTGAATCCACAGATACAAGTATTATTCATAGCCTCTTCAGGCCAACACAAGTATTACTTTGTTTTCAACTACCTCTCCAAGCAACTCAATGAGTATTCTTTGCTTATCAATTGCCTCTCCAGGCAACTCAATGAGTATTCTTTGCTTATCAACTGCCTCTCCAGGCAACTCAATGAGTATTCTTTGCTTATCAACTGCCTCTCCAGGCACAATAAGTATTCTTTTCTGTCAAGCCTCTTCAGGCTCTACAACAAGTATTCTTTTCTGTCAAGCCTCTTTAGTCTCTACAACAAGTATTCTTTTCTGTCAAGCCTCTTCAGGCTCTACAACAAGTATTCTTTTCTGTCAAGCCTCTTTGGGCTCTACAACAAGTATTCTTTCTTGTCAAGCCTCTTCAGGCTCTACAACAAGTATTCTTTTCTGTCAAGCCTCTTCAGGCTCTACAACAAGTATTCTTTCTTCCACCAAGCCACTCCAGGCTCTCAAACACTTATCCAAGTGTAGAGTATTCTTTCTTCCACCAAGCCTCTCCAGGCTCTCAGACACATAAAGTGTTTACAAATTAAACTAAGTTTAAGTTTCCACGAAACATAAACTTAATCTTTTCCTGTACTAGAGGTTAACTGAGTACTACTCAAGATACAATGAATGAATTCTAAGTACAAGGTTAAGACAGTGATACAAGTGTATAGGTTTAAGTACAATCCCTGTCTCTGATATGAGGAATAACATCCTCTGAGAATTGGCTAGGTAGATACTGACTTTAAGCTCCAGCCTTGTTCTCCAGCCATTGGTTTCCATGGGCTACATTCTCACCCGTATCATTGGAAAAACCAAGGCATACTTGCAGCTTCAAACCATTCTTGGTTCATATGAGATTAAGCACAGCCTGGTTGGTTGTTCAACTGAACAACTACAATTTTGACTAACTGATCAATAGATCAGCAACATGGTTGATTCAAGTAAGCATGGTCAACAACCAATGAGGTTTTTTTGATACATCTTGATCAACTGATTGAACCAAGTGAATGAGTTCAACATTACTTCAAATTCTTCCTTGAGGCTATTTATATGTTCTGTTGGAATATAGCCGTTTGAAGATGATTCACAATACCGTTGAGATGTTGATGATGTGGCTCATATAGCCGTTATGTAATAGTGTCTCAAACGGTTGCTTCTTCTTAAGCAAATAAGTGTTCAGACAGTCATGTTCTGACACTTCTGTAGATGAGCTCTTTAGAGAGATTTTCTTGATATTATTTTGCATGTTCTCTCTCTTGATATCCTTTTGCTTTTCTTCAGCTATCTTGTGATTTCTTCTGCGTTCCTTCAGCTGACTTCTGATTTCCTCTGCTTTTCTTAGGAGTGTATATGAGGAGGTATCCGTTGGATTTGTCCTTTTGCTTATTTTGTATATGCTCCTTTTCTGTTTGCTTCCTGAAACCATTTCTTCTTTCTTCTTTGAGTGAGGTGTCTTGTCAGATAGCTGTTGTTGCAGTTTCTTCTTTGAATAAAGATATATGATATTATAGTCGTTGTATCATATAGTCTTAGCTTCTGTATTGATTTCTTCAATGTTGAAATTTGTTCCATGCACTTAGAGAGCTTATATGTTCAGATAATTGATTTCTTCACATATACTCAAATGCTTGCTTTTATCTCATTGTAATTTTATCAGCTTCAACATGTGCTCATCTTATATAATTGTTTCAAGCTTATGTTAATTCTCCAGCTTGAGATGCTTTCAATAAGCTCTTTTCTTCAGATAATATATTTCTTCTTTTCTTCAGACGATTGTTGCTCTGTTCTTCTTTGCATTTTCTTCTTCTGAGATATAGATGAATAAAGATGTTGAATTTTAATATGTTTTATTCAAACATCTTTCTGGTTGCTTTTACTCAGTCTTCTGATCAGTTCTGGGCAGCCAACAGGTACAGGTGCAGGTGCAGTAGGTCTGCGCACACAAAAATGCCTTTTGTTGCAGGTGCACCAGGCGTTGCAGAAAGTCTTTGCAGAGTTTCCTTATTTGTGCAAGACTTTGATCGAGGCATAAAAGCATGTTTAGCTTTTATACTGAAATAAGTGTACTCCATTTTGGTAGAGTGTGCTTTACACTTTAGCAACGTCTTCAAGAGATCAATTCTTGATTCTGTTTGTAGACTTCTTCAGATAGTCTTCACGTCTTCAGATGGTCTTCACGTCTTTAGATGGTCTTCACGTCTTCAGACAGTCTTCACGTCTTCAGACGGCTTGCGCACTTCAGACAGCTTCAGCACTTCAGACGAGTTGCATTCTTCAAACAGCTTCTATGCTTCAGACGAGTTGCTTACTTCAGACAGCTTCTTTATATTAAATCCTGCATTTGTTCTTCTGATCCTGATCTTCTGATTCTAATTTTGTTCATCAAATCTTCTTCTTCTTCTGATAAATATTTCATCCTGAAACACAATCAACAAACCAATACCTTTCTCAGTAGAATCTGTTTATATAATCTTATTTGTTCTTATTATGTTCTATATAATCTTATTTTTTAATATTATGTTCTTATATAATCTTATTTGTTAATCATTAAAACTAAAGGATATTAAGTCTTTGAGTCAAGTTTGAATTCTCAAACTAATTAATAGACTTCACACAAACTTGGGGTCCAAGGCTCCTTTACATTTGATGATTATTTATTTAATTATACAATTTGCATAAAAAATACGCCTTTCCGCCTTCTGCTTGTTCTGTTGTCTTATTTTCCTCTTTCGTGTCACTGCTAGTCAGCTTTCCTAGAGGTAAAGCGATACCTCCATTTTAGTATAAAACACTGCCTTCAGACGCGCTGCATGCGTCTGCCACCTAGTTGCTTATGTTGGCTTCCTTACTGACAGTGCACCAGGGTGTCTGACAGCGTACCAGAGTGCCTTTGCTTTATTAGTTTTTCTTCTATATTGATTTTCTGAAAACCAATCCACAACATTTGCCCTCTTGCACATACAATATGCAATACTATAATGTGCAGTCCGTTTTTAGGGATTGGTTTATCAAGTGCTTCATTTAGTCATGTGCATATCTCCTATTGGTGGAGTGTCAGTTTGATGGATGAACGTGTAACCCTTTTCTTTTCTTGCATACGTGCATTACATGCTTGAATTTGTAGGCCTTGTCTTCCACACGTGGTGCCCTGCATGTCTTCCTTGCTCCTGCTACGCATCATTGCATGTCTTGATTGGGTAAGCCTACTGCTTAGAAGCTTCTTCTTTTCTTTTGTGCTTATGGGCCATTACTTTGCCCTCTGAGTGTACTTTTGAGATCATCACTTAGTTCTTTCTCACTCTTCTCTACTTCTTTCACTATGGTCTGTTCTCGTCCTTCTCTTACCGAGGCCGCCTCTTTGATACTTCCATGCTCTCTCCTGGAGACATTTCATTTTCTTCTTCCATTACCTTTTCTTCCATACAACGTTATGACGCTTTGCTTCGCTACCCAATTTCAGAGGCGCCTTCTTTGGAGTTGGGTTCTTCTTTCTTGCGCTCTCACATCATTACGGAGGAATTTCCCTGGTCGTTTATTTGTTTTGTTAATAAATCTTCTCATCCCAATGGTTGGGCTGAATGGGTGGATCACGTTTTTACCACGAATAAGCCTTTCGTTGTTGTTCTTTCTCAAGTAGGAATTGCGGAAGCTATCAAGATTTCTCCTCACCTTGGCAGATGTGGCTGTTTTACTGAAATTGCCCATGTTGGGGATTTTGATCTCTCTGCTACTGTTTTAGAGCGTCACATTGCAGAAATATCCATGGCTTTGAAGATTGCTATGGCGGAAAGCGTCAAACATTCCCGTAAAAAAACTTGCTCTCGGGCGTGCACAGCAAGTTGACACTGGGTCTCCTTCTACTGTGAGGATGCGTCTTCCCAAAGGGGCACTTTCTCAAGATACTCCTCCTCCCCCGAAAGGAAAAAAGCATGCTTAAAGAGTCTATGAAATACACATATGCTTCTTCGATTCGCTTCTTCTTTGGAGATTTTCCTACCGGTGAGCGTTTTGAAACTGGCCCTGATCATCCTCAACCCCTAGAGCGGGCTGCTTTTATTGCATTCTGGTTGTTCTAGGTACATCTTCCATGGTCTTCCTTGGGAGTCTATGAGCCCTGTTGTTTACCTTAGCGTTTTTGTTGGCTGAAGGTGTACGCCTCCCTTTGGCTTTGTTTTACTTGGGTAGCCTCATATGGGCGTTTTTCTATTAATTTATGTGTTTCGTTTATTCAAATGTTCCTATACGAGAGGTTTCCAAATTATGGTCCAGTCAGGCTCATTCCATGGCCTCCTTCTGGAGATGACTCACCTCCAGAGTACCGCGTTCAAGGTTGGTCCCTAGGGCGTCCTCGTCAACTCTTGGTAAATTTGATTGATGATGAATGTTCCTTTGTATTTCGTTCATACACTTCTTCGTTTTTTCTTGGTGTTGAAAGGATGAATAGAATGTATATGGAGCTCACCTTCTCCACCCAAAACAACAAAGGGCCTCGGATAAAAGGCGTCTTTTATTTTCTGGCTGTTGTGCATTCGCCCTCGTGTTCTACCGGGCTTTATTGTAACTGACACAGTGGTTCTTACTGGTGGTGCTCTGTTTCCCTTTGCCTATCGTCCTGATCGGGTTTGCCGCCAATTTGGTTTGGACCAGCCTCTTCTTTAATTAGACTTAGACTCGTGGCTTCTTCATGAAGCTATGCAAATTGTCCTCTTTGTAGAGCGTCAGAGTCTTCCTCCTTTTGACCTTACCCTGTTTATACCTTCTGGGCGTGTGGGGCGCGTTCTTGATGAGTGGATTGTTTATCAACGGCGTCTTAAAGCCTCAATAATCTTCTTTGAAGGTGTGAAGCCTGTTTCTCCTCCACATAAGATTCTTATAATGTACAAAGATCCTTATTATGTGACTTCTATTGCCATCGATCAAGACAAATCTGGTGCGTGTTTTATTGTTCTTATTGTTTTTCCCTTTTGCTTCGCTCTGCTTTCTTTGTAATGGCTTTGAGGGGGAATGGCTTGATGAGCTGTTGAGGGCATTTAACCAAAATATCCATCTTGCTGCTTTTGAAGATTTGAACAAGATTTTTGAGGCCATAAAGGCGCTGCAATCCAAAATTGACAAGGAGAAGGCTACACTTGCCCTTTATGAATCAGAATTATCTCAATTATAGAAGACGCTCAAGCAAGTTTGAATGTGATGTTTTCTTTTTAATTTATTCACTATGTGCTTCTTGATCGATACTTTGTAAGTTTACTTCTCAAGTTCTACACTTTGACAGACGGTATGACATCATTTTGATGCTAATCATGAAATATGCATCATACAAGTAATCATAATTTTGAAGTAATGCAGCATATCAAGCTATGAGCGTATCTCTTTAAGTTGGTATAAGTTTATGTTGTCATTGTAAAGCGTAAGGGTGTCTCACATTTCTTGGGAAAAGTATGCCCCGTATTTACTAATAAATATGTATAGATAATAGCCTACCTTCAGGTATTATGGTATTAAGTGTATGCACTTGAAATTTGTGCTTTAAACGTGTTTTGTTTTTTGTTTGTGTTTAGTGATTTGCTTTCCCCCCTTATGGGGGGTATCTTTAAGATTCTTCATAGCTAGGCGTGCTAGATTTTAAGTACCTTTGGAAAGGGTACGCCCGCAATTCCCTTTCGAAGCTTTTCACTTAAATCCGCTTCATAGCTAGGCGTTCTAGATTTTAAGTGCCTTTGGAGAGGGTACGCCCGCAATTCCCTCTCGAGGTTCTTCACTTAAATCCGCTTTGTAGCTAGGCATGCTAGACTCTCAAGCACTTTTGAGGAAAAGACGCCCGCAACCCTTTCCCTAGTCTTTCGCTTGCGTCTGCGATATTTTGTTTATAGGTCTTTGGGCATTTTTGCTTAAGGAATTCACTCTTTGTTTGAGATTTCATTCAGTTTTTTCTTCATTATTTTCATTTCTATCATTATTTTCTCATTTCATAATAATTTTTTCTTTTTAGATGATGCTATGTGCAGATGCATTCGTAAATGCGCAAGTATCTAAACCATGACTATGACCAAACAATTTCAACTATAAATTAGGATTTTTCTATATAAGTATATGACAATGCTGTAACAACCTCTCAATGTTAATATATAAATGTGCGCGTATGTAAACATTATATTTGTTTTACTAACCTGGAGGGGACGCCCTTTCTCATATGAGCATTCTGCTTCTTTGAACATGTATTCCTCACGCGGTTTGTGGAGCATCCTTCAGTTTTTTTTTCTTTTTTTTTTGCGTTGGGGCTTCCGTTCCTTGGGCGCCATGCTTATTGGGTGCATTACTCTGTGCTTTGTCGCCTTAGTATCCTTCGTCCAACTTTTCTTTTATTTTTGTTAGCATTTTTGAATCTTCCTAGGGACACGTTGCTAGGAGTCTCCAAGTTTCTTCATCCTCTTTCTCTTCTCTCTCTTTTCTTGAGCCAAACGCCCTGGGCTTTATGAGCCCTCCTCAAAAGCTTGCCATCCATGGCATTCGACGTCTTTGTGTCGGGCTGTTTTTCTATTTGGACTCTACTCCTTCGTTCTGATGAGTGACTTTTAACACACTGATTACTACGTTTCAGGTCCCTGCCCTTCGTACTGCTTCTCCTTTGGATCTATTTCATACAATGGTTCTCTTCTTTCTTTACGCGTAGTTTACCCTCTTGCCCCCTAGCAGGAGGGCGTACTCCTTTCTTCGTTACTCGGACGTCTCCTTTCGTGACTGAATGCATTGGTCTTTCCAATCCTGATTTTTTTTCTTGTATATATACTTCAAACGCTTTTTTTTGCCTCACAACAGCTCTTTGCATTGGCACGTTGGGTATCTCTGCCCCCTGTATGAGGGCGTATTCCCTTCTTTTGGTATCTGAGAAGTTTTTCTCCATAACTGATGTGTATGTATTTTTTTTTCTTTTTTGACTTTCTACTCATTGCAACCATGCTTCCCCAGTGGAGTCGCCAAATGTTTCGGATCAAAAATGGGAAAATAGGGATTGGGATTAATGGGTTCTATTTCTAAAGAAAACATAATTGCAAGAAATGGGATTTTATTCATGTTCCCCCTTGCCTCTGGTTGCCCCCTGGTTCTTATATAGTGCACCAAACTTGGGGTCCAAGGCTCCTTTACATTGGATGCTTATTTATTTAATTATACAATTTGCATAAACAATACGCCTTTCCGCCTGCTGCTTTCATGCCTTCTGCTTGTGCTGTTGTCTTATTTTCCTCTTTCATGTCACTGCTAGTCAGCTTTCCCTAGAGGTAAAGCAGTACCTCCATTTTAGTATAAAACACTGCCTTCTGACGCGCTGCTTGCGCCTGCCACCTGGTTGCTTATGCTGGCTTCCTTACTGACAGCGTACCAGGGTGTCTGACAGCGTACCGGAGTGCCTTTGCTTTATTGGTTTTTCTTCTATATTGATTTTCTAAAAACCAATCCACAACATCCATGAAAAATCCTTTTTACATAATTCGGGTTTGAGAACATGATACATGAGTTGGAATGCATGAACATGAGTATAAACATGAACACACTACCATACCAAGGCCTAAACATCATCATATTAGTTTCAAGCAAACCCTAACGTCCAAACCTAGAGTTTATGAATGAAAGTGAGAGGGTGAACCACACTCACCTCAAGAGTAGAATGAAAGGGTTGGAAAGGTCAGGGATGGATCTCCTAAGCTCTCTTCTCCTTAGGGACTTCAAATCAACCTCTTCCTCTTCCTTCTCCTCTGCTGGGGCACGAGCTAAGAGAGAAAATAGCTTTAGAATGGGTCAAATGACCCTAAGAATCTGTTTTTAAAAACTTAGTTCGCGAACTCTCGCTCAAGTGAGAATTTCTCGCTTGAGCGAGACTCTTAAAAATTCTCTTCTGACGCATCCTCACTCAAGCGAAAATACTCCAAAGAGAACCCCCTCTCTGGACATTTCTCGCTTAAGTGAGGACTGATCTTCGCTTGAGCAAGGCATTGTTCGCTTAAACGAAAAACATCCAGAGAGCACCCCCTAGCCCTACCCCATTCTCGCGGGAGTGAGACAACTCTCGCTTGAGTGAGAAAACTATAACTAAGTTTTCACATTTTACCTGAGATTCTCGCTTAAGCGAGGGGATTCTCGCCTGAGTGAAAATGCTCCAGAATGGACATTCCATATTTCCATTCCTAACAGTTTTCACCAACTTTTACCCCCATTTTCCTAGTCTTTTTAGAAAAATTCCTTCCTATTCCTATCTGAATTATGAAATTGACTTATCGAATTTGGATGTTACAGGTTATGTTAGTAATTTCGCGTTTTACAAGAGTGGTTCATAAGGAAAGAATATTTTATAATTTTAAAATGAAGTTAGAAATGTTGTAGGTTAATATTAAACTGCAATGTATTATTAACTCCTAAAAATAAATTCGCATTTTTACCAACTCACATTTAAGTTTCCGTTTTTCACGTCCAACTCATGTGATGTTCTTAGTGGTAACTAGGGATGTCAAAAAAGAGAAAGAAGAAATAAATATTTCATTAAGAAAAGAAGAAAATAATCATTCCTTGAGGATTCACAACTAAAGTTTACACCTTTGCTGAAAAATACATCCTTATTTCACAATTAACTATAAAACACTGTCAAAACCTAGAAAGGTAAAAGCTTTTCATGTTTAATCAAAAGAAAAGAGACAAAAATTTAATATTTCATTAAAAATAGAAAATACAAGCCCATAAAATGTTCCTTGAGTGCTTTGCTTATGCACAAAATTCAGATCGTCTTTGTTCTGTCCACTGTGGCCACCATTGTCCTGGTCGCATGCACCACTTCCTAACTACCGTAAGCCATATGCTCTCTGCCCCCACCACCACTTGAAAAACAGAAGGAAAAGTGAGAAGAGAATGGACAGAAAAAAAAAACATAAACACAGAAAAAATGTGAATAGAGTACAAAGAAAAGGAAGGAGGAAAAGAAGTTAGACCCTTCGCCAGTCGCAACCCCAATGTCAGCAGCCACCACCGTCGCCGTGAGCACCACCACTCAGTTATCGTATGCCATTCACTTTCGTCCTCCATGGAAGCGTCACCTGAAAAATAGAAGGAAAAGATCAGAGAAAGCATGACCAGAAGAAGAAAATGAGAGAGAAGAGAGAAGGATAAATGGGAGACAAGGAGAGGTTGAGAAATGAATAGTGGCTATGATTTACAAATGGGAGAAAATGTTTTCATTTTTGTTATATAGTGCAAGACTTGAAGGCTAAAGCCCATTACCCCCAATTGTGTTTCACATTTTAAAAGGGGCATTCGGTCGGTATCAGGTTCCGACAGTGAGCATTTTTCTGAATCGCACCCGACCATATTTTGCACCCGCTCATAACGAATTTTTTAATTCGTGGTACTCGATTACCTACCCGCACCTGCCCGTTTGACTGAATTTTTTGCCGAGTTGTTCGGTTTCGGACTGGGTTTCGAGTTTTTGCCCAGCCCTAGTGAATATAACACATTGGAATAACTATATACATATAGCTTAACTACAATGCTACCCGCTAACAAACTAACAAAACATTATTTGTACAAAACTAACAAACTAAAGTTTCTATATCGGGTAACAATATATATAGGATTTAATTGATATCACTATCAGTGTAAAAAGTATTTATACAGATATCCAATGGTGTGCCGCCACATAATTTAATGAATATGACGCCTCATGTGTCGTTAAATTCAATAAATGATGTGGCAGCAGATCATTGAATGTCTGTGTAAAATTTTTTTACACTGACAGTGTATATATATTAAACTCATATATATATGTATGTGAAATGTTCAAACATAGAGTGTGTTTGGTAAAACTAGCTGAAAAACTAGCTGAAAGCTAAAAAGCTTGCTGAAAGCTTAAAGTTAGCTGGAAGCTGAAAAACTATTGAATGTATTTGGTAAAACTAGTTGAAAATGGTAAAATGACATTTAAGAACAACATTAATTATTAAATAATGATAAGTGGGGGTGGTTGAGGGCTAAAAGCAACCCCAAGTAGCTTTTTAAGAAAAGCTTGTAGCTACCTAAAAAAGTTATCTTCTCAAACACTGCTGAAATGGTTTCAGCTACTATTTTCCCAAAAAAAATAGGTTTTAAACACTTATTTTAGAAATTTGTATAACTTTCAGACTTTTTATTTTGGTAAATGAAAGGGGCTAAAAGCCCAAGAACAACCGAAAACTATCTATCTCTAGAAAATGTTACAGCAGACGCATCTAAAAAAAGTTAAGTACAAAAAAGCTAGAACAATGTTAAACACATGTAATCCTTGACATAAAGAATGACCATGATTAGCCAATGCATGTGCACATGAGTTTGCCTTACGAAAGACATGAACCACCTTATCTATACTAATATATAAAGACGGTGTCTTTTTTGGTATCCACATTTTATTTTCAATTATACCCTTAATTTATTTTAAAATTACTTTAAAAATTTACGATTTAAATGATAAGGATAATATTTTAAATTTAAATTAAGAAATATATTTTAAATTTAAATTAAGAAATATGGATTAAAATTAGAATAGGAAAAAATGGAATTAATGAGGATTTGAATTTGAATTGTAAAAATAAGGATTATTGTTAAAAAAGTTATCATTAAAAAAACAGAATTCAATATATCATCCAAATCTAAAAAAGGATTTGAATTATTAATCTATATTTTTTAAAATTACTTTAAAAATTTACAACTTAAATAATAAGGATAATATTTTAAATTTAAATTAAGAAATAGGGATTAAAATTAGAATAAGAAAAACTAGAATCAATCGGGATTTGAATTTGAATTGTAAAAATAAGGATCAGTGTTAAAAAAAGTTATCATTTAAAAAACAGAATTCAGTAGTGTCATCCAAATCTAAAGAAGGATTTGAATTTGAATTATTAATCTATACTTTTCAAAATTACTTTAAAAATTCATGACTTAAATGATAAGGATAATATTTTAAATTTAAATTAAGAAATATGGATTAAAATTAGAATAGAAAAAATAGAATCTCAATCCAAAAAAAAATAGAATCAATCAAGATTTGAATTTGAATTGTAAAAATAAGGATTATTGTTAAAAAAGTTATCATTAAAAAAACAGAATTCAATGTATCATCTAAATTTAAAAAAAGATTTGAATTTGAATTATTAATATATACTCTTTAAAATTACTTTAAAATTCACGAGTTAAATTATAAGGATAATATTTTAAATTTATTTTTTTTGTTAAGCAAAGAGAAATATTAAAAAAGCAGTAAAGGGGTACTCCAAGCCTCCAACCCATACAACATTACAAGATACAAAGAAATAAACCCAACCACACTAAAATAGGAAAAAATATAATCAATCAGGATTTGAATTTGAATTGTAAAAATAAAGATTAGTGTTAAAAAAGTTATCATTAAAAAAATCAGAATTCAATATGTCATCCAAATTAAAGAAGGATTTGAATTTAAAGTATTTAAAAAAATAAATAAACAAATTTTACATTTTTTCTCAAAAAAATATGGATAAATACTGCCGTGCCTGTCTTTCCGCTAGTATCAATAAAAGAAGTCGGAGCTGTCTTGATATCTTGGACAATTGAAGAACAAGGATGCTAAAATACCCAAACAGGTCGATAACTCGAATTGACAGTTATAGGCATATAAAACACCTTTATATATTAAAGTGGACCACAAAAATTTATTTAAGATTTGACTGCAGGTGTATTATTTATAAGTATGACCCTATATATCCCATGCTTATTGCACAACGAATTAATATTGAGTAAACTAGCACTTAGGTCTTTGACTTTGTGGGTGTCGTGCAATTAGGTCACTGACTTTGCTAAATTGATCCCGTAGTCCCTGACTTTAACCTCCGTAATGCACTTTAGCCCAAACGTTAAGTTTCTGTTAAATCCTTGCTGATGTGTCACTCAATAAGGACTAAAGTGCAAGATTTTTGACAATGTCAGGGACCAAACTGTATGGTGGTCCCTTATCTTCTTCTTCCCTCTTCTCTACAGAACTCTCATTCTTCTTCTTCGCTTTTCTCTTCTTCTTCGCTCCTTTTCTTCTTTATGCAAATTAGAGGGTTTGAAACAGAAGCCTTCAAGTTCTCCCATATGGTTTTCCTTTGCTTCAATCTCGGAGTTTCATAATTGTGTGATTTTAATCTCACGCAAATCTGCAATATTTATGTTGGATCATAACATTAAGCCTGAACATTTGAACAACAACTTTTGATATTTAAGAAAACAGTAACACAACTTCTAATGATATAGATAAGCTTGACAAGTGTGCAAATGATCAACCTTTCCAAGTAAATGAAATGATTACGGACACTACATTATTTTTTCTTTTGCAATAGTTAGATGCTAGAGTCTTTGAACCTGGAAAATAGCATATTAGACTTGCGTTTAATACACGTTTTTCATGTGGAATAAACCCTCCATGCTGCTACTTCGGATAAGTAGCTTAATAGTGTGATAAGGCTTCTAATATATCTGCAACTGCAATCCTTTGACTTAATAGTCACAGTGAGTATTGTTGGCTTTTTTTCATCCCTTTTTTAATCACATTGCTTCCTGCCAGGTCAAACAATAATTTTGAAATTTTCTCTAGCTTATGTGTAAGGTTGCTCGTGAAACCAATAAAGGGATATATACCATCAAGGTGATCCAACTAAAGCATTTGACGTAGGAGCAATCCTCTCCATACTGGTTATGAAATTTAAGATAGTTGTGCAGCTCTAATTCCTGGTTCTTATATTTCTTTTGATGACAATGAATGTTTTCATTATTGTTCAATTTTTTTAAGAAGCTCATAGCACAATTAGCAGTACAAACAAGTGGGCACTGCTAGCTTACCTCCAAAGTTGTAAGGAAGAGACTAGACAGAAGTCACATAATGGAAGATCAAATTTGTATCATAACAGTCATACTTGATTCAGAATAATAAATTATAATGTCATTTGCAGAGGTGAAAGACTTAAAACATAAAATATCAAAAGCTGTTGTTCAAATGTTCAGGCTTAATGTTATGATCCAACATAAATATTTACAGATTTGCGTGATATTAAAACCACAAAATTATGAAACTCCAAGATTGAAGCAAAGGAAAACTATATGGGAGAACTTGAAGGCTTCTGTTTTAAACCCTCTAATTTACATAAAGAAGAAAAAGAGCGAAGAAGAAGAGAAAAACGAAGAACAAGAATGAGAATTCTGCAGAGAAGAGGGAAGAAGAAGATAAGGGACCACCATGCAGTTTGGTCCCTGACATTGTCAAAAATCTTGCACTTTAGTCCTTATTGAGTGACACATCAGCAAGGATTTAACAGAAACTTAACGTTTGGACTAAAGTGCATGACGGAGGTTAAAGTCAGGGACTACGGGATCAATTTAGCAAAGTCAGGGACCTAATTGCACGACGCCCACAAAGTCATGGACCTAAGTGCTAGTTTACTCAAAAAAAAATGGAAAAAAAATTATGTCTTCATCTAATTCATGTTTTTATCAGATGATAAATAACACTAAACTTTTTTTTTTTAATTTTTCCCTTTTTATTTAAAGCACATCATCAATCATCAATTCATCATCATTATTCTGACATTTTTATGAAAAATATTGTTTTTCACAAAATGGACCCTTGAATTTAATACAAGAGTTACCCACTTGTATATTTCCATACTTACAGCGCAAATAACTCTGAACTTGCACGAGATTACGTTAATCACAAAATGCAGTATGAATGGTGGGGCTTTTAGCAACTAGAGAGAATGGGAGTTGCAGAATAAAAAACAAGTCCTTTAATTTTTTTTTTTATTATTACATGAAAATGTAAGAAGTATTTTGGTTAACAAAAAATGAAGAGTTTTTGTTGAGTGGAACATAAGATTGTAATTCCATCAAAAAGATATACCGCACTTCACCTCCAAACCTTTTTTAGTTTAAGAATACTGCTGTACATGAATTTGCAAGATGGTATGAACCATGCTGACCTTGGAACTGTTTCTGGCACATGATGGAAAATCCTTGACCGAATCTATAAATTCGAGAATGACACCTGAATTTTGTTGTGAGCAATGGAGTCTCCAAATCAGAATCTCCCAGGAACCTTCTATTTCTTCTAGCTGCTAAAGCTGAACCTTTCTGATCAGTGGAACTTACAGATGGGAGGTGTAAGAGACAGAAAGGAGCACCAGTATGTGGCTTTTGGTAAATTTTTTCCGAGCTTGTATATTGTATATTATCCTCTTTCTCTATGGAATTGGTCATCTGCTTGGTGTTTACAATCCTCAGTAATGTATTTGCCTCTTCTGTTAATCCAGCAAAACTCCAAGCTTCTGCAACAAGCAAGATTGTGGATTTCTTGGGTTGAATATGAAACTCTTCCATTATTTGGACTATTCTTTCTGCTTTCCATGGCTCTTTTGCTTCTGCATATCCCCATATTAGGGTCTCAAAAGTTTTCAAATTTGGAGAAATCCCAAATTCAACCATCTTGTCAAAGACCCTGATAGCACTGTCCATTCTGCCAGCACTGCACCATCCACTTATGACAGTTGTAAATATAACAACATTTGGGTGGACACCTGATTCAATCATGGCAGTTAGCAGTTCTTCAGCTTTTTCTATTTCTTGTGCTCGCACATAACCTTTTGCAAGAATACTATAAGCATGTACGTCTGGCTTTACACCAGATTTCAACATGTTATTGTAGATTTCCTTGCATTTTTCCAGGAATCCAGCTTGGCTCCATGCATTCATTATAGTACTATATGTTACCACATCTGGTTGGATCTGAAATTCTTCCATCAACTTTAAAACCTATATATGGATGGATGTTCACCAACATGAGTTACAAGGAGGAATGCCTACATATCATAAATTAAACTGAAGAGACTGTTATCCCCTATGCCAAGCAAATTAAAGGAGTGATAACTTGAGGTTTTCCTCTTTCAGCCAAAAAGTGGTTAATTGCATGACATTTGGCACACACCTCAGAACAAGAAGATTTGAGAAACCAAAGGCATAAAGCAATAAATCCAAACTATTTCTAGTCCTTTGAACGGTTATAACTCAACTCCTTTACCATATAGCAGATTGCAAGCAAAAATGACAAACTGATTCTAAAACTGTCTAATCAAGAGCCAATTTAAGGGCACTAAGAAGATGGAGACATGTTTATATACTGGAATATGGATGGAAACCTTGCAAGTGGTAAATTCCAAGAGTCCAACCCAAAACGTTGCACTCTACAGTCTACAATATTCAATATACCAATGGAGTTGCTAATTGTCTTTTACCATTGCTACTTGCTTTACTTTATATTGATTATACCATGAATGTCAAGAGGGTATGAAGTAAAGATGTCCATGATTGATACTATGTTGAATGCGTCTAAAATTGCAATCAATAATCAACAGGCCTTTCTGTCACAAACAGATCCAAAGCAAGTAAGTTTAACAAGGAAAGAAGTTCAGACCAACAATCATAGGTTCAAGCTTACCTCATCAACACCATCTCTATCCATTCTATCCACAAAACCATTAACCAGGGAATTGAATACAATTAGATTAGGCTGCAACCTCAGATCCTTCATCCTGTATACAAACTGTAAGGCTTCCTTTATTTTACCTTCTCTACAATATCCGATCATGATGATGGTGCAAGTTCTCTCATTGGGTTCCAAGCCATTCCTCTGCATCTCTAAGATCATTGCTTCAGCCTGAGAAGTCTCTCCATTCTGAGCATAAGCTGTTGCTATGGTGTTGAAAGTAACGACATCTGGTTGTGTTCCAGAAGCAGACATCTTGTAAACCACATTCAATGCCTCAGACATGTTCTGCAGTTTACACAATGCTCTGACAAGCATATTATATGTCTTGAGATTGGGTTTCATTTTTCCCTCTGTTGACATCAGGTTTAGCAACTTCATTGACTCATGAGGCTTACCTGCAATCCCATATCCTTTTATCAATGTGTTATAAGTGGTAATGCTAGGTTTTAGTCCAATTTCTTTCATTTTCTGAACAGTTTTCTCTGCATCCTCCATGTTCCCAGATTCAGCAAATGCATTTATAAGAGCATTAAAAAATATTGAGTCAGGTTTCATTTGTTTTTCTTCCACTTGTGAGACAATGGAATGTATAGGCTTGAAGCACTTCTGAATGGTCAAGGCATTTAACAGGGATGTATATGTTACTAAAGATGGCTGGTGACCTCCTTCAATCAATTTTTCAAAAATCACATTAGCTCCCTGGGGTTTTCCACTTTCGATCAGAATATTCATTAATTTTGTTCTTGAGCGTACAATTCGGCAACTATTTGTACACATGCAGAAACTGCAGCCGGGTTGACTTCCTGAATTCTTAGCATTTGCAGTTTCATTGATTTGATTCTTGCCATTCCCCTATCAAATTATATATCAAAAGATAATAAATTTTGAGCAGTACTAACTTTTCCAGAACTTCATGTAAACTAGATTTATATGTTTTATATAACAATAGGCACACAATTACTCATAAAAATCACACGTTTAATATTTAATTTCAGTTGTTAAAACAGATAGAAACCAGCAGGGTACACAATCTTTACTGACAAGTAGCAATTTCCCAAAGCAACCAAGAATTAGAGGGCAGCAAAAGATCTTTTCCAACATGGTGTGTAACTTTGCTTATGGGAGCAATGACTTGCCCCCCATTGCTAAAGCCAAATCACCCTAGAGGCCTAAAATATTTAGAAAATTTAAAATCAAATGTAAGAATATGATTAATTAACTTGAATATCAACTAAAATAAATCTAACATTGAATACATATTCAATTAAATAGTACTTCTACCTAGTTACAGGTTGCTAATGAAACATGATACATGTCCATCCTACTGATAACCTAAAAGCATCAGATTCAAGTTATGCATCAATAAAACCTTCCATTCCTCTTATGAACCTGTGGCTGTGGGCTTGTCCATTCACATTTTCTAGAAATAGTTGCATCATTGTTTTACTATTGCAAGAGTAGATAGTAAGTAGCACATCTAAGTCTTCTCCTCTCTAAAAATTTTAAAGTTTACTTCAATTTACACTTCTTGTTTTCTTTTTCTTAACAACAAAAACCCCAAGGCAATCTTCAATTATTAAAACCAATCAGACAGCTATGTTGTATATAGCACATGAATGTTCAGTAGGATATGTTTACCTATACTAATATATTGGGCTAAACATTCTCCCCATAATGAGCAGTTCACTGATGCACCATGAGTTAGAAGCTCTTTTGTTTTTTTTTTTTTGGCTAAACTACAAGAACCACCTCCAACTATAAGTCAATCGCAGAAAACTCATGGGTTCAAAACTCAATAGCATGACTCCTTGGACCTGCTAAACAATGCAAATAGGGGGTTTTCTGCATGTATGCAACAGGTTAAATTTACACTACTCTACCCAATTTGATAGGGTCAGGGAATCGAGTTTTTTAATTTGAACCACAAGGGTTTTTTTTTTTCTTTTGGCAACAGAATTATAGTAGTAGGGGTTATGTGCCATTTTGGCATTAGTTTTTCCCCTAATAAAGTACTTAACACTCAAATTCGACAAGTTTTTGAATTTCGGAACTGTGAATGTAATGTAACGTTGAAGAAAATGGTAATAGTATGATAATGAACGCTATCTCGCTGTTAGATTGTTACAACTTGGAAATAGATATATGAATCCTGGCATGAAAGAGTGATTACAGTATTGTGCTATTTTAGCCTCTCATGTTTAGATCCAACTAGTCAAGAAAAGAACATGAACCAAAAGCAGTAAAGCAGTAAAATGACAGTACTCATATGTACAGGTTAATTTTAGTATTTAAACCTTGACAGTTACTGTTTGAAGTGATCCTTTCTTCATGTTGGCATTTCCTGATTGGTTTCTGCTTCTACTTCCAGAAACAGTATCATCATTGTCAGGTTTGCCCATATTCTCCTTTAAATTGGTGCTTGTCAACCTCAATAGCTTATTTTCTTACTCTATTCCATATTCGCTCCTAAGATTTGACACACAGAAAATACCTGAAAAGCAATGTAAGAGAGGAACAAATATATAAAACCACTTATCCTAATGTAAGAGAAAACCATAGCCAGCAAGCAACATGCCTTTTTTTTATACAGTTATGGAATTTTTCTTGAATGTAACAAGATTATACCATGATTGATCACAGGATCCACTGTATTAAAACATTATATTATATCTTTCTTACTACCATATCCTGCTATTTATACACAGAGGATTCAAATGCAAGAGAAAATAACACTAGAAATTAGAACAAAAAAAGAGAAAGAAAAGGGAAAAAAGATTCCAAATATGAAAACCGTAATAAAGATGATCACAACTAGAGGGGGAAAAACGAAAAGGAAATTAAAAAAAAATGAATGTTGGTTTTACCCGCGCGCTGAACATAACTGCTGAATCTGCAGACAGTAGCACGAGAGTGGAAGAGAGAGGAGATATGCATGCTCTACTCTAGCACTAGCAGTGTTGAAGTGAAGTACATGTGGCATCATGATGTCCAAAGAAAAAAGAAGATATGCATATTATCCACAAAAGAAAATCACATAGCCATAGGATAAGGAGTTAAGAGAAATTTTGTGGGTCCATCGAATTGGAGCATAAAAACGTGGCTTCTTTTCTTGTCCATTTCTTGGTTAAGTATCTCCAAGGAAAGCCATTAGTAGTGACATGTGAAATATGTGAATGATGCACACAATCGGCGTTTTGGAGCTTGTTTGATTTACAGTTTTTTTTTTTTTTTTTTTATATTAACCATATGTATCTCTAAGACAATATTGTTGGATTGGGGTTTAGTCTAGTTAAGCCTAAAAGTGACAGCCTATTTTTTAAAAAAAGAAATTCAATTTTTTAAAAAATTAAATACTAAAAAACTTGTTTGATTAATTAGTTTTTATAAAATCTAATTTTTAAAACAGTTTTAAAAATTCTATTTTTAAAACTAAAAAAGGGAAATAATCTATTTTGCTTATTTGTATCTCTTTTCACTTTTGAAAATCGTAAAAACACACGGAGAAGTGAAAATTTCATTAATAACATATGTGTAATTTTTTCAACTTTTATTAGGGTTTAATATAATCTTGTGGCCACAATATTCAACCCCATCGTGAAAAATACACTTTCAATCTACCCCCATCGATTTATGAAGAAATCAACTATGGTATCCCTAAACCTATCTCTCTACCTCCATCACGATTCATGAAAGAACACATTCAGCTCTGACACCACCTTGTCGCCACCACCATACTACCGTCCTCTCTCTGTAACGAATCGCACGATAGCGGATTATTGATTTTGTCTATGTCGTCCCTCTTCTCCACGAACTCAAACCCTATCCTCCTTCCGCTCTCCAATCGTGTTTTCATTGTCACCGTTAAGCCCAAGCCCACACCAGTGAAAACCTTTAAGGTCTTCATTGAGCAAACTAGGGTTGTTCAAATAATATCAGTTAATTGCACCATTCCAATAACTGTATCGCATTGTACAAATTAAAATTGTACCATTATAACAGTACAATAATTGAACCGAAAAAGTAAAACACAGTTCATTAACCTAAACTATTCTCTGAAAAATAGTATACAAACAAGTTAAAACTGAACCAAGCTTTTCAATCTCCCTTCAAAACAAACCCCCAAATCGAACCCTAACCCCCAAATCGAACCAAACAAAATTGTGATTCACGGTCTTACACACTCAGAATCACAACCCATTTCGGTTCGCGATTTGCTCTGCGTCATTCATTCGTTCGTTCAAACCAAACAAAACTGCGATTCACGATCTCTTTCATTTCCATCTTCTCGTTTGTTCGTCTCCATTTGAGTTCTTTCCGATCTTGCACTTCTACTTCGTTTAAGGTAACTTCGAGCTTCATTTGATCTCTGTTGCTTCGTTTTCGTTTGCATCTTCACATGCTTCATGCTTGAACTGTGTAGGTACTGATCGATTGAATCGATTGATCTGTGTTCAAGGAGATAGGAGAGATTTCAGGTTTGTTTTACATTTGAAATAGCTTTTAGCTTGTTTTACTTTTCTGGGTTCTGCTTTGAGCTTGATTTCAGATTATAGTTTTCTGGGTTCTGCACTATTTTAGAATATAGTGATGCAGATTATTATTTAAATGGTTTACTGTGTTTGATTACATGCAGATTATAATTTAAATTAATTATATCTGGATATTCAATTTGGATATGCATATATACCTTATGTTTAATGCAAACATTTGCAGAGCATGAATGGATTTATATTAATGCTAATAAAATTTGATTATATTTTTAATAATTAATTTTATAGTAAACAGAATTTAGTTTTTTAACCCCTCAAACATTGATTAACAAATTAGTAGTGTGAAGGATGATACAATGATTAACAAATTGGGCTTCCCTTTCTCTTTTAGTGTTGAAGCCACTAGTTTCTGGGGGAGTATTTGGTTGTTTTAGGACACTTCAGTGAGTGATTTAACAATTCTTGATAGCCATGATCAGTTTATCCATGTACAATTTTAGCCAACTATTAGATGCCCCTATTTATCACTTTTGTATAAGATAGCCCAAGGAGGGATCATTTTCATATGTCGCAGAGCCATATGAACATTGTTGAAAATATTGGGGGGGTCCTTAGCTTGTTCTGAAGAGGAGACAGAGAGAGTGGAGGCCATTGCTAGTGAAGGATTCTAGTTTGAGGCCACCAAGGACAGGGACAGAATATAGATCAAGTTATTATTGAGTTGAGATATTTCCTCTGTTTCTATTTTTTTACTTGGCATAATAATGTATGTATGTCAATGGATTTTGATGATCTGAAAATGGAATATGGAGATCCTTCTGCCACGGTGTTGAGATCTTGGCAAGCGTACCGATATCACATCAGTATAATAGTAAGAGAAAGGGTTGTCGTATCCACAGGGAACGGTACAATTCAAATTCTTAACGATCAATCTGATCTAATTGAGTAGGATAAGATTTCTTTGGATTTTTTAATTTTAAAATACTGAATTTAAAAGACTAAATTTAAATGACATAAAATAAAGATAGATTGAATCCAAAACAAATTTCGAAAGGATAAGGATGAATGAGAAAACTAGGATTGAACTTCGTCTATCGCACCCCTCTTGTATTTTGACATCATTGAAATCTGGGAATTTATAATTATAAATATTGAGGCACAAATAAATATTATTTCATAAAAGGTTCCCACAAATATGAAATACTCAGAAACAATTCATGCAGGTTCCCACTGTCACAAATTGCCCCAGTTGAAGATCAGTTGTTAAAGCTATCAATTCATCCCGGTTCCCACAGTGACAAATTGAGTGTTTTTACCAATCAGAATTCAAGAACCCTATTCCTAGGCATTCAAGAATTCGCATCATAACTCCGGCACACGGGCGGAAGCTAAGCATTAAGTTTAGAAATAAAAATACCAACTTTATAAAAACAGGGATTCCCAAATAACCAATTATTCAAAATACAATCGGGGATTGAATCAACATTGTTCAATCCTAAAGAGAGGTTTAGCTACACATAGTAGCCATTACAAACCCAAATAGATGAGAGGTTGAATAAACGTCGAGTCTGTCACTCTCTTTGTAATCTCCCTCTTGCTCCACTCTGGCTTCCTTGAGACTGTCAATCTCTTGGCTCTCAAGAATTCTCTATCAAGACTCTCCCTTTGCGGCTTTGTATTGTATTCTGAGTGTGATCATTGGTATGGTCTCTAGGATTTCTCTGTCGACTCCAGGATGATTGTGAATGTGGCTCTTGACGTCTTTTTATAACCGTTCTGATGGGCTTTTGAGACTCTGATTGCGGACCATCAGAAATTAGGTTACGTTTCCTGCGCTCAGAGCAGGAAACAGAAACTTGAATGTTATTTCTACGCTCCACTTGCGCTCAGCGCAGGTGGAGCGCAGGAAGCTTCAAATTCCTCTCCTGAATTTCCTCTTTTTAAGCTTATCTTGTGCTGTTCCTATCTTTATCTGCTGCTATCTCGATGCTGTATTTGAATTTAACTTTTTATCTGCAAAAATCAACATAATCTTTATCAAAATAGCATCAAATTCAAATTTGATTTAAATAATTATAGGAATCACATTTAAGCCAAAAAAGGGATAAATTGGGGTATAAATTCAACATTTTACCCTCAATAAGTGCTATAATTAAATATGAATTTTACGTAAATTTAACACTTATCAAATTTCCCCCAACTTAGCTTCTTGCTTGTCCTCAAGCAAGAAAAGAATAAACAGATGGTTATATTGACAATCCCTCAAAGGCTTCCTATGATTGAAGAGAAAATAATTCAAATTCCTTTGCTTCAACAACTGTCACATTCCAAAAGTCAGATCAAAATCAGAAATAAGTAATGTTTTCAATCGTCAAAAAGGAAGAGATAAAAGCACATTCAGATCTTTCAAGAACATTAGGTGAAACAATTTTGTGATCAATCAAGGAATTACTCTCATTCTCATGGGTGAGTGTTTTCCCTCAATTATTTCACTGAAATTGAACAACTAGAAATTGCCAGTCATTTCTTGTTAATATTCAAACACGCAATTAGCATAGATCAAAAGGTCTTTTCTTGGGTTGTAACGAGGTTGGGCTATCAAGAACTCATGGTTTTTCTGGATATTCAAAGAAACATTAGAATAGAGAGCATATTTGCGGTTTCACCATTTCTCAAACTTTCTCTCAATTCTCCATTATATTCTTGACTTGTATCATTCAATTGATCTCTTTTTGTTTGGTAATTCACTCCCTTCTTTATTCAACTTTGTACTATACACCCTTTATATATATATATATATATATATATGCAAGTTGCCTTGATCATTTCTTTGCTTTTCATGTGCAGAATAAGATTAAGAAACTCAAGCAATAACAGTTGACAAAAACAGTGAAATCTCTCAAAGTGTTTAGTTTCTCATACTCACAGGCTTAGGCTAAATTCCTTGATAAAATCACTTATTGAACAACTATTGATTCAATTAATCTTCATGTACAAGAATCTAACCTAATTGATTATAAATTCAAACTTAATTCCTTTCTCTTTCCTAATTCAGTCTGTTTGGTGTATTAGCATTGAAAATTAAATTGAATTCAAGTCAATCTTTATTCCTAATCCTATTCTAAATTAACTAATCCTAATCCTAAGGGAATCCATTTTGAAAAATATAATTAAATTTTTTAAGCTTAATTATAATAAAAAGAAAGAGAAAAAGAAAATGAAAAATAAAAAAAAAAATCTGATCTCAATCCTCATCCTCCTCTGCATCATGGAACTCCTAGTCCTGTGCATATCCATTACCAGTTGCTGCTCCACCTCCCCCTGGATGAAAAGGTCTGTCCCTAGGCCACTGTAAGAATGTCCAGAACTCATCAGGAATCATGCCTGGGTATGGGTCTGGCTAGGTCTGGTACATATACTCCTGAAGATGGGAAATCCCTCTGTGGATGGTGGAGTTCTGCCTGCAGATGTGCTCCATGTAAGCTTGGAGTGGGATATCAGCTGGTGGTGGTGGCTGTTCCCATAAACACCAATACTCCTCATCATCTCATGGTATTGGCAATGGAAGTACTCCCTCATTCTCTGGAGCTGGGTGACCAAGAAAGTCATTGATCGCATCGCGATTATACGTCACCCATCTACCTTGTACATAATATCTCCTCTCGACTCCGCCACGTGGCTCCCCAATGGCGGTGGCGCAGAATTCCCGGACCAGCTCCGGTCAAATAGTTTATTAGGATCAACTATCCTATGCATTCGTATCGTGTAATCTCCATGTTGAACTCCTCATACTCCCCTGGTTTGAGGTAAACTGGTCTCTCGAGCACAAAATTGCAAGGTCTGAGGGCTTCATACTTCGGCAGCAGCCTGTGCGCTCTTGAATCTTATGGGGTTATAAATGGGGTTCATCTCGAACCCTTTTTCCCTTTGCCTTCTCCTTGTGAGCTAGAGTCACGGGAAAGGCCAGTGGTGTATTTGATACGAGGTATTTGAAAAATCAAACAAAACAACATAGTCAATTCAACGATGCCTTATTGCAAACAATAATTCATGAAGAACATGGAAGCATATAATTAAACCAAATTGCATGCAAAATTCACAATACATTCTACAAAAGAATCAATCAATTCACAGCAAAATTTCAGTTGCAATTGGTAATGGCTTCATATAAATATAATATACCCAATTGTTTTGCAAGCATTCAATTAATCCATGGAAAGTGAAAGTTTAAATTTTCAAGAAACAGAGCATAACACTTTCAAACTCAAAAACTTACAAAAACAACTAGTATTTCAACAAACAGTTTGTTCTTCATATTCCACTCAGCCAAAATCACATCCAAGATAGCAATAATTAACAATATCTACATTTTCAATCCTAAGGTTGCTATCCTAAGTTCAAATCATAAAAACAGAGGAAATGAAAATTTCAATCGGTTAAACTATTCAAAAACACGAAAACATACCTTAAAACTTGAAAGATTCAGATTGATGGAGGTTTGTGAGTGGAAAAAGTGAAAAGAAGGGCTTAGGAAGTAGAGAGACAGTACAAGGAAAAACAAGGGAGGAAGAAGGAATGACTTCCCCTTGTTTTTAGTTCAATTTAAGCAACGCGTACCTGCGCTCCACCTGCGTTCAGAGTGAGTGGAGCCCAGGTTTCAGTTTTGAAATTTCACCACTGCGCTTCACCTGCGCTAGCGCAAAAAAAAGTGACTAAAATTGCATTTCTGCGCTTTACCTGCGATCAGCGCAGGTGAAGCGCAGAAAAATAGAATGAAATTTGCAATTTTTCAGTCAAGTTTTCCACTACTTCCAACTGTTTAAATTTTATTTTTCCACAAACTCATTCCAATCAATTTTGAAAATTTCCTAAATCCTAAAAATTAAAAATCCTAATTAACAAACGAAGAACAAAACAAAATTGAAAACTATTGAAATTAAAAATTTAAAAATCTCCGGGTTGCCTTCTAGGAAGTGCTCGTTTTACGTCATATAGCTGATGCCTATTCTTTAAAGGTGGGTGATACTGGAATCCTTTGGCCAGCCTTTGTGTTGTACCCTTGATTCCTTTTGGCAATGACCCTACCCGTATTCTTTCCTTGGACCAATTGTGAATGAGACTTGAATCTAACCCATTTGGTCTTGTGTCTGGAGTTAGACCATGTTGCTGACTCCTTTGGCCTGACTTTCTTTTCTTCAGATTCTTGTGTTGAGTTGCATGAGTCTTCTCCTCCTGAAGCTTGTAAAATACACAGCAGTAGTTAGATCTTACTCTTGTTGCTTCACAAGGGTCCTTGGTATGGAATATGCCTGACCACTTTGTCTTCAATCTGGCTTTAGGCCCTGAATTTTATTTTCTTGGCCGGAGTCTTCTTCTCTTTACTCTGCTTATGTCAATGTATTCACATGTCTTTCTCTTGTGGAGCTTGGAAGTTTTAACACTTGCATACTGCCTTTCTTGATCCTCTGGAGGGCTTTCTGAATATGGCAAGGTCTTCAGTCTTGGGACCACTTCCCCTCCTGTCTCTGGCCTTTCCTCACTATCTCCCCTTTTCACTCTTTTTCCAGTTACACTCTCACATTTAGTGTCTTCTTCCTCCCTTTCACAAATACTTTCTTTTGTTCCACCAACATCTCTATCAGCAACTGAGGCTAGTTTTTGTTTCCTTCTTCTAAGATGGATCCCACAAGTGATTTCAGTAGCAACTTTCTTCTTCTTTCAACTTCTTATTGAGAACTCTTATCTTTTTCTGACGCAGCTTGTGAATGCTTTGATGATCAGCTTCCTCCCTCTTGACCCCTTGTAGTGGTGGTTCAGTGTGTAAGGTCCAAGAATCCTCCTAAGTGGTTTTAATGATGACAAACTATCAAAATTCACTTGTTATAATTCTGATTCAAAAGGAACTAATTATTTCACTTGAGTGTATGATAAGAAGATACAGGCAGGAATCTTCAGAAGATAGATGTAAAGTCCAGAAGAAAGAAATCAGTATTCTCTCACTACATAAAGCTGCAAAAAGTGATTTCAACATCTTTGATATGATAAAATGATGAAGGAAAGCAAGAAAGCAGTTGAGAAATAAAGAGAAAGATCTTCTGTAATGAGATTCAATAAGAACAAAGTCTGTAGAAGATACAGAAATTACATTTCTATGGAAGAAGCTTGATTAGGAAATTCAAAGAACAGGAAAAGGAATTATGGATATTCAGTGATGAACAAAACCCAATCCAGTCTTTAAAGTCAGAGTCTCAAACTTAATTCAAATAATAACATATTAGAAGGAAGATTCACTTTTGTAAAAAGTGATTAAAGAATACTTTACTTCCCTAGCTTCCCAAGAATGCAGTTCAGCATAATTACTCTCTGAAGGCCTCTACAATTATCATATGTCCAATAACCATCATCTACAGGAGAGAGAAAGACATTTTGCAAGAAGAAATCTGCTATCAGACTGATGTAGAAGAAGTAGAATCCATTAAATTCTATTTTATTCCATTTTTAGGGCTACAACTGAGTTGAAAATAATTCAAATATTCTGTGTCAAATAAATTAAGGGTCTCAGCATGCCTACATAAGAAATAGCTACAGAATGCACAAGTTTTTTGTCTGAATAAGAAAGGTCTTCAGAAGAGGCAGCTGGTCAAGATGACAGTTGTATACAACTGTGACAGCTGCAACTTGAAAGGGACAACTCCAGAAACACAGCTGTGAGTCCAAGCATGACTCCAACAGCTATTTTCTTCCATTCCCTATAAAAGGAGACATTCCCTTCAAGTTGAGACACACCCTCTTCCAGAAGCAGCATCAGATCTTCGAAATTATTATCCATATTCTTTTGGAAATTTTCTCTCTCTTCTTTTTTGAGTAAATGCTTTAGAGAGTCTATTGAGAGAGAGTTGGCTCATACTTTTACAGAAGTGCTTAAATTGTATTCATTTTGAGTCTTGTATTTTTCCTTTCACTACATTCTTCCATTGTAATCTCTCAAGGAGGCTTAAGGTTGTTAGTGCCTCTTGAGAAAGTTTGCAGGAAGTGTAAATTGATATATTTACAGTGTGGTAGTGAAGAAAGAAGTCTGCAGATGGTGTTCTGCAGTGTTTGCAGTGGTTGTTCCTTCTCCAGAAGAAGCTACAGTAAGCGTACAACCTTGAGATTCTGAGAAAGAGACTTGATTAGGAGCCTGAAGAGGCTGCAGAAGAATACTAGAGGTAAGGTGTACCCAAGGTGATTGCAAAGTGAAAGTTGAGTAAGAAAATCCTACTTGGTGTAGGGACTGGACGTAGTCTCAGGTTGGAAGAGGTGAACCAGTATAAAAATTTTGTGTGCAATCTTCTAACCCTTACTCCTTTTATTTGATTACATGTGCATAAAACCATTTGAAAAAGTACTTAATACCTAAGTAAGTGATACTCACAAGAGTTCTAATACATGAACTATATCTTCTGCATACTGCATATACAATAACCTCTATCTTCTTCAGTGTAACTTTTAATACTAAGCCAAGTCTAACTTGAGTAGATTAAGTATTAAAAGAAACTTGCCAGAAAATTTTAAAGCAATCACAATTCAACCCCCTTCTTGTGATTGGAATTTCCACTTCACAGTGTTGGCATATGAGACTCCTTCAGTAGAGTCTATCTGCAGGCAATCCGGTGGTTCTTTCTGTTGTGGAATTGTCCTGAGCACATTGATTCCACCTCATCATCCTGTGTGCTGACCGTGAATTTTCCTCTGCCAACATCAACTATGATCTTAGCTATTTTATCTTCTTCTTTCTCTTCTTCTACTTTTACTACAATCTTTCTGCTTCTTCTTTTTCTTTTGCTTCTTCTGGTTCCTCTTCTTCAGCTTCCACTTCTTAATCAGTCATATGTCATTGGTTCCCTCCCCTATCACCTGAACATTTATGGTGGTCATGGTCGTCACACTGTTCTTCGGGGTTGGGTTGAGCCTTTGCTGTGATCCGTTCTGACTGATATTTAGCTAAATTTTCTACTATCTGTGCTATCAGGCGTCAATAGGTCATCCTGCTTCTTGCTATCTTTCTGCAATGTCACAAAGGATTGCAAGTAATCTTCAAGAAGAGCATCCAATCTTGATCATCCTTGTTGAACTGAAGAGTAACTTTGCTGTTGTTAGAAAGAAGGTTGCATGTTGGAAGGCCATGCATCTGGCTCCAACCAGAATTATTGTTCTGATTATTTCTCCAAACTTATGAATTATTTGCAAAGTTGTTGCTGATGGAGAAGTTTCCTGGTCTTCCTTGATTTCCCATGTAATCAGCTTACTCTTCTTGAGTGGCTTGATAAGAGCAGTAACCATTGTGATGGTCACCTCCACAAAAATCACAAATTAATTGTGGGGACTGGCTAGGATAGGATTGCACTGCCTGCTAATTGCTGAGGAAACTTAGCCATTTGCTTGGTGAATGCGTCTAATCGCTGGATGATAACATTGTTCCGAGCCACGATCTCATCTACAGAAGTTTGCATGTGGAATGAAACAACATCTTGTTGCCACCCAAAGCTCTAATTCTGGTTACTTCCCCGATCCTGCGAAAAAATTGTTAGAATAATGGTTATAATTAGAGAAGTTACCATGAATTGGTGTGCTGGATGATAATATTGTCCTTCTTGGTGGATTTTGCCATTCTTGCTGCATGACATAATCTCCAAGTGTTCTTCTTGGTGAATTTTCCCATACACCAGCCATGATTGATGCAGCTTTACTTCATTTGGGGGTGGTTGAACAGAGAGTGTTGAGATTGTATCTTTGAACTCGTCCTTTGGATGTCTTTTCAATTTCAGAGTCAAATTCCAATAGCGCACTTAGTACCTGACCTATCAAAAGTATAAATCACAAGGACTAGAACAAGGGTTAGTTAGAGAGGAAAAATAAAAATAGAACAATAAAATAATTACAGAAAAATAAAAATAAAAAAATAAGAAAAATAAGAAAAAATAATTACAAAATATTAAAAAGAAGAATACAAATAAAAATATACAAATATCACAACTCAATAAGATAGACTGCCCAAGAATTTAAATTGAGACACCGCTCCCGGCAACGGCGCCAAAAATTACTTGTTGAGATCTTGGCAAGCATACCAATATCACAGTAGTATATATAGTAAGAGAAAGGGTTGTCATATCCACAGGGAACGGTACAATTCAAATTCTTAACGATCAATCTGATCTAATTGAGTAGGATAAGATTTGTTTTGGATTTTTCAGTTTTAAAATACTGAATTTAAAAGACTGCATTTAAATGACATAAAATAAAGATAGATGAATCCAAAACAAATTTCGAAAGGATAGGATGAATGAGAAAACTAGGGTTGAACTTCGTCTATCACACCCCTCTGTATTTTGAAATCATTGAAATCTGGGAATTTATAATTATAAATATTGAAGCACAAATAAATATTATTTCATAAAAGGTTCCCACAATATGAAATACTCATAAACAATTCATGTAGGTTCCCACTGTCACAATTGCCCCCGCTTGAAGATCAGTTGTTAAGCTAATCAATTCATCCCGGTTCTCACAGTGACAAATTGAGTGTTTTTACCAATCAGAATTCAAGAACCCTATTCCTAGGCATTCAGAACTCGCATAATAACTCTGGAACACAGGCGGAAGCTAAGCATTAAGTTTAGAAATAAAAATACCAACTTTATAAAACAGGGATTCCCAAATAACAATTATTCAAAATACAATTGGGGATTGAATCAACATTTTTCATCCTAAAGAGAGGTTTAGCTACATATGGTCGCCATTACAAACCCAAATAGATGAGAGGTTGAATAAACATCGAGACTGTCACTCTCTTTGTAATCTCCCTCTTGCTCCACTCTGGCTTCCTTGAGATTGTCAATCTCTTGGCTCTCAAGAATTCTCTATCAAGACTCTCCTTTGCGGCTCTGTATTGTATTCTGAGTTTGATCACTGGTTATGTCTCTAGGATTTCTCTGTCGACTCCAGGATGATTGTGAATGTGGCTCTTGATGTCTTGTTTATAACCGTTCTGATGGGCTTTTTGAGACTCTGATTGCGGCCCATTAGAAATTAGGTTTCGTTTCCTGCGCTCTGCCTATGCTCAGTGCAGGTGAAGCGCATGAAACATAACGAGAATGTTATTTTCGCGCTCCACTTGCGCTCCAGCGCAGGTGTAGCGAGGAAGCCGCAAAATCCTCTCCTGAATTTCCTCTTTTTAAAGCTTATCTTGTGTTGTTCCTATCCTTATCTGTTGCTATCTCGATGTTGTATTTGAAATTTAACTTCTTATCTGCAAAATCAACAAATCTTTATCAAAATAACATCAAATTCAAATTTGATTTAAATAATTACAAGAATCGCATTTTAAGGCCAAAAAGGGATAAATTGGGGTATAAAATCAGCATTTTGCCCTCAATAGTGTTGTAATTAAATATGACTTTTACGTAAATTTAACACTTATCACACATATGAAGTGTTGAACCACTCATTTCTTTTTATCAGGATAGTGTGCTGACATGGCTGGAAGATAGGGCTTTTATGGTTAATAGTAGTTTCATGGTTGGCCTTTCTGGAATGAAAAACAAACTATCTAAATGCTTATGTTAGTTTCTTTTCTTTTCTTTTCTACAAGGGTCATGTCATGCAAAAATGTCTTTTCTAAGAGGCTTTAATACAATACAATACATTGAGCATTTTGTAAACTCAAGGGTTGTAACCATATTCCATTCTGTGGAGGTAAGGATATGTATTGTTTGAACCTTTTCATTGAACTGCTTTGCATTGACATTTATGTAATAATTATACAATTTTTGGTGAAAGACAGTTTTCTAATTCTTCTGTTGTTCAATATTGTATTCACTACTTAACTACTTTAGGGTGTGAATTATAACTTCATTCAAATATTGCCTGTATTAATGACTTTGCCACTATCAACTCATGGATTATTTTGTGATGCTTTATAGAATAGACTTTGAAGAGTAATGAATGTCTTAGCAACCTTGACAAATTAATCACGTAGGTAACAAAAACAGTATATAATTATAAACTCAGTTACTTAAAAATAAATTTAAAAACCAGCTCAAAAACCAATTCAAAAATCAATTAAGAAAACTAGTTCAAACCAGTTCAGAAAACCGGTTTAAAAAACCAGTCTCCAGAACTAGTTCGGTTATTACTCCAGACCGGTTCGGTTTGGTATGATAAAACCAATTTGGTTCAGTTTCATTGTTCCAGTTTATAGTTCAAAGTGGTTTTGGAACATTTTTTGTACCAGTTTCATGTCCTCAAGCTTGTTCCCCAAATCAAAATTATAAAAACTAAGAAAAACAACAAGCCATGAGATTACCAATGTGCTTCATACAAATGGTCAAATACAGGGTAGTGTTTAGCAAGGCAACTTAATCTGGATCACTGCCACTCTCCAGCTCATTTTTGCAAAATATTGGAAGTCTTAGTACAAAATAAAATTTTTAATAGATGAGGGGAAATCTTATTTCTCACCAATTAGCAATAGAGTACCATATAACTGAAGGAGCTTAGTTAGAGCTCTCTTTGTCAAAGTTGCAATAAGTTGAAATCTATAATATTTTACAAGTAAAACATAATATATGTGTGTATCTCCCTTACCAAGTGATATGAAATTATCCCCTTCCGTCCCTTTCTCCTTTCACTTCTTAACATATTGTGAAATAAAACTTCATCAAATGAGACAATTGCTAATAGTAACAACTACTACCAAAGCAATCAAAGAACTTATAGGATCATTTTAATAAGGAATGCACATCACATTCAAACATTAAATGTCATCACTTTACTCAGTATTCTACTAAACCCAAGGTTCAATGTCAATTTTCTTTTTCTCCATAATCATTTCATTAAAATGGTCCTAAAAATTCTATGATTGCTTTGCTAGTACTGTTACTATTAGCAGCTATCTCATCTGATGAAGTTTTATTTCATAATATGTTAAGAATTGCAGGGAGCAAGGGATGGAAGCGGATAATGTCATCTCACCTGGTAAGTGATGAGATTATATAATACATATGTTATGACTTATAAAATATTATAGATTTCAACTTATTGCAACATTGACAAAGAAAGCTCAAACCAAGTTATTGAGCTACTTCAGTTATATGGTACTCTGTTGCTAATTGGTGAGAAATAAGATTTCCCCTCATCTATTAAAAATTGTATTTTGTACTAAGACTTTCAATATTTTGCAAAAATGAGCTGGAGAGAGACGATGATCCAGATTATGTTACCTTGCTAAACACTACCCTGTATTTGACCATTCGTAAAAAGCTCATTGGTCATTCCCATGTGACTTGGGATGTCTTATTCTTTGGTTTTTTCAAATAAAGATATGAAAGTCTATTCCTATCAACCAAATCTAGTTGCTAGGCAATTTGGCCTTTCTCAACTCCGTCCTATTCCTATGAGTCGTCATCCTGAAGACTTTTCCTTTGGTCGAGCTGCTGATGGAATAGAGAATATGAGTGAGTTGGTTTCTTTCTACAATGATCGAAAACCAGTTTTACTCCATGTCATTTCGAACCTTCCTTCTACTGCACTATCTCATTTAAAGACTGGTGGATGTCTTACTACTCTTCAATCCAAGTATCTCTAGATACTTGTCTCAACAGAATGACACCTCCACCTGACAAAGAGGTTTCAACCAAGAAGGCAAAGAAAAGGTATATGTCGAAGCTCTTCATCATAGTTCAACCTTTAACTTATGCTATAGACATCTATTGATCATCTTTGATTGCAGGTAAAAAGCATCTACTGCCCAGGAAAGTGATTCAAGTGATGAAGATAATTCGAGTAGGAAGAGAAAATTGAAGGTATAAATCAAAGACTCTTCTCTTTGAATTAATTTGTTATATCCTAACCTTTGATTCGAATAATGTTTAGGCTTCTCCTTCAACAACTACTTCGAAAACAAAGAAGGCTAAAGCTAGTTCTTCTGTAAGTGGTGTTTTGAAGAAAAAGTCAAGAAAAGAATCTTCTGAGGCTTCTGAATCTGCTACCCCAACCAAATCACAGGTATTTATGGTACTTCTTTATCAAAACATTTCCCGTTTTTCTTACCTAATAACTTCTTCCCTTTTGAAGGTAAATAAATCATCCTCAACAGACAACGACTCACCTCTATCTCCTTTCCCCGAATCTGATTGAAAATCAGAAAGAAGAACGAAAGCTCGTTCTGATCCTAAGCATTCGAAGGGAAAGGAAGCTTTCAACAAGAAGGGAGGTGAAGGTAAAGAAATAAAGTTTCTCCCAAGTCTGCTTCTACTCCTCCAAGTGGAGTTTCAAAACTTGTCAAGAAGAAAAAGATGGATGCCTCTGAGGTAATTTTACCCTTAATCTTTTGAAGGAAAATCAAAAGACCCTTTTTATTTTATTGATCTTTATCTTCTTGATCAGGTTGCTCAAAAATATTATGCTCTTAGAGTAAAATATACTGCTCCCAAGAGGCCAAAACCAAAGAAGTTGGTTATTCCAGAAGGCACTGAGGTATAAGTTGAAAGATAGCTTTCTATTGTATTTTCTTTCAGCTTCATACTCTTTGCCAATTTCACTGTAGCTTGAGACTATTAACTCCTCTTCAAAATCTCCTGTTGCACCTTCGACCACAGAATATTCTGAACCAACATTTTCTCAAGGAGGACAAGAAGATGATAAAGAACCAAGTGTTAGTTCACCTCCTGAATCTCGTCTAAATGCTGAATCACCTCAAGTGGAAGAAGATAGTAAGAAAGAAAGTGAAGACGGTGAGAAAGATGAGGAAATTAAAGATGTTGATCCTTCAGTCGAAAAAGAGCTTGTTCTCGATACTTCCAACCTTGACAACCTTCAAACAAAAAATTTGGCTAAGACTGATGAGCCTTCAACCAAAGATGCTCCTAAGGATCAAACAACTGAACCTCCTATCTAATCTCAACCTCAGGAAGAGACCATTCCTACAGTTCAGTCTGAAATCCAAAGTGAGATGTCTTCAACCCCACAACCTATCCAACAAACTTCAAAAGCAGCTACTAGCACTTCGAACAACTCTCATGCACCCTCAAGTCTCAAGGAGTGTCTAAATGTACTGGATGAAAATCCTTTTGCTGATCTTGACCTCTTGACTGGTGAAGGTTCCATGTCTTCTACACACTCAGACTCGAGATCTTATCAACCATCAACTGAGTCTATAGAAGATCAATTGGAAGGTTTAAGGAACCTGATTTTCATAGATTACTTCTTCGAATCCCTTGCAAGAGACGTCGAAATTCAATACATAGTTGAAAGGCAAAGCTCTCATTTATCTTTTCTATTTGACCCTTTACTTTCTCATGCATCTTCTTAAAAAATCAGCCTTAGCCTGCGCATCTGTATGCTTAAATGTAGAAATGTTAGGCAAAGTTAATATATCAAGAGGAGTTAAAGGGTTAAATCCATAAACTACCTCAAAAGGTGAACAGTTTTGTAGTACTGTGGACAACCCTATTGTAAGCAACTCAACATCACATGAGGTAAACGTTCCTCCCAAGACTTAATATTCTTATTTTAAATTGTCCTAAGCAAGGTACCTAATGTCCTATTTACTACTTCTGTTGACCATCAGTTTGAGGATGGCAAGTAGTAGAAAACAGCAGTTTGGTTCCAAGCTTTCCCCACAAAGTTCTCCAAAAATGGCTAAGAAATTTTGTATCTCTGTCACTCACAATGCTTCTTGGTAATCCATGCAGCCTTACTATTTCTTTGAAAAATAAATCAGCTACATGACAAGCATCATCCACCTTCTTGCAAGGTATAAAATGCGCCATCTTTGAGAACCTGTCAACCACAACATAAACAGAATCTTTTCCATTCTTTGTTTTTGGAAGCCCCAAAACAAAGTCCATGGAAATATCAGTCCAAGGAAATTCAGGAACAGGTAAAGGAGTATATAAACCATGAGGTTTAACTTTAGACTTAGCCCTTTTGCAAACAATGCAATGATCACAAAATTTATGAACATCACGCTTCATATTAGGCCAATAGAAATATCTTGCAAAATTTCTAAAGTCTTTTGAACCCCGAAGTGTCCCATTAATCCCCCTTCATGTGACTCCCTCACAAGCAATTCCCTAATAGAATTCTTAGGCACACACAATTTATTTCCTTTAAACAAAAATTCATTATGCCTAAAATATCCATTTTCAGATTTTCTCTCACATGCAGCATACAATTCACCATAATCCAAATCATCCTGATACATAGCTTTCAAAGATTCAAGTCCATACAACTTAGTTTCAAGCAAAGAAAGTAGAACATGTCTCCTAGAAAGAGCATCAGCAACAACATTTCCTTTTCCTTTTTTATGTTTTATGACGTAAGGAAATTGCTCCAAAAATTCTACCCATTTAGCATGCCTTTTATTAAGTTTACCTTGGCTTTTTAAATACTTAAAAGATTCATGATCACTATGAATTACAAATTCTTTGGGAAGCAAATAATTTTGCCAAGTTTTAAGAGCTCTTACCAAAGCATATAATTCCTTATCATAAGTGGAATAATTAAGTGCAGGTCCACTTAATTTTTCACTAAAATAAGCAATTGGATGCCCATCTTGTAACAAAACAGCCATTATGCCTACATTTGATGCATCAATTCCAGTTCAAAAGATTTTGCAAAGTTAGGCAAGGCTAATATAGGCGCATGAGTGAGCCTATTTTTAAGGGCAGCAAAGGCTGCCTCTTGCTTCTCCCCCCACTTAAATCCCACATTCTTTTTAACAATGTCATTTAGGGGTGCAGCCAAAGTGCTAAAATCCTTAACAAATCTCCTATAGAAACTTGCTAAGCCATGAAAACTCCTCACTTCACTCACATTTTTAGGCGTTGGCCATTCTTGAATAGCCTTAACCTTTCTTCATCCACTTGTACCCCTTTAGAACTCACAACAAATCCCATAAACACAACATGATTGGTACAAAAAATGCATTTATCAAGGTTGGCATACAAACGTTCTTTTCTTAGCACATCCACAACAGATTTTAAGTGTTCAACATGCATGTCCAAACAAGTGTTATAGATAAGAATGTCATCAAAATATACCACCACAAATTTTCCAATAAAATCCCTCAAAACATGGTTCATTAATCTCATAAAGGTACTAGGAGCATTAGTTAACTCAAATGGCATAACCATCCATTCATACAACCCATATTTAGTTTTAAAGGCTGATTTCCATTCATCTCCCTCCCTTATACGAATTTGATTATAACCACTTTTAAGATCAATTTTAGAAAATATGCATGCACCATGAAGTTCATCAAGTAAGTCATCTAACCTGGGAATAGGATGACGGTACTTAATGGTGATGTTGTTGATTGCCCTACAGTCAGAACACATCCTCCATGTTCCATCCTTTTTGGGTACCAAAATGAGTGGTACTGCGCATGGGCTCGTGTTGTCTCTCACCCATCCTTTGCTTATGAGCTCATTCACTTGTCTTTCAGTTTCTTTGGTCTCTTGAGGGTTGCTTCTATAGGCTAGCCGATTTGGCAAAGAAGCTCCAGGGATGAGGTCTACATGATGCTCAATTCCTCTCAAGGGTGGTAAGCCATCAGGAACACTTTCTGGAAACACATCCTCATATTCCTGCAAAAGAATTTTAACAACAGAAGGCAGCTCAAATTTATCAAATTGGTTAGCAGTTAAAAGATAACTTCGATCAAGCAATAAGTAAAGAGGTTGTCTTGTGCATAACACTCTCCTCACTTCCCTTTCTTTTGCTAAACACAATTGTTTGCCCTCGAGTGTTTCACTCTTTTTCTTTTGACTCTCTTCCTCTCAAGTGTTTCACTCTTTCTCTCTTGAGCAATCTTTTATTTCTATTTTTTTTATCCTCACTAACCTCTCTTGGACTCAAAGGCCTAAAAACAATTTTTTTATCATGGTACATGAAAGAAATTTTATTTGTAAAGCCATCATGGATAACTTTAGTGTCAAACTGCCACGGCCTCCCAAGGAGAATATGGCTTACCTCCATAAGTACCACATAACAAGTCACATTGTCTTGATATTTTCCAATAGAAAATGGAATTTCAGCTTGCCTCTTTACATGCACTTCATCACTTTCACTAAGCCATTGAAGCTTATATGGCCTAAGATATGGCTTTGTGTCCAAACTCATCTTGTTCACCAATCTGGAACTAACCACGTTAGTACAGCTACCACCATCAATTATTACCAAACAAATCTTACCATTGATAGAACATCTAGTGTGAAAAATGTTCTCTCTTTGATTTTCTTCTTTGGTCGTGGTTTGGCTTCCAAGAAGCCTTCTAATCATGTAGACTTCTCCAACATCAGCACCTGTGTCATCATCACTAGGCTCCCTTTCATTCTGATTCACTTGTATATTCTCCATTGTCCTTAAGGAAAATGGTCTTATTGGTAGGACACTCAAGGCATAATGTCCCAATCCTTGGCACCTGAAGCATTTCACTTCTCTTCCCTTCTTAGGAACCTGTTCAACTTTTTGTTAGCAGTTTTACCTTGGAGATTGGGCGCTGCATGGCTTGACGATTCAGCCACCTCCTTCTTAACTTTGTCCTTCCAATTTGTAGGAAAATTGGTAGAACTCCGTCTGGTTTCTCCTTTTCTTTTTAACTGTTGCTCTACTTGAAGAGCTTTGTGTAACAAATCATCCATTTCCACATACTCCTGCAATTCTACAATGTCTCTAATGTCACTACTCAAGCCATTAAGAAAACGTGCCATAGTTACCTCAGGGTCTTCTTCTATGTTGGCCTGAATTAAAAGCACCTCCATTTCTTTGTAGAATTCTTCAACTCCTTTACTTCCTTGGGTCAACTTTTGTAACTTCAACTTCAAGTCTCTTTGGAAACTAGATGGAACATATCGTTTCCTCATGATTTCTTCATTTCAGTCCATGTCTCCACCAATGGTTATTCATTTCTGAGCCTCTCCTTCTGAAACTTGTTCCACCAAATAAGAGCATAATCAGAAAATTTAGCAGCAGCAAGTTTTACCTTTTGCGCCTCTGTATAGTTATTACAGGCAAAGATGTGCTCAATCTTGAGTTCCCACTCCAAGTAAGCTTCTAGTTCACTTCGACCTTTGAAAGATGGTATAGTCAGCTTGACACCTTCTATTCTTCCTTCATTTATGTTTTCCTTTCTCCTTCTGGTGGTGGTTTGGTTTCCATTTCATCCAACCTAGCATGCAGCTCGTCATATTGTTGCTTCATCACTCTCTCCAATTGTGTATAAAGAGCAGCAATTTGTGTTTGAAGGTCACGATTCTCTGCAACCCTTTCTGCCATGATAAAGAAAAAGAGAACGTAACAAGATAATGAAAAAAAATGTTAACTGTTTAGAATCCTCACCACACTCTAGTGTTTGCACTCAACACTTGGCTTTTTCTATGATGTAACTCTCTTGCCTTTTTCCAATCTATTCCTCTTGAATTCTTATCAAATCAAAATGAGGAAAATCGAAAAATTCACCAACCTGTGTGCAGTCAAGAAAATAAAAACAAGAAAAGCTATGAAGAATAGGAAACAGTTAGCAAATAAATAAAGAAAGAAAAGAAAGCAGAAAAAGAAAAAGGAAAAAAAAAAAAGAAAGAAAAAAAAAAAGCCTTAAAAATTTCTAATAACCGGAGCTCTGATGACCAAATGATGTGAACCCTTATGATGTTAGGATTCGAAATAAGGATCTTTTAGAAATAGTAGGCTGAAAACTTGAACTTTCTATTAACACTTTCTTTTTCTTTTACTTTTCTTTTCTTGATTGAAACTTTCTTTTTGGAATTTTCAACTTTGGAATAATGAAAGATTTTCTTTCTTTTTGAACAATCTCAGCCTTAAAGATTGAAAGTCTTTCTTGCACAAATATTCAAAGGTAGACACAAGGATATTTGGAAAATAAGAAGAATAATAAGATGAAGAAGGTAAATTGGACGCCACACTTTCAAGGATGAAAGATAAGTCCTTGAGATTGTACACACAAAGATAATGAAATCTTTGATAAACCTCAACTCTTGAATTAACAAGAAAATAGAGAAACACTCTCTAATTGATAATTTTTTTGAATAAAACTTTCTAACCTCATTGCATGCATGAAGCATGGTATTTATAAGAGTTACAAGGCAATTCAATGGTCATGCAACCAGCTAGGGTTTACACGCCCAAATTATCTCTAAAATATCCCTCATGCATTTCCCATGCAACCCTAATTAAATTACTAGAATTAAAATAAGGAAAGTGGCAAAATAACTAACTAAAACTAGGCCTATTCCTAGCTTACTTGGCCGCAAAATCCAGCCAGCTTTTTGGGCACATGTGGCTGCATTATTCCTTGAATTGTAACCACCAAACATGGAATAAATTAGCTAATGAACCAGCCATGAAGTGGCCGCCCATAACAGCCTCTTTGAGTTAAGTTTATCTTCAATTTGTAACCCCCATCTCATGAATGTTGGTCGCAACTTTGATGACAATTCATTCAGCCATTTATAACCTTGTTGGTCCCTCTTTGATGACATATAACTCAGCCAATTAAGCACATGTTGGCCGCAACCTTTGGCTAGGTGAGAGGTCTCCATGTAGCTCCAAAAAGGACTAGGTTCATGCGCACATAGCAAGCCTTCTCTAACGGCTAGTTGACAAGGCTCATCAATGCATTTTAAACACATTACAACCTTGTCTTGTAAAACAAAAACCAATAACTCAAATGTTTTGTAACTGCCCTAAACTTTATAGAAAGCAATTAAACATAATAATTCAGCAAAAATGTGCATGAGTTGGCCGCCCACATGGCCACCTTCATTGAACATGATTGGTCTTCAACTTGCAGTTGCTTTAATGGCAACTGAACCCCCATCTTCATCAACTTGAGTGCATTAAATGACCTGGTCAGTTCCATTAATTCTTCTGGTGACTTGAAGCTGAGAAGCTTTTATTGCAAGTTGTAGAGCTTCCCTTGCCTTTTTAGCCTACGCCCTTGTCATAGGTCCACCAAGCCTTTTGAGTACTTCAAGTCCTTGATTTATGTCCTCATCACTTGAGGGTGGTCAGTTTGAGCTTCAGGTTGAGCTTCAGTCTTAACAAGTGTCTCAGTAGGAAGTGTTGGTTCTGACCTCAGTGGCCGAGGGTCAGTCTGAACTAATGCAATGGAAGTCTCAGTTGCCTTCTCCTTTTTCTTTTTTTCTTTCTTACCTCATAATCACCAGAGATCTCAGGTTGAGTCCTTCTTTCTTCTCCTTCTTCTTGGTGACTTCAGCTGCTTGAGATCCTTCACCAACTTTTTCTTCAACAATCTTCTTCTTTTCTTTGTCACTGTCTCAGGACATGACAATTTTGAGGAAGGGGATGCTTACACTGTAGGAGGAATTTGAAGGAGAATCAGTGGGAATAGTGAAGGTGGGAGGAGGAATGGACTTACTATCTAACTTCAAGGAATGAATGTTTGATTTTCCAAAGAAGGTGATCTTCTCTTGAGTCTCTTCAGCCCTAGTGAGATCAACCTTGAAATGCTTGAGGATTCTTGTAATGAGCATTGCAAATGGAAGGGAAGCAGTCATCTTTGCATTGTTGAACCCAAGCTCCATGTGCTTGAGTATCAAGTAAGGCAGATTCAAAGCAATCACATGCTTGAGATGGTACATGACCATTAAGTCTGTTGCATACATTCTGTCAAAAGTTCCAGCTCTAGGGATGATGGTTTTGACAACTAGATGATACAGAAAACGTCCAAAATGATTTAGAAAGAAAATGTGAGACAGACTTAAGATGCTCTCAAGTGTAGCTGAGACTGAGTTGAGATTGACTTGAGATTCAGTTGAGACATGTAGGTCAGGAAATATTCAATGTAGTCTCACACAGTGCCTTGATTAAACTCTGACTTTTATTTTAAACCAAACTAGCCGTTCCTAGCCATTGTAAGAGAAAATGTCTTTTGCTGGCACTGTTCAGGCCTGCTCTGCTGTGCTCAGGTCTACTCTGCAGCATTTGTAGTGTACTTTCCTTGACCCTTTTTTGTTGCTTCTGTTGAGCATGTGTCTGAACCTGAGTCTGAGTCTTTGTCTTTCGTTTCAAGCTTATCTTGCATCAGTCTTAGTCTTTGTCTTAGGCTTACGTCTGGGTCTCAGTCTCTTGTATCCAGCTCAGTCTCTTGTTCTTCATCTGAGTTCTGTCATGACTTGTGCATCTGAGTCTGAGTCTTTGTCTCATCTCCTTGGCTCTTTGTAACTCTTGATCTTGTTCCTGAATGTGACAAATTTTATTTCTGATTGGCTTTAGCTTTTCAGCTTCATGCATCTCAAGTGTTATTTTTTAATTTGCCCATCTCCTTAGCATCTCAACTTGTATTTTCACAAGAGAAGACTATCCTGCAATACAGGAAGCTAAAATTCTGCAAACACTTGAGCACACGGTTAGCAGAAACAAATCATTTTAGATATTCATCTTTTATATTTCCATTTTTTATGGTTTGATTTCATTAAAACTCTTAGGAGTGAGTTTGTCTTAACATTTTAGAAGTCTCTTTTGATTATAATGTACGTAATGAACCAAATGCTTTTATAGCCATTATGTAATGTATTAGTGTAACGTCCTAATTCCCAGAACTCAAAAATTATGCCCGTTGGAGGCATAAGTCCCAAATTTAGGAAATTATGTTTTTCGACATTAACATTATCAATAACAGTAATACATATTTGCTTAACTAAGTCCAACATTTAATTAAGCATAATCTGAGTATATACATAAACAATTGTACCGAGGAGATTACAATACATGTGTCCTATCAAAGCGGAACCATCATAAGATACACATGTACTAAATATCCCTCCAAAAGAATATACATGTATAAACATAAAAATACAAAAAAGGTGGCTCCAAAGCAAACGAATGAACACTAAGCTCCATCTGCATCAAGGCCCTCAATGACCTTCCTGGGGATCTAAAATGTAAACCCACAACGGGGTGAGACCAATGCCTCAGTGAGCAAAGCAAAGCATGCATGTGTAGAATACAAGGAAGAATATGCAACAAGAAATAATGACATGAACTAGCAATTGATACACATAAACAACGATAACTTGAAACTGAATTTAACATGAATTGCTAACCTAGCAGTAGGGGTCTTATCTTTTTCCTGCAGCTAGACCTGAGCTCACATTACAAGGGATATCTCCCTTGGGGACATAAATTCGTTGTCGTTACCTGACGGTTGAAGCCTAGTTTTAACATGAACATTATGGTCTTAGACCCGTGATGACCGAAGCCTAACATGAATTCCATTAGCTTGAGATACTTGATAACATGATTACATGGATAGTTTTCACTTGATTTAACAAGTATAGAATGCATATGCTTAACAATAAACATAATCACAAGCCATTTTGGAAAATACCCTAACCTAGGGTTTCTTCTCAATGGGGCCTAAACAAGAACAATCCCTAAGCAATACAATCATCCACAAGTAATAGTCATGCAAACCAATCAATACACAAGCAAATAGAAAAGGGGAGATAGATTAGGGCACAAGGGAGGATTTTCACACAAGGGAATGTTGAAGGTTGTGAGCTCTACTCACCAAGGAGTGACCAAGAATGAGGAAATTGAAGAGTTGATGAGGGTGAAATTGAGCCAAAACTCCTTCTCTACTTCTTCTCCCAAGTTGGAGCTCCTTACTCTTCTACACCTCTCTCTCTAAAGCATTTAAGAGAGAAAATAAATGAGGTTAGGACTTAGGGTTTTTTTTTTTAAAAACTGATCACATGCGTTCTCGCTCAAACGAGGGTTTCTCGCTTGAGCGAGATGGCTAAAGAGGTCCTCTTTTGTGTTCTCGCTCAAGCGAGATGCCTCTCGCTTGAGCGAAAATCTTCCAGAGAGCACCCCCTCTCTGGATGATTCTCGCTCAAGCGAAATTCTTCTCGTTGAGCAAAAATCTTCCAGAGAGCACTCAATTAATCCCCTATTTCTCGCTTGATCGAGAACCTTCTCGCTCAAGCAAGATATTATAACTCACTTTACTATCTTTACTAATATTCTCGCTCAAGCGAGCGCCTCTCGCTTAAGCGAGAACACCAGGATTAAAAATCCTAGTTTCTCATTTAAAAACCTTTCTTTCTTACTTCACTTAATACCCTCTTATTAACTTTTCCTTACAATAAGATTCTAATTCTTGGGATTACAATAGTGGTATAACCACCCTATTATTGGACAAACTTTATGATGTACCAAATCAGTATGCTGGTATATTTCCATTTCAGTTTATTTTACTGTCTCACTTTGATTTATGTCGTGATGATCATTAAAAACGTTTGTGAAAATTTTTTCTATTTTTTCACTACTTTTTTGAATTATATTAAAAGGAGACTCAACTATTGGGTGCGTCACACTACACACTACTAAAATTCTTTCTCATTCTTCATTCTTTTATTCTTTGAGTTTTCACTTCAAACTAGTTTTGATTTGAAACTGATGATAAATCTCTATTAGTTATTTCACATTCACACTCAGTGTGTAAAACTGGAGAATTTATCTTCTCTCTTTGTTAAAGATTTGTTTGAGCCTGAGGAAGCTTGTTTGTAAAAATGATAACTTTATAAGGTTTGAGAAGGCTAGTGAGAAGAATATCTTGTAAAGCCTGAAGAGGTTGTTAAGAATACTTGTAAGGTACCTGAATTAGTAGGGATTGGACGTAGCATATGTGATTTGGTGCGAACTAGCATAAATCTCTGTTTGATCTTCTTTTGCTATCTCTGCATTTTATTTGTTGTTCTAACTTGGGAATTTAATTGTGCTAACTTAAGACTCGTGTGAAAACTTCTTTTGAAATTGGCATTTTCTGTCAGATTGAAGTTTTCAGAGACTCTACCTCTAACCCTTTAGATTCAATCTCAAACTTCTGCAAATCTCTTTGAATGTTAGTGTTGCCTAAATTTTCTAAGTTTTAAGAAAAAACAATTTAATCCTCTCTTGTGTTTTCCTTGATATGTCAAATTATGTAAGCTTTGTACTTTAAATTTTTGGGTCTTTAAGTCATCATCAAAACTTAATGAGAACGTCTTAAGATTGTGAAATCTTGAGACTCAACAAAAAAAAACTAATCTAAATTTAAATAATAATTCATAAAAATCAATTATTCCAATCATACTGCTGAACCAATAACATTAATGTAATTTTAAAATTGTCAATGTCCTTTTATAATGATTTAAATTTTGAGATACTAATAAATTATTATATTCAAAATTTTAAATTAGATTATATGTTATTATATTTATTAATGGATTATTATATATGATTAAATTAGATATATTACGCATATTTTATCCCATGCATGCTGGGAACATTATCTATCTTATATAATTAATAAATTAAATATATATTTAAAATAAATATCAATTTTGAAAATATATAAATGCCTTAAAATATGTTGTATATGTTGGATTTAAAATGAATAATTAATATTTATGTAAATATTAAAGTATAATATTAACGATTTAATATAACTGTTTATATTAAAATATAATCATTTAGAATTTGAATTATTAAATCATAAGTTTCAGTTATTTCAATCATATTATTTAACCAGTAATATTTTCATAATTATAAATGCATCATATCCTTTCATATAATTTAAATTTTGATATATTATCCAATTATAATATTCAACTTTTATATCATTTGTTATTATAAATATTAATTGAGAATATATATTATAAATAATAATATTAAGAATTTAAATTTAAATTAAAAAATATTCAATTCAAAAAAATGTTAAAGATTAGAATCATAAATGTGTAAATCTCATAATATCAGTTTTTTAAGTGATTGACAAAGTTGGAGCAAAAATGTTAAAACATCTTTGTAAAGGTCGTCTGTGAAGGGGAATAATGAAAAAAAATACAAAATGTCACACATGGCTTTCTAGTTGAGAGGGGAGAGAGATAATTCTCTAGAATGAGCTCTCGAAATTATTATATAGAAAATTGATTAAATGATTATGATTAGTATTTGAATATGAATTTGAATTAAAAAAGATTTGGAAAGGAAAAAAAATAGGTAAACAATTAGAATTATAAATATTTGGATTTTAAAACATCAATTTTTTAAGAATTTGAAAGAGATTTGGGGTAATGTTAAAAAAGTTTGCAAAGAAAATGCGTGAAAGACACTCTAAAGAAAATATTAAAAATAACACATATACGTGGATTTCTAATAGAGAGAGTGAGTGTCCCGCTCTTCAAAATGAGATCTCAAAATCATTATATAAAAGATTGATTAAAAAGAAAAAAATATTCATTTGATTTCATATGAAAGAATAAAACAAACTATTGTCATGCAAAAAATATACATGATTTAATGAGAATGAGAGTAGGTAAAAAGTTAACTTATCACATTTTCATGATTAAATACTCAAATTTATTATATTGTAGTGAGATTTTAATAGACTCTTCATTCTCGAGAGTTACTTATGTCTCGTTTGAGATGATTATGAGTTTTTAATTTTTTATATTTTAAAAATTTAAATTAAATTTTGACAACTCAAAATTAAAAAAATAAGGTGTCGTTTAGGGTGGTTCTAGTTTTTGATTTTTGGTTCGAAATCTAAATTTGAAAACAAAACGTGCTTGGATAAAATGGGATTAAAATGGTTTTTACACAAGTTTCAAAACCAATTCCCCTTACTTTTCAAAACCAAAAAAAAAGTTTCATGTTTTGTGTTTTCTATTCATTCTTTTCTATCTCCTCTCTCCTCTGTTAGGACCACAGGAAACACTAGAAGGGGGTTGAATAGTGTTTTATAATCTTTACAGATTTTTCTGAAAACCTTTTAACAAGCAAGCTGATTTGAAATATTTGAGCAACCTTCCGAAACTGAGAGGTTCAGCAACTTGCTGAAATGCAACTCAGAAGGTTGCATAAAAACAATTTTAAAGTATTTTCATGTGAAGAAAAGATTGTTTTCTGCGCTAATTTATAAAACAACTTTTCTTAAACCCTCCTTGGTTAGATGAAACAGATAACAACGGAAAGTAAAAGATTTAACGGTAGAGAGTATTCAGCCAAAGAAAATTTATCCTGGTTCACCCACTAACACAGTGAGCTACGTCCAGTCCCAGGGCAAACCACTACTGAATTTCCACTAATCCCGCAAGATTACAAGTATTCTTTGCACACCTAGCCTCTCCAGGCTCAACAAGTATTCTTTGCACACCGAGCCTCTCCAGGCTCAACAAGTATTCTTTGGACACAGCCTCTCCAAGCTAAACAAGTATTCTTTGTTCCTCCAAGCCTCTCTAGGCTCTCAGCAAGTATCTTTGTTCCTCCAAGCCTCTCCAGGCTCTCAGACACTTATCAGTGTTTACAATAAAGGTTAGTTTAAGTTTCTTAGAAACTTAAACATAGGTTCTCTTGTACAAAGGAATGACTGAGTACAACTCAGGATACAGAGGATAAATTCTAAGTAAAAGGAAAAAAGGAGATACAAAAGTATAGCTATTTGACTGAAATTCTTCTCTGTATTTTGCTCAGCAGGAATTGTTTCTTCAGAGGGTTGGCTTGATAGATTTTACTCTTGACTTGGTCTTTTCACTCTGTTGGCTGAGACTCTTCTCTTTTTCTTTTCTGGAGAGCTTCTCTAGCTATTCATGCTTTCTTGATGTTCTCTCTTGGGCGTTTTTCTTTTTCTATATGATGTTCTTGCCTGTTTCTTCATGGAGTCTGGTATTTATAGTGAGGAAAGCTTTCGTCCGTTGATCTCCAATCGATTTCCCGTTGAGGAGATAGCATTTAATGCAAATGCTCCCGTTGTGACACATAGCCTGAACCCTTAACTGTAGCAGGTGGTGGAGTCAGCGGCACAGGCTTCACTTTTTCTGAGCAGCGCGTACTTTACTGCAGACTTTGCCTTTTTGGTGAGAGAAATTTGAAATATGCCAAAAAGCACTTTCTCTGACTTTCCATAAGAATGAGGGGCACAAGTAACTGACTAGCAGCTACGGTTGACTTGAGTCTTCAAAAAGAATATCAGAGAATATTGTATTGAAGATGAACAGGCTTTAGTACGACGTTTCATAATTTCAGGAGGTTTTCTAGCTTCAGCAGGTCGTGATCTCTCAATAGGTTTCTATGCTTTGGAAGGTTCCATTTTTTTCAGAGGATAGGTTTTCTTCAGTTGATACCTTCAGCAGAAACTGTTCCTTCTCATAAGAACGATAACCAGATTTGTTATCCATTAAAACTTGGGATTAAGAGACTTAAAACATTTGAGAATCAACATTCTCCCCCTTTTTAATGATGACAAATCTGCTTAAGAACTAAATCAAATATCTGAAGGGAGAAAGATAGTAAGAAATTAGAGTATTTCTCCCCCTATTTCAGATACTGGTGTGTAGAGCTTCTTTGCTAAAACTTGTTTGCAACTTGCTTAAAAACTTTGCTTCATTTGTTTCTCATTTGCTTCATTTTCTTCGCTTGCTCCTCCTGAATTTGAGAATCCCTTTGAAACATACTTAATTTCCTTGTGAAACACACTGAACTTCAGATTTTGGTTAGTTTCTTAATACTCCCCCTTTTGTCATCAATCAAAAGGGCAAGCAGAGCTTACTAAGAAGTGAAAGATAAGTAGGAAATAGATTCAGGATACCACTTGTGCATATCAACACTTTCTGTGTAAAACAATTTTAGTGAAAATCAACTTTCAGAAAGTGTAAGAATGTTCAAATTCTCTCTGATAAAATTGAATCTATCTTCAGCAAGTGGTTGGTGAATATATCAGCCCATTGATGTTCTGTGTCAATGAACTGTATATCAATAACTCCTTTCTGAACATAGTCCCTTATAAAATGATGTTTGATTTCAATGTGTCTTGCTCTAGAGTGCTGAATTGGATTTTTGGAAAGGTTGATTGCACTCGTGATCACAGAAGACTGGAATAGATTTAATAAGAATATTAAAGTCTTCTAACTGATATTTTACCCATAGCAGCTGTGAACAACAGCATGCAGCAGCAATGTATTCAGCTTCAGCAGTGGAAAGAGCAATTGTGCTCTGTCTTTTGCTTGACCAACTTATCAGATTTCCTCCAATGAAGTGACATCCTCCACTGGTTGATTTTCTTTCAACTCTGTCCCCAGCAAAATCAGCATCACAGAATCCTACTAACCTGCAATCCTTACTCTTCTTATAGCAGAGACCAATATTAGTAGTACCTTTCAAGTATCTAAAAATTCTTTTTACAGCTTGGTAATGAGTTACACTTAGATCAGACTGAAATCTTGCACACAAGCATACACTAAACATAATGTCAGGTCTACTTGCTGTAAGATACAATAAGGATCCAATCATACCTCGATACATTGTTGGGTTAACAGGTTCTTCTCCTTCATCTTTATTTAGAATAGATGAAGGGTGCATAGGAGTTGCCATGGGCTTGCAATCATGCATATTGAAGTTTTTAAGCATTTCCTTTGTATATTTCTCTTGATGGATCCATATACAGTCAGAATCTTGCTTAATTTGAAGTCCCAAGAAAAATTTTAGTTCTCCCATTAAACTCATTTCAAATTCAGATTGCATAAGCCATGAGAACTCAGTGCACAGAGAAGAATTTGTTGATCCAAAAATAATATCATCAACATATATCTGGACTAGAATTAGGTCTTTGTTAGACATTTTTCTGAAAAGAGTTGTATCAACTTTTCCTCTTTCAAAATCATTTTTGAGTAAGAAATTGCTCAGTCTTTCATACCAAGCTCTGGGAGCTTGTTTCAAACCATACAAAGCCTTTTTCAGTTTAAAAACATGATCAGGAAAAGTCAAATTTTCAAAATCAAGGGGTTGTCTAACAAATACCTCTTCCTCAATGAAACCATTTAGGAAGGCACTCTTAACATCCATCTGATATAGTTTGATGCCATTATTTGCTGCATAGGAAAGTAAAATCCTAATGGCTTCAAGCCTAGCTACTGGTGCGAAGGTTTCAGTGAAATCAATACCTTTTTGTTGATTGTAGCCTTGGGCAACAAGTCTAGCTTTGTTTCTAACAACTTGACCATCTTCAGAGAGTTTGTTTCTAAGCACCCATTTGGTTCCTATGATTGTTTTCCCATGGGGTTTAGGAATAAGATGTTGAGTCTCAGAATTAATTTAAGTATTCAAATTAAGTTTAAGACTCATTATCCTTAGCTTTTAATGATTAACAATTAGACTATATAAGAACAGGTTCTACTGAGAAAGGTATTCTTATGTGTTTCAGGAACTTTGTAGAAGCAACATGCTGAAAGAAGAATCCTGCTGAAGAAGAACAGTATACCAAGAAAAAGAGAAAAGCATTGGAGCAACTTTCTACTGAACCAAAGAAAAAGACTAAAAGAAATGGAAAAGGAGAAGGAAGAAGCAACAGACGAAAAAGAAGAATAATACAGCAAACTATCTAAAGAATTGATCAACCTGCTGAAATTATATGGACTGAAGAAAAGAAGCACATCTGCAAGCTGAAATGAAGAAAATCTTCAAGAAGATCGCCAATCAGAAAGCACACAAGAGTCGAACCTAATTACTTTCAAAGCTGCAACACTAAAGAAAGAAATTAGGTTAAAAGAAAAGCAACCTTCTGCCAATGACAACTATCTGAAGAACATTACAGCAAACTATCTGAAGAATAAGCACAAGAAGAATGAAGAGGAACGAACTAATTTCTGTTTAAACACCTACTGAAGAAAGAGTACAACTAAGAAGTGCTGAAATGAAGACAAAATTTATGCTCATGGAAGATCACAAAGATCGAGAAAGAACAATGCAGAAATCATCTGAAGAAGATAAAAGAAGAACTAATTTATGCTGGAGCTATCCAACTTTTTGAAGTATGTGCGTAATAAAGATTGAACCTGCTGAACACACACTCTTTGAACTTGATGACGTGGCATTTCAAAACTCTCTGAAGAAGAAGAAGAAGCCAGACACGTCATACAACTTTCTGAAGACTTATGAGTCATCAGAATAATTTAATTAAAGACTCAAGTCTCAACAAACATGAGTAGTGAAGTTGAATTGATGCAAAGAAAAACAAAAGCCTTAGGGCTCAGCTTCATTCCCGACATGAAAGAGAAGCCTACTGAAGAAAAGCAAATAGAGGATAGATGATAGGTCAGCGTTACTGCACACCTACTTCTGTACCTTCTCTACAATACGCTATCAGAGGCGTGTACCTCAAATGAGAAGAAAAGCAGAAAGCACAACAGGACAAAAATGAAGTCTAATGTTATCATTTCTAAACACTTCCTGTTGTAAAGGAATAAGAAGAAGAAGAAGAAAGAGAGAGAGAAGAAAGCTAACTCGCTGAAGTATCATCTACACTCTCAAAGAAATATTCACAAGCAAAATTGTTGTGTGTGTGTCAGAACAAATATACATCTACACACCTATTCTGCTCTGTGTCAGAGCTATGAAGCTAACTTACAACGGGCAAAAGGAGAAGTCTAACGGATCTTTATATCCTACCTCCTTACACTCACAAGAAAGAAAGAAGAAGAAGAAGAGAGAGAGCATCAACCTGCTGAAGATTAAAGAAAATCTCTCACACAAAAGCAAGATTATTATCCTATCTGCAGTGTGTCAGAACTAATTCATCTACACACCTAATCTCAAAAGCTACCGAATGAGAAATTACTGTCACAACAGCTCTAAGAGCATCAATCATATTTTCTTAACGGTAAACTCAAAGCATTCTTCAATGGCTATATTTCCAGAACATATAAATAGCCTCAAGAAAGTCTTAGAAGAAGCCGATGGGTCGGCCAAATTCCTAAGATTCATTCACTAGGAACTGACCAAAATGGGCAGCCATGAATACCCAACCATCTATCTTTGAACCATGGCAAATATTAAGCCCACAGAAGCGAATGGACATGTTCAACACAGATCATATCCAGCCAACCTTCTGATTCTACAGAGATGAATTAGAGCTTAAAATTATACACTTGTATCACTCTGTATTCCTTGTACTTAGAAGCTTCATCTTTGTATCCTGAGTGTCATACTCAGTTATCTCTTTGTACAAGTTTCTAAGGTTTAAGTTTCTCATAAACTTAAACAAACTTTCATTGTAAACACAATAAGTGTTTGAGAGCCTGGAGAGGCTTGGGGGAAGAAATAATACTGAGAGCCTGGAGAGGCTTGGAGAAAGAATACTCTGGAGAGCCTAGAGAGGCTTGGAGGAACAAAGAATACTTGTAGAGCCTGGAGAGGCTTGATAGAAAAGAATACTTGTGTAGAGCCTAAGAATACTTGTCTAGAGCCTAGAGAGGCTTGATAGAAAAGAATACTTGTGTAGAGTCTGGAGAGGCTTGTCTGTGAAAGAATACTGCATGAGTTGCCTGGAGAGGCAGTTGAAAACAAAAGAATACTCGTGTTGATCCTGGAGAGGCTTGATAGAAAGAATACTTGTGTAGAGTCTGAGAGGCTTGTCTGTAAAAGAATACTGCATGAGTTGCCTGGAGAGTCAGTTGAAACAAAGAATACTCGGTGTTAAGCCTGGAGAGGCTGGTATAAAAGAATACTTGTAATCTTGCGGGATTAGTGAAAATCCAGTAGTGGTTTGCCCTGGGACTGGATGTAGCTCACTGGGTCAGTGGGTGAACCAGGATAAATTATTTGTGTAAATTTCTCTCTAACCCTTAACTCTTTACATTTTGCTATTATCTGTTTATTTCTAACCAAGGAAGGGATTGAAAAGTGAATTTATAGTTAGCACAGCAAAACTTCAATAAGCAAATCTCTTTGAAAAGATTACTTACTGAACCTTCCGAAGTGGTTCAGCAAGTTCTCTAATAACTCAGTTTTCAGCAAGTAACAGAATAAATTGAATGATAGTGTTAAGCATTTTTGAACAACTGGTTTTTATATTTTAAATTTAATATTTAATAAGTCAGGTTTAAACTAAGTTTTGAAAAATGTTTTTGAACCTTCTAAAGTGATGTTAGAAAGCTTATCTGATTCATTACATTCAGCAAGTCTTCGAAAAACCTATTTTCATAGCTTCCGCCTATCTCTGATAATCTTTATTATCTGCAAAATGAGTTTTTCACAATAACCCTGCAATATTTTATTTGATGTTTCGAAAAGGGTTTCTGAAAATTAGCATAAACTTTTAAAACACTATTCAACCCCTTTTCTAGTGTTTCCTGTGCCTCCAACACAAGAGTCCAAATATCACTCCTGGAAAAACTGATTAAGCTCTTCTTGCATGGCTAGGATCCACCCTTCATCATGCAAAACTTCCTCAATATTCTTAGGCTCGATTTCAGAAAGGAAGGCAAGATTGTTAACTTCTCTAAGTCTTAACCTTGTTCTTACTCCTTCTGAAGTGTCACCAATGATTTGCTCTCAAGGATGATGAGTTTTGTATCTCCACTCACGCCAGCGAGGGAAAACTTGCTCATTTTGAGACTCAGCATCAACTCTCTAATGAGTATCAGTTTCAGCAGGTTGAAGGGTTGACTTCTTAGCAGATACTTCAGAGGATCCTTCAACAGGTGCTTCATCCTTAGTCTTTAAAGTCTCTGAAGTAGGGTTCAGCTCCATTCCTGTAAAATCCTCTTCCAGATCTGATAGTTCCCTATCAGTCTCTTTAGCATTATTAAATCTAACGTGAATGGTTTCTTCAACAGTTAGGGTTCTAGAGTTGTAAACTCTATATGCCTTAGAGGTTTCTGAATAACCAATGAAGAATCCCTTGTCAGATTTTGAGTCAAACTTACCCAGATCATCCTTGGTGTTGAGTATGAAACACTCACAGCCAAAGATATGAAAATATGAAATGTTGGGTTTCCTTCCTCTCCATAATTCATAGGGAGTCGTATTGAGAATATGCCTTACCAAAATTCTGTTTTGGATATAACAAGTTGTGTGAACAGCTTCTGCCTAGAAACACCTTGGAAGATTGCTTGAAATGAGCATGGTTCTTCCCATCTCCTGCAAGCTTCTGTTCTTTCTCTCAACAACCCCATTTTGCTGAGGTGTTCTTGCCATAGAGAAATTGTGAGAGATCCCATTCTCATCACAGAACATACTGAAACTTGAGTTTTCAAACTCACCTCCATGATCACTTCTTATGGTAGATATGAAAAATCCTTTTTCATTTTGCACCTTCTTACAGAATCTGGCAAAGTTCTCAAAAGTCTCATCCATGCTTTTGAGGAATATCACCCATGTAAATCTAGAATAGTCATCAACGATGACCAAACCATACTTTTTACCAGAAAGACTTTCAGTTCTTATAAGGCCAAATAGATCAATATGTAAAAGTTCTGAAGGTCTAGCAGTTGAAACAACATTTATGCTTTTAAAAGAACTTCTGGTTTGCTTCCCCTTTAATCAATTTTCACACAAAATATCATATTTGAAAGAAAGTTTGGGTAAACCTTTCACAAGATTGTGTTTTGTGAGCTTTGAGATTAATCTCAAGCTGGCATGCCCAAGTTTCTGATGCCAAATCTGTTTTTCATCTTTCATAGAAATAAGACAAGTTACATTTTGATATGCTAGGTCCTCAAGATCAATCTTGTATACATTATTGTGTCTTTTGGCAGTAAAAATAATTTGATCAGAGGAGTTTCTGACTATACAGTCATCCCTTGTGAAGGATACAACAAAACCACTGTCACACAATTGACTTATGCTCAGCAGGTTATGTTGAAGACCTTCAACCAAGAGGACATTGTGGATAACCGATAAAGGAGATATACCTACTGAACCAACGCCAGTGATTTTGTTTTTCTGATCTCCTCCAAACGTCACCACTCCACCATGCTTAAGTCTAAGGTTTTGGAACAAAGACCTTTCTCCTGTCATGTGTCGCGAGCAGCCACTGTCCAGGTACCATTTGTGGCGTCTCCTTTTTCCTGTTAAACACATCTGCAACAGGAACAATTAAAGCTTTAGGTACCCACATCTTTTGGGTCCTTTCTTGTTAGCAGCAGGTCTGTCTTTCCTTTTGTGTCTGCACTGTGACACATCATGTCCAGGCTTACCACAATGAAGGCATCCCTTACCTTTCTTGGCCTTATTAGCATTTTCAATTTTAAACATCATGCAGGGAGAAAGTCTCTGAGTAACCAAGACCACTTTTGTCTTTGGGATTCATTTGAACTCCCAGAAGCATATTCAGGTTTTTGGTTCCATTGACAAAAGCAACCAGGTCCTTTGTGAGTTCAGCAACTTGTTTTTTAAGATTCTCATTTTCCTTTTTCAAACTTGTTGAATCACAAACCCCAGAGCTAAGAAGCTTTTCCTTGAGTGACAAATTTTCAACTTCAAGAGCTTCATTTTTAGTAGCCACTTCAGTGAATGCTCTTGATAACTCTTTGTACTCATGAAAAAGTTCCTTAGAACTTTCCACCAGATCATCATACATATCTTGCATGGTTTGAGGTATTACCTCTGATTCAGAACTATCTGATGAAGGAAGGCTAGCCATCAGACACAGGTTAGCTTCTTCAGCATCTTCATCATCCTCTTCAGAGGTGGAATCATCAAGATCTTCCCATGTTGCCATGAAGCCTTTCTTCTTCTTTGGAAATTTCTTCTTCTTTGAAGAAAGCTTATTTAGCTTAGGGCAATCGGCTTTCATGTGACCGGGTTGTTTGCACTCATAGCAGATTATTTTGTCAGAATAAGGAATTTCTTTACCTGACTTACCTATTTTGTTGTCAGATGAGGATGTCTTTCTGAATTTGGCTTTCTTCTTAAGCACCCTCTTGATCCTCCTACTCAGCAGAGCGAGATCATCATCAGAGCCACTTTCTGAGTCTTCAGAACCTTCTGAGGACTCCTCCACTCTCAAGGCCTTCTGTGCACCACACTTAGCCAGCTTGGATTTGGCATTCAGGGCAAGTGACTTCTTCTTGGGGGCATCTTCTCCAAGCTCCAACTCATGGACCTCGAGAGATCCCAGATGTTCCTCCATTCTCAGAGAGTTAAGGTCTTCTACCTCTTGAATGGCAGTCACCTTGGGCCTCCAAATCTTTGGTAGACTTCTAAGGATTTTGCGATTGTTATCGCCTGAATCATAGGTCTTTCCCAAGGTTTGAAATCTTCCAAACATTTGATCAATCGATTCGGATTCATGCATCTTGAACATCTCATATTGATGCACCAGCATGCTGATTTTGGATTGTTTTACATTGTCTGTTCCCTCATGGGCTGCAGCCAATGTATCCCAGATTTCCTTGGTAGAAGAGCACCCATGCACCTTCTCATATTCTAATTTACTCAAGGAACAAATCAGATAGAGTTTCGCCTTGGCATTTAGTTGTACATGCGCCTTCTAATCACCCGTCTTTTCTGACTTAGGAATGGGCACACCATTGTTGGTAGGAATATAATCACCATCAGTGACTACATCCCATAGATCAATGTTGCTACTTTCTATGAAGAGCTTCATACGATCTCTCCAGTAATGGTAATCAGATCCATTGAAAACAGGGGGCCTGGAGACGGAGGCACCTTCAGCGATGTAGTGAGAATTGCTTGTAGAGGTTTCCATCTGGATCTTTGTCCTTCGCACTTGTTAGATGCTCAACCCGAAGTTGAGCTCCGATACGTACTGTTAGGACCACAGGAAACACTAGAAGGGGGTTGAATAGTGTTTTATAATCTTTATAGATTTTTCTGAAAACCTTTTAACAAGCAAGCTGATTTGAAAATATTTGAGCAACATTCCGAAACTGGGAGGTTCAACAACTTGCTGATGCAACTCAGAAGGTTGCATAAAAACAATTTTAAAGTATTTTCGTGTGAAGAAAAGATTGTTTTCTGCGTTGATTTATAAAACAACTTTTCTTAAACCCTCCTTGGTTAGATGAAACAGATAACAACGGAAAGTAAAAGATTTAAGGGTAGAGAGTATTCAGCCAAAGAAAATTTATCCTGGTTCACCCACTAACACAGTGAGCTATGTCCAGTCCCAAGGCAAACCACCACTGGATTTCCACTAATCCCGCAAGATTACAAGTATTATTTGCACACCTAGCCTCTCCAGGCTCAACAAGTATTCTTTGCACACCTAGCCTCTCCAGGCTCAACAAGTATTCTTTGCACACCTAGCCTCTCCGGGCTCAACAAGTATTCTTTGCACACAGCCTCTACAGGCTAAACAAGTATTCTTTGTTCCTCCAAGCCTCTCAAGGCTCTCAGCAAGTATTCTTTGTTCCTCCAAGCCTCTCCAGGCTCTTAGACACTTATCAGTGTTTATAATAAAGATTAGTTTAAGTTTATGAGAAACTTAAACATAGGTTCTCTTGTACAAAGGAATGACTGAGTACAACTCAGGATACAGAGGATAAATTCTAAGTAAAAGGAAAAACATAGATACAAAAGTATAACTATTTGACTGAAATTCTTCTCTGTATTTTGCTCAGCAGGCTTCAGAGGGTTGGCTTGATAGATTTTACTCACACTTGGCCTTTTCACTCTGTTGGTTGAGACTCTTCTCTTTTTCTTTTCTGGAGAGCTTCTCTAGCTATTCATGCTTTCTTGATTTTCTCTCATGGGCGTTTTTCTTTTTCTATATGATGTTCTCGCCTGTTTCTTCATGGAGTCTGGTATTTATAGTGAGGAAAGCTTCCGTCCGTTGATCTCCAATCGATTTCCCGTTGAGAGATAGCATTTAATGCAAATGCTCCCGTTGTGACACATAGCCTGAACCCTTAACTGTAGCAGGTGGTAGAGTCAGCGACACAAGCTTCACTTTTTCTGAACAACACGTACTTTACTGCAAACTTTGCCTTTTTGGTGAGAGAAATTTGAAATATGCCAAAAAGCACTTTCTCTGACTTTCCATAAGAATGAGGGGCACAAGTAACTGAGGCAGCTACTTTTGACTTGAGTCTTCAAAAAGAATATCAGAGAATATTGTATTGAAGACGAACAGGCTTTAGTACGACGTTTCATAATTTCAGGAGGTTTTCCAGCTTCAGCAGGTCGTGATCTCTCAGTAGGTTTCTTTGCTTCGGAAGGTTCCATTTTTTTTCAAAGGATAGGATTTTTTCAGTTGATACCTTCTGAAATATTAGAAAGATACCTTCAGCAGAAACTGTTCCTTCTCGTAAGAACGATAACCAAATTTGTTATCCATTAAAACTTGGGGTTAAGAGACTTAAAACATTTGAGACTCAACATCCTCAATTTCTCTTTTGTTTCTCTCTCCTCTCTCCTCTGTTTCTCTAATATTTCTCTCTCCTCTCTCTTATTTCTCTCTCTCTCCCCTCCTCTGTTTCTCTCTCCTCTCTCCTCTGTTTCTCACTCCTCTCTCTATTTCTCTCTCCTCTCTCCTCCTCTCTCCTCTGTTTCTCTCTCATCTCTCCTCTATTTCTCTCTCCTCTGTAGATAAATAGTAGAGAAACAGAGGAGAGAGAGGAGAGAGATATAGTAGAGAAACAGAGGAGAGAGAGGATAGAGAAACAATAGAGAAATAGAGGAGAAAGGAGAGAGAAATAGAGGAGAGAGAAATATGATAGAAACAGAGGAGATAGAAGAGAGAGACAATAGAGAAATAGAGGAAAGAGGAGAGAGAAACAGAGGAGAGAGGAGAGAGAAATAGTGGAGAGAGAGACAGGAGAGATGAGAGAGGAATGGAGGAGAGAGAATTATTCCTGTAATGCATAGAACTGAAAACCGATATTAAAAAAAATGAAACTGGAAACCATAAAATTGAAACTAAAAACTGGTTTTTAGTTTTAAAATTTTCGAAACTGAAATTTGGTTTTGGTTTTTAAAATTTTCAAAATTGGTTTTGGTTATGGTTTTGAAAATGGACACTAATTTTTTAATTTGAATTGCAAAATCTTAATTTAATTTTTTAAAAACTGAAAATGAAAACAAAAAATAAAAATGCAAATCAAACAGGTCCTAAAATTTTCCCTTTCGTGTATGTTTAACTTCAAATATTTTAAATTTAAAATAAATTATAATAAAAATATTTCTAGGAAAACTTTAAGAAAACAATACGTTACTAATAAATCCAATCACATGCCAATTTTTTATCCAAAGAAATAAACAAAAAACAAATACAGTCAGGGAGTTGCTTTTAACACCCCTTTTTACTATCAACTTCCAGAAATATTCGAAATTATTTTTGAAAAAATAAAAATGAAGGAGTTACGAAAAGCATAAAGTGGTGCTAAAAACAACACCCATAAAGCCGTGGAACTGGGGCATGACATGAAGAAACCCAACCCAGGCCCAGAAATAGTAATTAAGCTAAAGTACAATATTACCCCTTCCCTGTCGGTACATTTCCCATAGTACCACTAGCAATGGCTGAAATGTCAACCTGAACCTCCCAATTTCTCATTCTTCATCTTCATCGTCATCTTCATTTCTGACCAAAGTTCATTCCTTTTGTCTGTTCCTTTATTTATTTTCCTCAATGTCTTCGATTAAAATACTGAATACAATTCCCATAAAATTGTATTGAATAGAAACAGAAAAGCCGTAGAAACCCAAAGTGCCATTCTTCTTTCTTTCACTGCCCCATCATCAAAAGATTAATCTTTTCTGCGTTCTGCTGCAAATGCAATACCCATTTGAGAAAATCCCCAAAAAGGGGGCATGATTTTTCCATGATCAATAGTAACCCTTCCCATTTGAATCATCACTCTCATTTGTTCTGAATCTTTGGATATGCTGAAGTTGTGGAGATGGTACCAGAATTGCTTGGCTGTTCACCCTGTTAAGACTCAGGTCATCAGCTCCGGCTTGATTTGGGGTGCTGGTGACATAGCTGCTCAGGCAGTTACCCACTACACAGCCAAGAGCCATGCTACAGTGGAGGTATTGTAAAATAGGAAGATAAACCCTTAAAATGTTTCGTCTTGGAAAAAAATGGGTGTCTTTTTTGCATGTGTTTGGTGAAATGATTATGGTATTGATTGAGTTTTGTAGTTGAATGCCGGTTTGAAGTATGGCCTTTAATTGAAGTAGTTAACCTGCATTTATGTTGTTTGAGAGGGGGGGGGGGGGGGGATGTGGGGAAAGGGTTTGAGATGATACAAGTCAGTGTGTGACAGTTGAAAGTGAAATGAGTTTGTGGTTGTTTTCTTTTTCCTTCACAATATGATATTGTTTTCCAGTTAAGCAAATGGGTGTGTCTCTTTCATGCTTTGTGATGATGGTCAGTTAATGTTTTCTAGTACCATTTTGTGGGTGTTGCAGATTTTTCTGAATTAGATTTTGTAGGCCATAGAAACTAACTAATTACAAAATGAGGGCATGGCTTGAGGGTTGGGGATTAGAGAGAATGGGAGGGAATGAGTAATAATAGAAATGTTGAAGTTAATGAATTTATTTTATGCGAATACTACGAAATTACACGTGGCATATATTGATTTCATCCCTGTATTTGTAACCGTTTCTCATATTTTTTTATTCCATCCTTGATTGGTTGAAAAGTGGTGATCATGTAATTCGTGTACTGTCATTTCGTGTGATATGGCATAACTGATAATGGAAGGGATAGGATTGATACACATTAATCTCTTGTTTGGTCCTTTAAGAAAGGGAGGGTACTTGCACAAAAAGTGGTGCCACCCTCCATGATCCCCTTCCAAAAAAAATATAAAAATGAAAGACCAAAAGTTTGGGGGAGTGAATGGCAAGGAGGGGTCTTGGACTCCTTCCATTGCCATTTCATTCCTTTAAAAGAACTCTGAAAAACACATTTCATATTGTCATTCCATTAGTTGCCAATTTGCCATTCATCAAAACATACCCCTAGTTTTGCACTTGAGCCATAGAAAGAGGGGTAGGGAAAAGGTAACTATGTTAATGCAATGATTTTAAATTGCAGTTGTGGTTGTAGTTGTGTTATGATTAGCAAAACTGCATAAAATTATGGTAAATGCAGTCAATATGACTAAAATTGCAGTTGCGATGTGATTTTGGAGCCATACCCTTAGTTCTGCACTTGAACCATAGAAAGAGGGGTAGGGAAAAGGAAACTTTGTTAATACAATGGTTTTAAATTGTGGTTGTGGTTGTAATTGCATCGCGATTACCAAAATTGCAGGCGAATGTGGCCGATATGGCTACAATTGTGATCGCGATGTTGTTTTGCAAACATACCCTTATTTTTGCGCTTGAACCATAGAAAGAGGGATAGGGAAAGAAAACTCTTTTAATGTAATGGTTTTAAATCGCGGTTGTGGTCACGGTTGTGAGATTACCGAAATTGTAGGACGTTGTGGGCAAATGCAGCTAATACAGCCACAATTGTGGCTGTGCTACGGTTTGGAGACCTCCAAAATTGGAATAGTGTGAGAGCAATTGCTGTTGCAGACTGCAACCTAGAAAACTCATAATGCTCCTTAAAATTTTGTCAGTTGTAAAATTGTATAGAAACATTTGGTTTGTTCCTTCACTGCACATGCGAAATTTCATTTCTTCATTTCTCCAAATAGTGACAGGGAAAATAGTTGTCACAGTCTCTGTTTTCTGGCTATGGTGAAGCTGCAAAGGACATGCTTTTTAGAGGTTGATGTTGGGAACATTGTAGCAATGCAACTGATTACTATTTATTTGAACTCCTCAATTGTGGTGGATTAACATGTTGTAACTTTGTTCTTTCTATGAATTTGGTAAATGTTATACAAAGTTACAAACACACATATTTTGGTTCTTTTAAGCAATTTAGTTCACATATATGATGTGACACCTTATTCTTAGTAAGTACACTAAATAGTTTATATCTATTGATTAATGGCAACTCTCTCAGGATGACAATAAAGAATTCAAGATCAACTGGAAACGGGTATCTACAACCAGCTTGTTTGGGTTAGGATTTGTTGGCCCTGTTGGCCACTACTGGTAAGAAGCATGACCTCCTATAAATTCTATTACCTTGTTGTTCATCGATACTGTTGTTGTGGAAGGTTTCTTTGCTGATTCTCAGATTCTGAATTACCGTTAGTTTCCTGGATGGCTCTGAAAAATTTTCCTGGTTACTTCAGAAACCCAGTTGTCATTTTTATTCTTATTATTAATATAAAAACTTCTTATTGTTTTATCTAAAAAATATTCTTATTATGTTTTTACTGTCCCATTAGTAGAAGTTATATAGTTCACATGAGATAGCATTCGAATGCTACAGCTATGGCTGGCTGTCCTGTAAAATGATGATGGCAAAGCTGTTTCTTCATAAACATGAACTGCTAATGGAGAAACAAGTTGCTGAGTTTCAATTCCAAAGCTGGAAATCAATTTAAAGCACTTAGCACTTATTGATTTGCAGTCATTTTCTTTCACCATACAGATTCTAGCTATATATTTGAGATGAAACTTTAAATATTGATGGGGTGGAAAGACTTCCACAGTAACTTACTGCCTGATGAAATAGGACCAGAGTGGTATTACCCTCTCATCTTCTCAGGGCCTCGAGCTTTATTTTGGGCTCTGGATGTATGAAATCTCCAACTAACTAAAATGGAAGGCTTCAAACTTTATGTGTGCTTACTGTGTGGCTTTTAATGCCTGATGAGTAGAGTTAATAGTGGTGGTATGGACTTCTCATCAGCTCAGGGCTTGGATCTTTAATTTTGGGCTCTAGGTTTAGGAGTTGTTCTTCCATTCGTTAAAATATTTGTGGCTGCAGCCTGCAGTCTTATAATGGTGAATCAGAAACAGAAAGTCTTGTACATTTGTGCTTGTGTATCTGCTAATGTGTTTGTTTTTTCTTCTTTTGGGGGAGACTGGAGAGAGGTGTTGGCAAGTGCTATTTATGTTGTAATCACCTTATCAATTCACCTTGTTCTTCTATGTTAATAATCGTAGGTATGAAGGTTTGGATCGGTTCATAAGATTGAAACTTATGCTTAAACCCAATTCCTTCCGCTTTGTTGCTGCTAAAGTTGGCGCTGATGGGTTTCTCTTTGGACCAGTGGATTTACTTGTGTTTTTCACTTACATGGGTTTTTCTACCGGAAAGAGTGTTCCTCAAATAAAAGAAGATGTGAAGAGAGATTTTCTCCCAGCCTTGATTTTAGAAGGGGGCATATGGCCAATTGTCCAGGTTGCAAATTTTCGGTATGTACCTGTAAGGTATCAGCTCCTTTATGTCAACTTCTTCTGCTTGTTGGATAGCTGTTTCTTGTCTTGGGTTGAGCAACAACAGGATGCTCCTTGGAAACAATGGGTGAAATCCTTTCTACCTTTGAAGTAACAGAGTCTCCAAGTTTGATAGTGCTTTCAAATCTATCTCTCTATTGATTCCCAGCCTTTCCAATTATCATGGGAGTTGATGTCAGAAAACAAGTGACCAGATTAGATTAGATTGCATATAAACACCATCTGGACTTTCAGAACTGAAATTCTGGAATTGATGAGATTGCTTTTCACATGATATGATTAATGATTTCATCTTAAATACAAGTTGGCACCTTTTCCATTGAATAAATTAAAGCTATGTTTGCTCATCACTCTAGTTGTGTCTATATTACTAGTATCTTCTACTGGATTTTATCTATAACAAGTTGTGTTGATCTTTCAATCCTTACCAAAAAGGTTTGTTTGGGTGAAGAAAGCGAAAGGTGACATCACATGATGAGGAAGTATGTTGGGAAGATGGAAAACAAAATAAGGAAGTATTGTTAACCAAACAGATAGTGACACAAAATCGTATGATTGTTTGATCTCACGATCAAAATCCCAATTTTAAATACCATATATGTGAGACAAGAATTATCAGGTCATTGATTTTGGATTCTATCTTTCTCCTTCCAGCCAAAAGGGAAGGTGGGGGAGGGTCTCCTAACGAGCAGGGTCAATTATATGAATGAAACTTGTGTTCGAATTATTCACATACTAATGCTAGACCAAAAAATGTCACAATTTTTATGCATGGATTTGTGAAGAAAAATATTGATAGAATCATGTTAAGTCTTGAGATTACTTTAATCATGCAAAATGTGTTGCGATTTCTGCATATGCACTTTGGGATAATTCTTATATTGTAAGTTTGGCAATACCAATAAAGGATGAAAAGTTAAGGGTGTTAATTTTTATACCGTGTTTGGATGATTGATAATAAGGAAAACGAAAAGTGAATGAGAATAAAAATAGCAATCTCCCTTGTTTGGGATTGTAAAAATGGATGGGAAGGGCAGCATTCTGCAAAGATCAAATGAAATCATAAATGAAAGTTATGATTCAGATGTCATGTTTTAAAAATATCCAATTCTAATAAAACAAGGAAGTTTTATATAGATAGTTATAAAAATAGTATTAAAACCTAATTAAGAATGCAAATATATGCATAGGCTTTACAACTTGTTACTTGTCTGTGGATTGAAATCATCAGTCCTTTTTTATGTTTCTTTTTTCTATCTTTCTAATGAATTCAGGACATCTCATAAAAAAATAGAGAAGAATTTTTTTTACTGATGTATTAAGTTTTCATCATAGAGATAAGGAAGGAAACATTAAAAAAAGAGGACAAGTGATTCATAGTCATACATAACACACCCCCCTCCCCCCAAAAAAAGTATCATAGGTATCCAACCTACACCAACTTGGGAATTTTTATTTTGTTTTTAAATTAATCAAATTCATGGAATGGTTGTTTAAATTTTTTTAAATAATAATAGGTAAAATATCATTAATCAATTAAAAAGCGACAAAGGGTTCAAAAATAGGAGATTTAAATTTGAATTTTTGTTCTGAAAAAACGTGGAACTACATTTAATGATGAAAGAAGGATAGCAAAAACAAAAAATCTTAAAGGGTGGGAGTAAAAGAAAGAAAGAAAAACTGAAAAGCAAAATGAAATCAAAATAAGAACAAAAAAATGAAAAAAAAAATAGAAACAAAAAACTGAAAAAAAAAATCAACACAAATAAACATCAAAATTACCCCATTTGGACGCAGAATAGCTCGAAAGCTTCAAACCAATTGAGTACTAGTTGATGACTTTTGAACATCCATTGACATATGGAAAGAAGAAGCACAGGCAAAAAAAAAAAACCGTAAAAAAGAAATAAGAAGCTTTGATGATTTCCAATAAAGGAACCTAAAGAAAAAAAAATGTTGACAAAAAATATGTAATCAAAATTTGAACAAAAAACCTTAAAGCTGGTGGCAAATTTACACTGTTGGCTTATCTGCTCAAGGGGTTGTCTTCATCAGTGGCGCCTATACCATCTCTTCTCTTCTCCATTTTCTTTCATTTTACTGCACTATATTGTTTGTTGTCTAGCCCATTATTTGCGCACAACTTGAGTTCTAATCGATTGGTTTTGCTCAATTCTAGATCCATCAGTTTTTTTGCTTAATTCTAGATCCTTACCTTGCCTGCTATCAACATTTTAGAATTAGGCGGTTGAAAAATTAATAAGTAAAATATTATTAGGCAATTAAAAAGATAGGAAGGGATAAAAAGTGATAGAGAGAAAATAAAATCAAATTTGGAAGATTTGAATTTCAAATCTATAATTAAAAAAAACATGGAATACAATTAATGATGAGAGAATGAGAACAAAGACTACTTGTTTGTTGTGAAAATTTTCAAGTTAAAATTGAAAAATTTTCTTGATTCTGAGAGTCTCAATCTGGGGACTAGAATCTAAATCCTCTTTAGAGTTCTTTTTAGAAATTAGGTTTATATGAAGTTATATGCAATTAAAAGAAATAAAATCGAATGTTGCACAAATCTTTGAATTATATTCAAGAATTTATTATGAAGAATAGAACAGAAGTTCGTGAAGGAGGAACAAAGATGATTGAAAAGATTTGAAACTTAGAAAAGAAATTCAAAAGCAAATGCTGTAAAGAAATTCAAAAGATAAATTGTAGAAAGTAAACAAAGAAAATAAAAATGCAGCAATTGAAATGCAGAAAGTAAATAAAACGAAAAGAAAAAATGCAGGAATGTAGATTACATTAATGAAAATCTGGGTGGATACACATACTTGATCTCCTTATTAACCATTTAGTCGCTTACAGGATGGACGTTTGGTGTTTTCAGAGATGTTCAGTATATTGAGATCCAACATGGATTACATCAAAATCCTACCTATTTAAAGACTTCTATTCTAACGGCTAATTGACACGATTTTGACACATATACAGACTTATTTGAGGTGTCAAATTTCTAAGTATGACACGTCTAAGAAGCAGCAACGGTCTTCTACACGTCAAATAACTGACGACTTGAGGTCTTGACACTTGTCTTCTGAGTGGTAACTTCCAATAACTGCTTCCTTTGAAACCAGAAGGGTCTTCGAACTGACTTCTAATTCTGTGGGGTCTTCGAATTTCTTCCCAGGCTTCAGACTTCAGAAATTCTTCTAAGTTATTTGGAAAGTCTTCTTTTCTTCGAATTACTCTTCGATCTTCATTTGGACTTCGAACTTAGTTATGAACTTAGTCAACTTCAGAATCTTCTTTTCCTCCATGTTGGATTTCTGATTGGTCAAGGTGTTGGTGGACTTGACCGCCGACCACACATGGGTTTGACTTCCACTCTGATTGGACGTTTCTGCATGCAAATTAATGGCACCCTCCAAATTTTTCACTATAAATACGAGTGGATTTCAGATTCTTCTTCATTCTTACCTTCTTTTCATTATGGAAAATCCTTTCTCTTTGGCTATTACGTTCGACCTAATCTTCGATGAATTCATTGGGGAAAAGGTCGACGAAATAGCCAAAGTCATAGGCTTTTTCAACCTTATTTAGAAATTTCCCTTTTGGTCGAACGTATTAGCCAATCAAAGATTCATTTACATAGTAAATGAATTCCATTTACTCCTTCCCCACGCACCAAGGGCTGCTCAATCAAGTTAGTATAATGCCTTTGCCCTGTTGGCTCAATCAAAGTTTGTGGGGAAAGGAGGAAGAAGAGACGACTCAAATGAAGAACAGGGAGGCAAGAGTCAAATTTCCTGAAGATCCAGGAAGGCATGAGTCAAGTTTTCTGAAGATTTAGGATAGTTTTTATTTTCATGTACCTTTATGTAATTTCTATGTATTTCATTCGAACTCTTATGTAATTCGAATTGTCTCTGTACATGAATAAAAGATATATTTTCTTCATCTTTCTTATCTTCAGATTCTATATTCAATAAATGAACAAACTCATAGAACTCCTTTTTCTTTCTTTCATGCCTTCAAAAGACATTTCGAATTCGAATAGGCACTTAATCAAATATCTGTATTCCTTTCAAATGTATATAGAACAATGCCTCAAATTTCAAATTCAGAATACTAAAACTCTTCAAAGATAGAACAATGCCTCAAGTTATAATGTGTTTCGATTCCTAATAGACCTTTCGAGTCCTCTTTGTATACCTCAAATTCGAAGATACTGATCCAATATAACTTAGCAAAATTTGTGAGTTTCACCCCAACAGATGCCCCCTTAAAATATTAGTTTCGAGGAACACATCAACTTCAGTAGAAACTAATATTTTAATAAAATGAAGGAAGCTTATATAATATTATTTTCTCTTAGCAAACCTTTCAACTTCCTTGCATTCTATTGGCTCAGAATACAAAACGAACATATACCCATTTGTCATTTTTATTATTATTATTATTAAATGGCTTCCTCTGCGCGCCATTTTTCAAATGGGCAGTTCCCATTTTTTCAGGTAACTGACTCTCCATTTACTCCAGTATATAAATACATCAGTTACTGACCTTAGAGCTTCACTTCTTCACCAAGTATTATTGCAAACTGCTCGTGCCTCTGTCTTCTCTCTCCACGAACTGTTCTTCTTCTCACACAGTACCTCTGCAAGCCTCCCATTTTGCCATTTCTGCTTCAATCTTTGTGCTCAAATCAACATTGTCTCAAGGTAATCACTTGATTATTCACTTGCATTAGCCTTTTCTTCACGTTGTCAGAAGAGTTTTCTCTTTAAAGAGTCTGACAGTTTCTCTTTCCTCTCCAAGAAAGCTTAGATTTTTTAACCCTAATCTTTGATTCTTGTAATAAGAATCTGTCTTTTGATCACACATTGTCTTGGGTTTTTCAAATGAACATCTTTCTGTTGAAGAAAAAGAAAAGCCTTCATCCTTGTTGTTCTGATTTTTTAAACTTCATTTTTTCAACTTAAATGAAGTTTTCTCTCACTAACTTTTCCAGATTAAATTTTCGACTGGTTACAGGAATTTTCAATGGCTTCTCAAGACGTCTCTGGTCGTTCTGAACCAATCCCTAAGGCCTTTTCAAATGGAAAGCTGATAGCCATGAACAATAAAAACTTTGTTCCTGAGCCCGAGGAAGATACTTAACGTCTTCCTATATGGAGAAATCAGGTTCTTATTCCTTTTTCTATTAGGAACAAAGAGTTTTGCTTCCTAGGTCCTTACTTTCAACCACCTAGGCTCGAAAAATATACCTTCTTTCCTTCGATTGCTAAAGAAAGAATCTTAGCTTTTCAAGAGCCTATTCGAACTGAATTTTTGAATTCCATGCCTTCCATTTTTCGAACTGGACCCCCTGTCAAAAAGGATGCTAATATCAACTGGTTAGATAGAGTCCAACATAGTAAAGGCAAACATTGGAAGCAAATAGGAATTTTTTATCTGATTCAGTTGAGTAGGTTCGACTTGTCTTATGACCCTGTCCTTCTGATGACTTCTTGTTTCTTCTGGGATCAAACCACCCATACTTTTCATCTTCCTTATGGCATGATTTCACCAACCCTTTTTGACTTAGCTGCTATAACTGGAGTCAAACCTGGTGGTGATATTTTCCTTCCTTCCAATTTCACCATTGACAAAAACTCAGAACCAAATTGGAACAAATTCACTCATTATCATTTCATTCAAAACAACAACAAAATTACTGGCCCAGTTTTGAAAACTGAACACATAGCCTTTCTCATGATGTGGCTATCTGCTTTTGTCTTTTGTTCTCATTCTCTTCAAATCCCAAAATCTCTCCTTAGCTTGGCTATTGCTTTAGACCAAAATAAGGTGAAGATTAACTTCAGTCATTTCCTTTTGGCTAGTCTCTATGACTGTTTGAATGAGGCTATGGCAGCCTTGAGGAAATCTGAACCCATTAAGGTTTTAAGTGGTCCTTTCTAGCTTCTTCAACTATGGCTTAATGCTATTTGGAAGAAAGATCCCTTTTCTACTTTCAAACATTATTTTTCTTTGTTTTATACAATAGATTATCATAGACCTTCCCTTGCTCCTTTTGTTTCTCGAGTTCGTGGACCCACTTGGTTCACAAGAGATTTCCCATGTGAAACTCCTGGAGATCAGGTTGAGAGCCTCGAGATCTGGGAAGAATTCTTGACTTGGGATGTCTTATTCTTTGGTTTTTCAAATAAAGATATGAAAGTCTATTCCTATCAACCAAATCTAGTTGCTAGACAATTTGGCCTTTCACAACTCCGTCCTACTCCTATGAGTCGTCATCCTGAAGACCTTTTCTTTGGTTGAGCTGCTGATGGAATAGAGAATATGAGTGAGTTGGTATCTTTCTACAATGATCGAAAACCAGTTCTTACTCCATGTCAGTTCGACCCTTCCTTTTACTGCACTGTCTCATTCAAAGACTAGTGGATGTCTTACTACTCTTCAATCCAAGTATCTCCAGATACTTGTCTCAACAGAATGACACCTCCACCTGACAAAGAGGTTTCAACCAAGAAGGATAAAGAAAAAGGTATATCTCGAAGTTCTTCATCATAGTTCAACCTTTAACTTATGCTATAGACATCTATTGGTCATCTTTTGATTGCTAGTAAAAAAGTGTCTACTGCTCAGGAAAGTGATTCAAGTGATGAAGATAATTCGAGCAGGAAGAGAAAATTAAAGGTATAATCAAAGACTCTTCTCTTTGAATAATTTGTTATATCCTAACCTTTGATTCGAATAATGTTTAGGCTTCTCCTTCAACAACCACTTCAAAAACAAAGAAGGCCAAAGCTAGTTCTTCTGCAAGTGGTGTTTTGAAGAAAAAGTCAAGAAAAGAATCTTCTGAGACTTCTGAATCTACTACCCTTACCAAATCACAGGTATTTATGGTACTTCTTTATCAAAATATTTCCCGTTTTTCTTTACCTAATAACTTCTTTCCTTTTGAAGGTAAATAAATCACCCTCAATAGAAAGTGACTCACCTCCATCTCCTTCCCCCGAATCTGATCCAAAATCAGAAAGAAGAACGAAAGCTTGTTCTAATCCTAAGCATTTGAAGGGAAAGGAAGCTTTGAACAATAAGGGAGGTGAAGGTAAAGAAGATAAAGTTTCTCCCAAGTTTGCTTCTGTTCCTCCAAGTGGAGTTTCAAAAGTTGTCAAGAAGAAAAAGATGGGTGCCTCTGAGGTAATTTACCCTTAATCTTTTGAAGGAAAATCAAAAGATCCTTTTTATTTTATTTATCTTTATTTTCTTGATCAGGTTGCTCGAAAATATTATGCTCTTCGAGTAGAACATACTGCTCCCAAGAGACCAAAACCAAAGAAGTTGGTTATTCCAGAAGGCACTGAGGTATAAGTTGAAAGATAACTTTCTATTTATATTTTCTTTCAACTTCCTACTGATTTTTGCCAATTTCACTGTAGGTTGAGACTATTAACTCCTCTTCAAAATCTGTTGTTGCACCTTCGACCACAGAATATTCTGAACCAACATCTTCTCAAGGAGGACAAGAAGATGATAAAGAACCAAGTGTTAGTTCTCCTCCTGAATCTCGTCCAGATGCTGAAACACCTCAACTGGAAGAAGACAGTAAGAAAGAAAGCGAAGATTGTGAGAAAGATGAGGAAATTAAAGATGTTGATCCTTCATTCGAAAAAGAGCTTGTTCTCGATACTTCCAACCTTGACAACCTTCAAACAAAGAGTTTGGCTAAGACTGATGAGCCTTCTACCAAACAAGCTCCTAAGGATCAAACAACTGAACCTCCTATCCAACCTCAACCTCAGGAAGAGACCATTCCTACAGTTCAGTCTGAAATCCAAAGTGAGATGACTTTAACCCCACAACCTATCCAACAAACTTCAGAAAGCGGCTCCTATAACTTCGAACAAGTCTCTTGCACCCTCAAGTCTCAATGAGTGTCTAAATGTACTGGATGAAAATCCTTTTGCTGTTCTTGACCTCCTGACTGGTGAAGGTTCGATGTCTTCTGCACACTCAGACTCGAGATCTTATCAACCATCAACTGAGTCTATAGAAGATCAATTGAAAGGTTTAAGGAACCTGATTTTCATAGATTACTTCTTCGAATCCCTTGCAAGAGACGTCGAAATTCAATACAAAATTGAAAAAAGACTTGAGGCCTTGTATGCTCGAGAAGCCAACCTATCTGCGCAACAATTGACTGGGCTTAATTCTTTCAAGAATCTTTATACCAAGGCAATGGCTATTTTAAAGGAGCATCAGGAAAATTATGAGAAAGCTTCTGAAGTGAGAGTGGATAATGAGAATGTTGGAGAAATTGAAGGACTCTCGAGACAAAGTGTCCAAGTATACTAAGAGTCTGGGGAACTTTTCAGCCCAACTGACCACTATTGCTGATAAAAGAAAGAAGATTGAAGATCAAATTCAGCAATTGAAGTCTGATGATGCACTTCTAGTGGCAGAAGTAAACACTTGCAAGACTTCCATGTCGAAGGTCGAAGCCAAGAAAGTCGAACTACTCACCTCTGTCAAATATGTTTCAAGTGAGCTAGTCAAATCGAATGAGTTATTGGCTAATATTGACAAGAGAGATGGAGTCTTACTGCAACAATATAAAGATCTACAACAAGTGTTTGGACCTATGAAAGAGAATCCCCCTTTTTAAAGTTTCTTGTCGTTTATTAACTTGACATTTTGAACAATATTTCGTTGGTGCTTTAGAGTCACCATCGAATTTAATGTCTAAACAATCTTTACTTCATGCATGGTTGGTTCATATCTCTTTAAGTATTTTCCGTTTATGCTTAGAATTTGATTATCACCAGTTATTTCTCTAATCGAGTACGCATTGTTCGAAAATACTTTCTCAACTTCAAATGGTCCTTCCCAACTTGGGGACCACTTTCCAAATCGTTTTGACTTTTTACCAACAGGCAAGATTACTTTCCAAACAAGGTCTCCTTCGTTAAATAACTTAACTTTCAGTCTTCTATTATAAACTCGAGACATTTGTTCTTTCTGCCTCACAATGTTTTCTAAAGCTTTTAATCTGACCTCATCTAATTCATTCAATTCATCCAACATCTAATCAAAATAATCTTGAGTGGTTAAATCGAATTGCTTTTGCACTCTCAATGATTTCAAATTAATTTCAATTGGCAAGACTGAGTCATGACCATAAACTAATTTATAAGGGGTAAACTTTGTTGCATCTCGAGGAGAATTTCGATATGCCCACAAAATTTGACTCAAAGTTTTATGCCAATTTCGAGGTCTTTGCTTAATGTGTTTCTTGATCAAAGAAATAATTGTTTTATTTACGGCCTCTACTTGCCCATTTGCTTGAGCATAGTATGGAGTCGAAGTAAGGAGTTTTATCCCATTTTCTTGAGCAAACGTCTTAACTCTTTGGCCAGTAAAAACAGTTCCTTGATCAGTTGAAATAGAATCAGGAATGTTAAGACAAACTCACTCCTAAAAAAGTTTTTAATATGCCAAACCATTAAGTTTGACTGTGTACTAATTTGAATGAGATGCATCATGTTATTTTTCTAACTGTGTGCTCAAGTATATGGCAGAGTTTCTAGACTTTGTTTTGCAGAAATTGATTAAGAAAATAAAGCTCAAAGAAGATCTTTGAGGTTAAAAAACATGAAAGTCAGAAATAAGAAATGCCAAGGAACAAGACTTGAAACAAGAACAATGAGCAAGGAAGAGATTCAAGAACAACTTGAGACGCCATCTCAAGACCAGATGCAGATTCAAGCACAAGAGGTCATCTCATGAAAGAGAAGAAAATTCAGAAAATGGTTTGACTATTATTCACCCAGAACATAAGAAGATGAGACTTAGACTTGATCATAGAAGAGATCAGATCCAGTAACAGTTATTTTAAGAAGAGAGCCGGACTTAGAGCAATAGTTGAGACTCAAGTTCAGCTTGAGAAGACATGGCATCTAGTCAACACAGAGTCAAGACAAAGTACACTGTACACTGACACAATGACATCAGAACCTAAAAAGCAAGCTCTCCTCTCAACAGAAAAGTTCCTCTCTCTGTAACGACTCTTAACGGCTATAATAACGGCCATAAACGACTAGCTGCATTTGAAATAAATGTTGAAGTCTACAGTGAAGAAGTAGTGAGAGACTACACTGATTATTGAACATCATTACATCTCATCCCACATCTCAAGTCCACATCTCAAGTCTATCACTTAAAGATCTTATCTCAACTTGAGAACACTTGTAGTCTCATTCTATTTTCTCTTCTCAGTTTGTAATATTTCTATCTACATAGAAGAGATAAACTCTAGCTAACATCATTGCCCATCCATACTTTGTATGATTATAAGCTAGACCCATCTTATCCTACCAATCATTTGTAACCAGTCTCATCTGAGATAGGAGAGAGCCTAGTCTCAGAGTGAGTGTGAGTGTCCTAAAGAGGTTGTAAGAATACTTGTGGCTCAGCCAAGATAGGAGTGCCTAGGCTTGGTGTGAAATACGTCCTAAAGAGGCTGTAAGAATACTTGTAATTGACGGGTTTGTCAATAGTGGAAATCTCACGTGTTGTGAGGACTGGACGTAGCCCAAGGAGTGGGTGAACCAGGATAAGATCATTGTGCATCTCTCTTCCCTATCTCTTATTTTACACTGTCCTTAGCTCATTTCAAATCTGTGATTACTTGTTTAAATTGAATTAAATCAGATTTGAATAATTGAAATAACTTACACTTGAATAATTGATTGAAACTGAAATTGCTCCTCATTTATACTAATTGACACTCCAAGTCATCAGACTTGAGATCACGTCTCAACCTGCAAATTTAAGTGTGCAAATTTCAGGAACAAAATTTTAAAGTCTCTATTCAACCCCCCTTCTAGAGACGTTCATCCAACTTCAAGGAATACCAAATCGAAAAATAATATTTTCCTGAATAAAGTTGATCACATCATCTTGAGTAACATCCTGCAATGGAATTGCTTCCACCCATCTTGTAAAATAATCTATAGCCACAATAATATATTTGTGTCCTCTTGATGATGAAGGATGAATTTGACCAATTAGATCTATGTCCCAACCTCTAAAAGGTCATGGCTTTATAATTAAATGTAATTCACTTGCATGGATTTGTTTTATAAAACCATGTCTTTGACATTCTTCACAAGCTTTCGAAAAATCATTGCAGTCTTTGGCAATTAAAGGCCAATATAAGTTTTGTCTTTTCAAAACTCATTCCATTTTTTGACCTTCTTGATGAGCACCACAAATCCCTTGATGTGTTTCAACTAAAGCATGATATGCTTCTGATTCTCCTAGACATCGAAATAGATTTCCATCAGGCACTTTCTTATATAAATGATTAGCTAAAATCACATAATGTAGCGCTCTGTATTTCAGTTTTCGATCAACTGATGAACTAGGATTTTGTAAATAATCAATTAAAGGTTTTCTCCAATCATTGGCATCTAAAGTTTTGATATCTAAAATTTTGAAACTCAAAACAGGCATGTGCCTTTTTAATTGGATTAAACTTTTGAATTTAGAACTAGAAAGTTTATAACCAGAAGCAATTTGTGCTAACTCATTAGCAACTTCATTATCGACTCGAGAAATATGTTTGAATTCTACCTCATCAAAATACTTCAAAGGTTGAAAAGCTTTTAGAAGATATTTCAATAACCTGGGATTCAAAAATTTATATTAACTAGTAACTTGTTTAATTACTAGTTGTTAGTCTCCTCGAATTAGAACTTGTTTCACTCTGAAAGACATTAAAACTTCTAATCCTAATAATAAAGCTTCATATTCAGCTTCATTATTCGAACAATCTATTCCTAATTGAAACATGATTTTAGTTGGTAACCCTTCGGGCGAAATTATAAGAATTCCAATTCCAACTCCCGCTCTATGTTTCGATCCATCGAAATAAAACTTCCATGGTTTTATTCTGACAAAGTCCAATTCATTAATTCGAATTGGAGGATGATAATTGAGAAAATCAGCCATCACTTGGCCTTTTACAGCTTTTAATGGAAGATAAGTTAAAGAAAATTCAGTTAAAGCTAAAGCCCATTTTCCTACTCTACTGTGAAGAATAGGTTTCAATAACATGTGCTTTATTACATCATAATAAGAAATTACATATACGTCAAAGGGTTTCACATAGTACTTTAACTTTGTACAAGAGAAATAAAGACATAAACATAATTTCTCAACAGCACAATATCTAGTTTCAACATCATTAAGAGTTCGACTAAGATAATACACTGCTCTTTCAACTCCATTTTGATCTTCTTGAGCAAGCATGCTTTCTAGTGTCTCTTCTGACGCTGATATATATAACTTCAAAGGCTTTCCTTGAATTGGAGGTGTCATGATTGGAGGATTAGTAAGAACCTTCTTTATCTCTTCGAAGGCTTGTTGGTGTTCCTCTTTCCATTCAAAATTTTCTTCTTTCTTGAGCTTTAGAAGAGGAGAGAACACATTGGTTTTAGCAGAAAGATTCGCTATAAACCTTCGAATGAAATTTATTTTGCCCAACAAAGACTACAATTGTTTCTTGTTCGAAGGGGTGGAAGCCTGCATTCTTGCTCCTTAGTCCCGATTTCCTTTACGACGTTGATCTTTAGGTTTTTCCTCTCTCCTCGTTAGTTTTCTATGCATGACTATATATCAGGTTTTTTATTTGTTGTTGTTTTTTATCAAACAAGGGATATAATAACGAGCAGTCTATCCAAAGTTGACTTAGTCTCTCTCTCTCCTTGTTAGTTTTTATCAAGATACGAGATGTACAAAACAAAAGAGGAAAATGAAGAGAGAGAGAGATCAAAGAAGGTGGTGTTTCTGGTAGAAGTAGAGAAATGAGAGTAAAAGGGTGGTGTATGGGAGAGGGAGGAAGATCAAGAGTTTTAAATAAAAGGGTGTTTTGGGTAATTAACTTTAACAAAAGAGGAGGGTGGGGTGTGTGAGAGCAAAAAGAGATGTGTAAAAATTAATTCCCCACCAACTTTAATAGAGCAAACCCAATTTAACTAAATTTAGGGTTGAATTTTTCTAAAAGCTAATATTGAACTAGTGCATACGCATATGTTAAGTTGCTAATAAATTACCTATTTAAATTATTTCCATGTGCAATTAACAATTTAGATATATGTATATAGGGGATTGCTAATATACTCCCACTTGATTTATAGAATGAGTGCATTAGTAAACCACATCTTTTTATTTTGACAAAAAAAAAAACCCACATATTTTCTTGTTTAAAGAACCTAAATTTATGGGTATGAATGTATTTTGAAATATAATTGTTTTTAAATTTATGTTTCTCTATCTTCTTTCTTCTCTTTAATTAATTTCTATTTCTCACTTCTCTCTCCTCTCTCCACCCATTTAATGCAACTCTCTTTCTCTCTCTCCTCTCCTCCTTTTATTTTCTTTCTATACTTCATCATCATAGTTCAAAATCAAAATGGAGGAAATGAAACAATTTTAAATATATTACCTTTTTTTGGGTATTACCCTACCCTACTCATTGTGAGTAATTTTTGCGGGTACACATTGGGTCTGGGTCCAATTGTCATCCCTACCAGTGGCACTATAGTTTTTTTTCGTGACCTATAGGTACCTTTTTATTTATGACATTTTTTAGTAATTAATTTACCAAAATTACGTTTTAATTAGAAACGTTACCGAACTTTGTTTTTAGGCATTGTATAAGGTCCCTAACATTCCTGTGACTCAACTTTTAAATTCTTGAACATTGAGGTTATGGTGGTTATTTCCTCAATTGAATGAACAAAGGTTATGGTAAGCACCATAACAATTGGTGTAGTCCTTCAAATGACTCATTATGCCCATGAATATTTACCTTGTTCTTGTGTTTGATTCTCCCAAGCCCCTCCCCTACATTTTTTATGTTTAATCCAAAAAAAAGTATTTTATTAGATGAATTTAATTTAAAAAACTAATTAATAAGTAGCTTAAGTACATAAATAAAACATCTAAAAGGAATTATAGTTAACTTAATTAAATAATATAAAATAATGATCTAATTAAATTTTAGTAAAAAAACACTTTCATTCCTGACTTTTATAGCATTGTACAGTTTAATATCTAAGATTTAGAAACCCTTCTGTTAAACCTTAATGTTACTCTTCGTCTCTCACTTAAGTCCAAATCGTTAACAACCACTACAAGAAATTCAACTTTTAGCGATGGCCAAAATTCGTTGCTAAAAGTGAAAAACCGTCGCTACAATCTACGTAGCGACGACTTAGGGACGGCCTAATGGACGTCGCTAAAAGGCTCATCGTTAATGTAGTAGCGACGAGTAAAATAGGTCGTTGCTACGTAGAGACGATCAGGTCGTCGTTAACGCCATGGCCGTTGCTTCGTATTATTATTAATTTTTTTATCTAGTGACGGCCATGACCTTCACTAAAGATAATTTTTTTTAATTTAAATTTATTTTTTTTATTTTAATATTTTTTTATTTTAAAATTATAAAGAAAAATAGAAAATACTATATAAACACATGGATAGAGAAAAATATATATTTAAAATATATATATACAAAGATTGTTCAAACATAATACAATAAAAGTATAAAAAAAACATCATAAAAAAATCAATGGTGGCGGCGGCGACGCTGGTGTTGCCGGGGGACGATCCTCATCCTCATCCAACGGTTGCTCATCCAGGGCGTCATCGTAGTGGGAGTGCGGCTGAGCCTGAGCTTGAGCAGCCTGAGCCTCCAGCAACTGGTGCATCTATTGTCGGAGTCGTGCGAAGTCCTCCTCCAACTGTGCAGCCTTCGCTTCAGCCCGACTAGCCCGCTCCCTTGCTTCATTGACTTCCTGGCGCAGCGCTTCCTCAGTCGAATGTCGTGACCCAGACCAGTCACTCCCGCTGGTATGAGCCCGAGACTCTTGAGTGAGGCTAGTCACACATGCACGAAGGTTGGTTGACAAGTCCCCGGTGCCATGGCCTCGGGTCTTACCACCCGCAACATCCTTTCAGATCTATAGCTCGGTGGAGCCATCAAAGTTGGAGTTGTCCCCCATCTGTGACTCCACCTCCCTCAGGCGGTCCGGTAATTTGTCTGTTGAGTACGGGTAAACGTATAATTAGTTAGTTATACATTCAATTGCAAATATTTGAAATTATATAAAAAAAACACTGATAAGCACAAACTTGGACTTACATAGGTGGACCGCGCTCGGTTATTTACCCAGCCACCACCATTTTTTTATGTGGGTGGCCACAAAAACTCATCGGGCTCTACCTCCCACCCAAGTTGTTGAGCCGACACAAATTAATTATTTTAATAACAAATACAAAAATAATACAAAAGAGTGTTTGTTTATACATATCATATCCAACGCCACCTCATGGTGGGCCCTGCGGCCCGTGGTGTGGACTGCTCCCCCTTGTTGAGAAGCTCGATTGCTCTTGTTATGAGCGGACTTCCCCTTAAATTCATCAGAGGCCCAGTAGGCCAAAAGACCTTCCCAGGCCTCCTCCCAGCCGCTCAGGCCTTGTTCATCATATCTTGAAGGCGACAAGCAATTCTCTGCTCATACACCTTCTTGATTTGGGCCTCATCATAAGGGTCTCAAGTAACTTTGCTCTGAAAAAAAAGGTAAGTTATTAGAAAATGACATAACTTAAGCAAAAAAAATATAAAGTGTTTAGGGTTTTTATTTACCGTAAACTCGGCCCACCACTTGTCTCGTACATCCTGCGGGGTGACCTTCCACAGGTAGTGAGGACCCCGAAATTGCGAACGAATCGCATGACCAATGGCTGCGATGGGTGGTTTGTTAGGCACCTAACTGCAAAATAAACAAAGATTCAATATTAACTGTTAAAACAATTAAAGATTCAAAATTATCAATTCAAAAGAAGTAAAAAAAAAAAAAAAAACAAACCCCTTTCCAAATGGTCGGATAATAACCCTACCATGAGGGTCTACCTCATGAGGTCGGCTGGAGCTAGCACCCTGGAACCGAACTAGCTCCACATCAAACTCAGGGTCAGCATCCTCATCCATCTCAGCCTGAGCATGCTCAAGGTCCACCTCCTCCTCAGGCATATGTGGAAGCTCCTCCTCCACCACTGTAGGGATGTCATGATATCTCGATGTCGGCATGAACCTCATTCCATCGAATGGCGGCGGGTCAGTTGCAGCAAGTATACCAGTAGCTTCAGGGGAGGAAGAAGAAGACTATAGGTGGACCACCGCAGGCGCTAAAGTAGATGGTAGATCCCGCAGCTGATCAGGGTCAGAGGGGATGGTCCTCTCCCGACGGGCGCGGTCCACTTGTGCAGCCAGCTCGCCCGGAGGGCGACCTCCCTACAAGGCGAAGTACAAAAACTTGAGTTTGCTTCCTCCAATCAAAGAAACAAGAAAAGCGAAGGAGCGATTCACCCTGAAACACCTTTACTTTGATGGATTGTGTAATGTTTGTGTGTGATGCCATGGCTGTTAAACAATCAAGCCCAGAGATTGTGATTATTCAGAGGCGGCACCTATTCTCTGCACACCCAGTCTAAGGTATGACGGTGGAACAAGGGTTCTTCATTAGATGTAAAACAAGAGTTTAAGCTTGAAGGAGTCCTGTTGCAAATTTACAATAGCTCTGCTTGGCCCAATGAGGATGAGATTGTTGGTAGGTGATTTTATTTTGCTAATCTCTTCATTATCTTTTACTTTGATTTTTTCCCTTTACTATAGGTTGTATATATGTTTACATTGTTTAGTTATTTCGAACACCATAGCTTCAGTATTTTACAAAAACACAACTATAACAGGTTGTATACATGTTTTCAAATTTTACTTTTTATATTGAATTTCTTCTACAAAGCTTCAATTTTTGTTGTGATATGTTTATTCCTTCATGATTGAATGCTTATATAAAGATTATTATTGCGATTGTTGAAGAGGGTTACCAAATTCAATGGGCAATTACAGTGGACACGGCTCCCTGTACTTGAAAATAGCAGATACTGATAAGCTCTCCAATGGTTGGGAGGTTAATGTAAACTTCAAGTTGTTCGTCTTTGATCAGAAAAATAATAACTATTTGACCATCCAAGGTATATATAGATGTGAAGTTTAATTTTCAATTGTGTGGCAAGTTTTTAATGTTTCCTATTATATTAATGAAATGCTATGATATTATTTGATTTTGGTAGATGATGATGGTGTAGTAAGAAAATTACACGAAATGAAAACTGAGTGGGGTTTTGATCAATTAATTTCATTGGAGACCCTCTTTGATTCATCTATTGGATACCTTTTATGTTGTGGTATGTTCATTTCCTCATGATTAAATGCATATATAACGATTATTATTGCAGTGGCTAAAGCGGGTTACCAAATTCAATGTGCATTTTCAACTAGAACACCTTTGGTAAATTTTTCCAGTTAAAATCTCTCCATTGATGTGTTTCTATTTTTACAATAGCATAACATTCTTCCTTTTTCAATTTTTGCAGGTATTTCTCATTCTATGTGAATCATCTTTTTTCCTCATCTGAGATTGTACTTGGAATGGAAGGTATGAGGTTATTTGTATAATATTGAATTAATTGATTTTAACAATCTGTTTGTAGAATACTTACATACCATTTTTTATGTTTTCACATGGTATCAAGAGATTCTAATTCAAGCCGGTGATTGTGAGAAAATGGTTTCTGTCATGAATCTTCATCGTTGATGTGAACTGATTGTATTATAAACCTTTTAATTATGGAAACTCTAAACATGTTCTGATTCTAAATCTGATTTGATTTGAATATGGATAGATAGTTATTCTAAAACTGATTTGCTTATAAATTTATATTATAGAAAATTAAAATTAGTTATTTGATTTGAATATAGACATATTTGCCGTTCTATAATGTGTATAAACATGTTCTAATTCTAAATCTGCTTTTATTTGAATAATATAGATAGATAGGTTTTCTAAATCTGATTTGATTCTAAAGTTGATTTGATTTAAATATAGATAGTTGTCCTAAATTTGATTCTAAGTTTGTATTATAATAAATTAAAATAAATGATTTGATTTGAATATAGATATGTTTGCTTTTAATTTATGCGTATAAATCTGTTCTAATTCTAAATTTGATTTTATTTGAATATAGATAGATAGGTTTTCTGGATCTGATTTGATTTGAATATAGATGGGTGTTCTATATTTGATTCTAAATTTTTGTTATAATAAATTAAAATTAATGATTTGATTTGAATATAGATAGGTTTATTTTAATTTGCGCGTATAAACCTTCTGATTCTAAATCTAATTTTATTTGAATATAGATAGATAGATTTTCTAAAACTGATTTGATTTGAAATTGATAGTCATTCTATATCTGAGTTGCTTCTAAATCTGTATTATAATAATAAATTGAAATCAATGATTTGATTTAAATATAGACAGATTTATTTTTAATTTGTGTGTATAAACATGTTTTGATATTAAATATGATTTTATTTGAATATAAACGGATAAGTTTTCTAAATCTGATTTGATTCTAAAACTGATTTTATTTGAATATAGGCTGAGCGCAAGGAACCTTTCTCAAATCAAAAGTTGTTTCAGTGATATATACAGGTATGATTTTACATAACAAATATAACCATGATTATGCCTAAATAGGATTATATAGCAATCATTTGATTTAATTTTCATTACCTCACATTTTGATTGTATATTAATATCTGAGCGGTTCCTTATGTAGTACCACTTTTAATTTTGTTTTTAGAATTTGGGTTTAAAAGTTAAAACATGCATAGATAAAATTAAAGCACACTCTACTTAGATGTGCACTTTTAGGAGAATTTATAAGTTATTTAGTTTCATGTTCCTTTTTCTGTGTTATAATCTATTTTTTGTGTGATTTTTTGTTTTATATTATGTTTTTTGGGTTATAATTTGTTTTCTGTGTGATTATTAGATTCTTTCCCTTTTTTTCCATGCATGTTCTCTTCGGAAAATGGGAATATACACTGACAATTGAAGATGAGAGTATATGGGAGGTGAAAGTTTTGTGGTAATTTAATTCATTTTATTTCTATTTTCTGAATTTCTTAACACTTAGTTTAATGCATATATGATTTGTAGTCATTTTTTTTATGATTTATTATAGTTTTATTAATTTTGAGAAGGGGATTTTAACAATATTACACCCGGTGAGGAAAGGTTAGGGGCTTAAGTCTTAATTAATTTCTTTGCTGCTTTGTAATCAAATTCTCACTTTAACGAAGTTGGTGAAATGTAATTGGAAGAAGTAGGGGGAAGTCTAAGCTTTTAAGTGTTTTAATTTAAATCGAATTCTCACTTTTATTTTTTTGTTTCTAATAAGTACTTTAAATAGTTGCTACAGTATTCCCTGTGTTCATTTAAAGGGTCAACAAGGAGGAGGTTTCTATATTTTGGTGAGACATGTTTTCATGTTCTTTACATCAGCATATGTTGACTTGCTTTGTCTTTATATCAGCATTTAGTTTCCTGCATTAGAGTGGAGGCAATATCAGTTGTCTTTATATCAATTTGATGCGAAAATCTTATTTTCATTTTATTATAGAATTTTTTTTTAATATTAACTAATTCTTTTTGTGCAAAAAAGGGAAATCTTATTGATCTTCTATTTTTAATGTTTTGAATTAATTCATGTAAATGGTCATTGTGGTCAAGTTCAATTTTCTTTTTTTTTTTAACTAAACCAATTGAACCAAATTAAAAATTCTGTTATTTGGTTTTTCAATTCAATTACAGTGGTCTGTTATGTTGAAAGCATGGCTACAAGAAAGTAGGTGGTGTTGGGGCAAACTCTTGCCAAAATCTAATGTCTACCTTCAATTTCTGACATGCATATTGTAGGTAATTGATTTTCTTCATAAGTTCTATATGATTACCATGACAGGCCAACAACAAGAGAAGCTATGGTGTGATAAAAGCTTATTACCTTTTACTGTATATGTCTAATCTGCAACAATTTACTGATGTGTTTATATCCAATGTATTAATTGAAAACTAGATTATCAAAACCGTATGTGTCTAATCCTTAAGAACCAATTCAAATCATTACATAAGACTTCCAATCAAGGGGTTGATTTATTTTATTGTTAGCCATCTTATTGTTAAGTATAACTGATTATTATTTTTTGTTGATCCACATACTTACCATTTGAATTATATAGAAGAAAAAAGCAAAGATTAGGCAAAACCTGGATATTGATGTCTTGGTGAAGGCAAGAAAAAAGCTCTATGAATGAATTCAAGAGTTAGAATTTGTTTGGGATATGCAACAAATAAGGTGCATCCTTCTCCTGTTGTTATGGTGTATTTTTTATAGCAAAAATACTATTAGATGGTTTTCTCTATGATATATATGGTGACACATGAAGTCATTAAATATCTTTAATATTGTGTTCATAGATTGCATAATGAAGATCCTGGTGTAAAGGTTCATGTTGTTATTTGTCCAACTCCCACGACAAAGAAACCTAGGAAAAACCTGTTAGATTTGTAATTTCAATTCTCTTGGGATATTATACAGGTGAGGTTGCTTTTTATTTGGTAAGAAATCTTGGCTACCCAGGTAAGTTGTATTCTTTATTACTAATTTTATATATTTTTGTAATGTTTTTTATGTATTTTATCATAAAATCTTTCTTAATTCTTATTCCCTTTATGAAAGTAGGTTGTCCTTCACTATTATGATGTTAAGTTTCTTGACTTAAAGCATAGGTATCTTCTGCAAGTTTGCAGCAATGAGAAAAATGTAGGTGGAATATGTTTTATAACTTTATGGTAACTTGTTTCGTCTTCCGCAATTGCTTCTGCCCAACTGTATTCTTCTTTTTACAGGCGAAACTAGGTGGTGATTTGAACTCTAATCCCTTCCGTTTTTGCCTCTTTATTTCTCTTCTGGTAATACCGTGTTAATTGGCATTTAGTTTTTTAAATTTTCTTTATTTAAAATTTGACTGTGCAGATTCGGGATATTCGAGCAGTTATAGGCGTTCCTAATAATCATTGTGAAATTGTTGCACAAATTTTAATAGACATGATATAATTATATTAACAGTTTTCTTATCTTTGGAACTTCCCCTTAATAAGCTCATAACTTTTATTTTTATTGTATATTTCCTCTCCTCCTCATATTCATGATTAGGTAAGAAAAATGAGATCATGTAACAATGTTGGGCTAATAGTTGAGATCATTTATTTAAGAGCGGACAATTTTCTAAGCTTCTAAGGTGAGGGGAAGAATTTCGAGAAGAGTTATCCATTCTCTTGAAAGAGCATCCAAATCTTCTTTGGCTTCATGATTTGTTCCTTCAACAATTTCCCTCTGCTTCATAAACACTTCAATCATTGGCTCTCACACAAAACATGCACTCTACTTTATTTTCTGAAGAAGAAGGAAAACGAGTGTATATGAAGTTGAAACTATTAATTATTGGCTGACAGAGAGAATCTTTTATAATTCTCTAGACTCTAAGATAGCTCTGCATTTGCACTTTTGGCTGTAACGTAGGTTTTTTCATGCCTTATGTAGTTTATTTCCTTTCCCATCATGCTATTTTATACTTCTTTACATGTTTTCCTTTGAACAATGATAACTACTATTGTGAGATTTTGAATAGGAGAGTGAATAAGAAAGAATCTCAGCTACCGATTATCGATTTTTTGGATAAATAGAACATGCAAGCGAGGTTAAAGAAATTGGGTGGATGATCTCTATGTTTGAATGCATGCATTTTTTTTTATTCAACCTCTTAGTCTTGAGTCCTTTCGATGTGATTTCTAATGGCTAATGCTGAAAATGTGGATTTTCCGTACCATAGTTGATATTGCTCTTAAGTTGTAGTAACCATTCAGTAAGCAAAAACACAACAAAAACCTTGTCTTTTTGGTTATATTCTCTGCAGATCCTGAAATTTCAAAATTTTTCCCTGATCACAGCGATGCTTATGCAGAACATTAGAGTTATAATATTAATCTAGAGATTTAATTTTATACCTTAGACCTGAACCATAGATATATTATGACCATTATTATTAGTCTTTCCCTTTAGTCTGTGTACTAATTCAATTTTAGCTACCTTTTTACGTCAAAAATGTCATCATAAACTCTCAAAGGAAGCAATGTGGGACGTTACACTTTGTTAATAAAAAATTTCTTTGTTACTTAATATTTATTTATCTTTTTTTAATTTGTATTTTTAGGACTTATTGATTTAAGGACTTTATTAAACTATTCTTTCATGTTGTATTATTGTAGAAAAAACCTCCCCCAAATTAATCACTACTATTTATAAATTATATGAAAAAAATGTTGTCTTTTTAAGCTATTTCAAAAGTTTGCTTATTTCCAAGTCCCACATTGCTTGGTGAGGGAGCCTTATAAGGGTTTATATATTAACTTGTGATATTGGTTGTTAAACAAGCTAGTGAGAGGATGGGCTCGCGCGCACAAGGATGGGCCTAGCTAGTGCAAATTCTCCGATTTGCCCCCCCCATGCGCGCACGATAATTTTGACTTATCTTTTACTCCCACTTTTTTTAAATTGAAAGACTAAACCTTATCTCAGAAAACGGTTTTATTTAGATTTTAATTTTGACTTGGTCTTACTCGGATTTTATGGGATTACCCTATCCGCACTAACAGAGTAGTGGTTCCTATTTTCACTCCACTTCTATCTGTCAGTTACTTTTTAAAAACAAAAAACCGCACAGATAGATGTTAATCCTATCTGTTTTTCAAAAACGGTATCCTCCTCCTCGGTTCTGCTCTTCTGATCCTACTGATCGTTCTTTCCAGTTCAGTGCCACCTCGTACTTGCTCACGGCGGTTCGGGACGAACCTGTTGTATCCTGGGGGAGCATCACATCCGGTCGATGAATCCTTAAGGACAGCGTGCCCCTCACGCGCCTCAGGTTTTCTTTATTTTACAGGCTGCAGAACTCATCAGCATCAACAATCTTAAGGATTCATTATGTCTTCTGCACCCTCTGCTTCTGACGGAGATGGCGACCCAAAACCACCTCCTCCTCCCGTCCATGCGCTCTATGCGAAACCATTCCCTGATATCTCGAAGATAGAGGTTTTTGGAGGACAAAACTATCGTAGATGGCAGGAGCGCCTTTTCTCTGTTCTCGATCTCCATGGAGTCGCTTACGCTCTTACAGAATCAAGGCCACCACAGACTGCTAATCTAAAACTCATAGAAGAGTGGACCAACGCTAATAAGGTATGTCGTCACACTATTCTCAGTACCTTATCTAACGAGCTTTTCGATGTGTATTGCTCTTACAAGGAGGCAAACAAAATTTGGGAGTCCATCAATCTAAAATACACGGCTGAAGATGCTGGGAAGCAGAAATTCGTCATCGGCAATTACTACAGGTGGGAGATGGCTGAAGACAAGGACATCAAGGTCCAGATAAATGAGTATCATAAACTGCTCGAGGATCTGAAAGGAGAAAATATTGAGTTACAAGACGAATTTGTAGCTGGTCTATTGATTGAGAAGCTGCCCCCTTCCTGGAACGATTACAAACAACAACTCAAACACAAACATAAGCAATTGTCGCTGGCAGATCTGATCACCCATATCATCATTGAAGATACCAACCGCAGGGAGCTCAAAGTGGCCAGGGCAAGGGCTCTAGCGGCACGAGCCAATCTCATTCAAAACAAAGCTAACAAAAAAGGTACGAAGTCAAACTCTGATCACTTTGTCCCTAAGGTTACTAATCCCAACGCTAACTTCAAGAAAAAGGGATGTTGCTTTGTTTGTGGAAAGCCAGGTCATCAAGCATATCAATGCAGACACCGTGCGAGAAACGACAATCCTCCCAAACCAAAGGCAAATTTGGTAGAGGGAGATGATATCATTGCGGCGGTTGTTTCTCAAGCTAATATTGTGACTGATGTGACCAAGTGGGTGGTAGACTCTGGGGCTACCAGGCACATTTGTGCCAATAAAGAGGCGTTCACCTCCTACATTGCTGTAGGGGAAGGAGAAGAACTTGTATATCTTGGTGATTCCAGAACTGCACCAGTTCAAGGAAAAGGAAAAGTACTTCTCAAACTCACATCAGGGAAGACCTTGGCTTTGAATGATGTACTGCATGTCCCTAATATTAGGGCCAATTTGGTCTCTGTGTCTTTATTGTTAAGAGTTGGGGTTAAGGTGTCTTTTGAGTCCAACAAAATTGTGATGACCAAAAATAATGTATTTGTTGGCAAGGGATATTGTGATCAGGGACTTTTTGTTCTTAATGTTTCCGAAGTATTGAATAAAAATGTTTCCTCTTCTGCTTATATGCTTGATTCGTTTGATATATGGCATGCTAGATTAGGACACGTTAATTTTTCTTATATTAAGAATATGCGCCAAATTGGTATGATTTCTGGTATTAATAATGAAAATCAAGATAAATGTGCTGTTTGTATTGAATCTAAATTAACCAAGAAATCTTGTCTTCCTGTTCAACGTGAAACTGAATTACTTAATTTAATTCACTCTGATTTAGGTGATTTAAAACAAACTGTAACAAGAGGAGGTAAGAAATATTATGTGACGTTCATAGATGATTGCTCAAGATACACTAAGGTTTATCTAATTAGACATAAAGATGAAGCATTTGATATGTTTTTATTATATAAAGCTGAAGTAGAAAACCAATTAAATAGGAAAATCAAGAGGGTTAGATCTGATAGGGGTGGAGAGTACATTTTATTTAATGAGTATTGTGAAAAAGAAGGCATAATACATGAAGTAACTCCACCTTATTCACCTGAGTCTAATGGGGTAGCAGAAAGGAAAAATAGGACCTTAAAAGAAATGATGAATGCCATGCTCATTAGTTCAGGTGCACCAGATAACTTGTGGGGGGAAGCCCTTTTAGCTGCCTGTTTCTTGCAAAATAGGATCCCACATAAGAAAACCGGTAAGACTCCTTATGAAATTTGGAAAGGGTATAAGCCTAACTTAAGTTATTTGAGAGTGTGGGGGTGCCTAGCTAAGGTTATGCTTCCTGACCCTAAGAAAAGGAAAATAGGCTCTAAGACCTCTGATTGTATGTTTGTTGGCTATGTTGAGCATAGTGCTGCCTATCGTTTTCTTGTCTTGAAAAGTGATGTGCTTGATTGTAATACCTTTTTGGAAACAAAAAATGCTGAGTTCTTAGAATATGTGTTCCCTTTGAAGTCTGAATCTGTTTCTCGTGCAACAATTCAAAATAACAATGAGAACTCATATGAGGATTTGAGAAGGAGTAAAAGACAAAGAAAAGAAACGTCTTTTGGAAATGATTTTTATACTTACTTGATTGGAAATGATCCTTTGACCTTTGATGAAGCTGTTTCTTCTTCTGATGCCGAATTTTGGAACAAGGCTATTAAAACTGAAATTGATTCTCTTTCTAAAAATAAAACTTGGATTTTAGTTGATTTACCTCCGGGAGCAAAAGCCATTGGTTGTAAGTGGATTTTTAAAAGGAAACTTAATCCTGACGGTTCTATTGAAAAATATAAAGCAAGATTGGTTGCGAAAGGTTTTTCTCAAAAACAAAATATTGACTATTTTGATACATTTGCTCCTGTGACTAGAATTTCTTCAATTCGAATTTTAATAGCCTTGGCTTCTATTTACAAATTGATTATACATCAAATGGATGTAAAAACGGCTTTTCTAAATGGTGATTTAGAAGAAGAAATTTATATGTCTCAACCTGAAGGATGTGTAGTTTCTGGTCAAGAAAATAAAGTTTGTAGACTTCTCAAATCCTTGTATGGTTTAAAGCAAGCTCCAAAACAGTGGCATGAGAAATTTAATCAGACTTTGATAGATGATGGTTTTTCTATTGTTCAAGTAGACAAATGTGTTTACACAAAAGTTGTAAATGGTGAATGTGTTATCATTTGCTTATATGTAGATGATATGCTTATATTTGGCACATGCTTGGATGTAGTGATTAAGACTAAGCTTTTTCTTGCATCTAACTTTGATATGAAAGACATGGGTGAAGCAAGTGTGATATTGGGTGTTAAAATCATAAGGAAGGGTGATAGTATTACACTATCCCAAGAACATTATGTTGAAAAACTTCTTAGGAAGTTTGGACACTTTAATGACAACCCTGTGAGTACCCCTTATGATGGCAACACTCAATTAAAGAAAAATCGAGGTGACCCTGTCTCTCAGTCTGAGTATGCGCAAATAATTGGGAGCTTGTTACATTTAATGAATTTCTCTCGACCTGACATTGCCTATGCCGTGGGCAGGTTGAGTAGATACACTCAGAATCCTAATAAGGATCATTGGGGTGCACTTGTTAGACTCATGAGATACTTGAGAGGTACCATGGATTATGGTATTATGTATGGTGGATTTCCCGCTGTATTAGAAGGATACAGTGATGCTAACTGGATCTCAGATTCAGATGAGACAAAATCCACTAGTGGTTACATCTTTACACTTGGTGGTGGTGCTGTCACGTGGAGATCGACCAAACAGACTATAATAGCCAGATCCACTATGGAATCTGAATTTATAGCTCTGGAATTGGCCGGTAATGAAGCTGAGTGGTTGAAAAACTTCTTAGCAGACATTCCGTTAGGAATGAAACCAACACCATCAGTGTATGTTCATTGTGATAGCCAGTCGGCTATAGCCGTTGCAAGGCAAAAGACTTACAATGGCAAAAGTAGACATATTCAGTTAAGACACAACGTGGTGAAGCAGCTGCTGAAAGATGGAATAATTTCCATTGATTATGTAAAGTCAGAAGTGAATTTGGCCGATCCTCTGACTAAACCCTTGGGTAGAAAATATATATATGAAACATCGAGGGGAATGGGACTAAAGCCATTTTGATACTAACAGTGATGGTAACCCAACCTTTGTGATTGGAGACCCCATGAAGAAGGTTCATATGGGTAAAAACAAGTCAGCTGTTAGTTTTGCTAGCACTATTTTACTTGTCCCTTCCTATGGTGTATGAGGTGCTAGACTGCATATTGGAGAGGATAAGCCCGAAAGGCTTTTAATGATTCTCATATCCCTTACAGGTGGTGTATGAAGTGCAGCATACACTTGATGAAATCACCTATATGAGTGTCAAGTGGGGCCGCTTGCATGAGATTTAGGCGAAATCTCTAGAGCACTCATGAATACCAGGCGAGCGCATGGCCTTACAGCGCAACACAGCGGTAACGGCAAGAACTGTAGGGTGTGATGTGATTGGTAAGACCTCTGGCATACACTAAAGTGTCTTGGTTCATAGGAACTCGTTCCACCGATTCGCTTGTATGTTACGACTTATTAATCTAGGTCTGGTTCATAGTCCAAAAGACACCAGATTCGACGCATTAACATTCATGTTAGTGGTTCAGAGCAGAACTTTCTTCCTTTTAAAATTGTTTTTTAAAAACTTTTGAAATATGTGGGGGATTGTTGTCTTTTTAAGCTATTTCAAAAGTTTGCTTATTTCCAAGTCCCACATTGCTTGGTGAGGGAGCCTTATAAGGGTTTATATATTAACTTGTGATATTGGTTGTTAAACAAGCTAGTGAGAGGATGGGCTCGCGCGCACAAGGATGGGCCTAGCTAGTGCAAATTCTCCGATTTGCCCCCCCCCCATGCGCGCACGATAATGGTGCCTCACCAGCTTTTTACTCCCACTTTTTTTAAATTGAAAGACTAAACCTTATCTCAGAAAACGGTTTTATTTAGATTTTAATTTTGACTTGGTCTTACTCGGATTTTATGGGATTACCCTATCCGCACTAACAGAGTAGTGGTTCCTATTTTCACTCCACTTCTATCTGTCAGTTACTTTTTAAAAACAAAAAACCGCACAGATAGATGTTAATCCTATCTGTTTTTCAAAAACGGTATCCTCCTCCTCGGTTCTGCTCTTCTGATCCTACTGATCGTTCTTTCCAGTTCAGTGCCACCTCGTACTTGCTCACGGCGGTTCGGGACGAACCTGTTGTATCCTGGGGGAGCATCACATCCGGTCGATGAATCCTTAAGGACAGCGTGCCCCTCACGCGCCTCAGGTTTTCTTTATTTTACAGGCTGCAGAACTCATCAGCATCAACAATAAATGCTTACATCAATGAAAATTTATAAAACCAAGTGTTGTTTATATTCACAGCACGAGAAGGGCACATTTGGCTTAAAATTATATTTGTGTTTAAACTGTATATTTGCAATACACAGTGACAAAAAAATCAAAAATATTTTTTGTGAGGTGGGAAAGAAGAGAATAGAAAAGTATAAAGTGTGTAGAACAAAAAATAAGGGAGGGATTGCAAAGATGTGGATTTATTTAATTTTGAACTTTGTAAAATGAGATGAAGAATGTTAGTACATAGAATATTTTTAAATAAAAATCCTTTCAACTAAATATGAGAAGCCACATCCAGATAGGAAAAGCGATATAGGAATGAATATATTTTTTAAAAATGGGTCAATTTGGTGTAGAGATATAGGGGAGTTTGTGAAAGGAAGTATTAGAAATGTTAATGAAATATATTTTTAGTTAGATAAATGGGTTGAGGGAGAGAAGTTAAAAAACATATTTTATGATTATTAATATTTAAATTTATATTATGGGGTGAATATTTATATTGATTAGAATTAAAAATTAAGCATGAAAACACATTTACATTTGTATCATAAAAGTAATTTAAGAATAAAAATAAACCACACATGAATGATTGTTCTACAGGAAAATATTGGTTTATTATTAATTGTATATCATAAAATAACATTGTTTAAATTTCAAATTACATTAATTATTTTCTATTCTTTTTATCTATTTTTGTTTTATTTGCAATGTCTATAATAAACAACGTTGAATTGAATGAAGTATCATAATGATATTATTTAATAATTGAATCATTCGGTAAAAATAAATCATGTTATTAAAAATATACATAAAAAGTATTGCTATTTAAATTGTTAATGAATGATATTAAAATAAAAATATGAATATAAAATCATGTTGATTATAATAAGTATTTTTCTTTTGTCTTTTTTAGATTTAAACATCTTAGATAAATAATATATTAAAATGAATCACTTTTTTTTAAATTAAATTCTATTTTATTCATAGAATTTTATTTTCAATGTTTCTTATAATTTTCTATGCATCAAAGAGGATTAAATATTTATGTAATATTTATTAATATCTAACTGCTAAATTAGTATATAGATTGTAAGAGTAAGAGGTAAATATAATTTTAAAAATAATGAAATTTTTTCATATAATTTATTAATAATTAAAATTAACTTAAAGGGTAAATACTTATTTCATCTACTTATGTTTGGTTGTTTTGAGTTGTAAAAATTTTAAAAAAATAATTAATAAAAATAAGTCACTTTGTAGAATTAAATTGTGATTTTTTATAGTTATCTTAATTTTTCTTATAATGTTTTTTTAAATCACAGGGAAATATAAATCTTTACATTAATTTTGTTAATATAAAAAAGTTAATTTAGTAAATAAATTACAAAAGCTAAATATAATTTTTAGCAATTGTGTCTATGATTCAGTTTAGTATATAGTATCATATGGTTTTTTCCCTTGGCCTCAGGCCCTTTTTAGTTAAAAAAAAAAGAAGCTGATATAATTTATCCAAAAATGAAAAATTTCCATAAAAAATATTTATATTTAAATTAAAATTATAGGGGTGAATATTTATATCATGTAGGAATAAAAAAATTATATGAAAGCACATTTATATTTAGATCATAAAAATAAAAATGTATGAAAATACAATAATTTTAGAGTAAAAATATACCACACGGGGATGATCGTTCTAGATGAAATTAATAATTTATTATTAATTGTATCTGATAAAATGACATCATTTAAATTTTAAATTAGATTAATAATTTCCTATTGTTATTTCCTTTGCAATGACAATAAATAAAATTAAGGGGCGATCATTTTAATTACAGGTTAACAATATAGGAAAAATCTTGATAATAACCAATTTTTTAGAGAAAACTAAATGGAGTATTACAATCAAATTATTAATAATTAAATCATAGGGTAAAAATAAATCATGAGACTAAAAATTTACATAAAAACATTAATATTGAAATTTATGTTGATTATAATTATTTTACTTATGTTTTGTATTTTTATATGTAAAAATCTTGGAAAAATATAATAAATAAAAATTAATCATTTTTTCAAATTGCGTGCTCTGGCTTGCATGTAGAAGAAATAAAGTCGTTCTCATGATGGGTGCTTAGTATTGGAGATGGAACCATTGGTGAACTAAATGATGGAGAGGTTAGTATCGAAATTCCAAATGATCTACTGATATCGGATACTGTTGATCTCATCACTTCAATTGTTGATAGTACGTATCTGTCATTATTACAAAACATGCATAATCCATCCTTTTTTCCACATCCAGCTATTTTAGCTCCCACAAATGATATTGTGTATAATTTGAATGAAAATATGTTGTCATTGTTTCTTGGAGAAGAAAGAACATACCTGAGTTTTGACAATCCGTGCATAGAGAGTATTGATTTTAATCACTTGATGATATTCACACTCCAAAATTCTTGAATGCAATTAATTATTCATCTAGGCTTTCAAATCATGTCTTAAAGTTGAAAATTGGTGCATCATTTATGTTGTTGAGAAACATTGATCAGTCTTCAGGTCTCTGCAATGGTACTAGGCATATTATTACTCAGCTAGGTACCTATATGTTAGAAGCAAAAGTCATTTCTGGAATAAATGTTGGGCAAAAAGTATTCATTCCTAGACTATCATTGATTCCTTTAGATAATAGAATTCCTTTTAAGTTTAAGAGAAGATAGTTCTCTATCGTTGTATCATTTGCAATGACTATCAATAAAAGTCGGGAACAATCTTTGAAACATGTCAAAATCTGTTAAAGTCTGTATTATCTCATGGGCAATTATATGTTGCAGTATCCAGGGTCAGAAAGAGAAGAGGATTGAAATTACTCATAACTAACGATGAAGCATATTTCAGATACAATTTCAAATGTTGTATATAAAGAAGTCTTCCAAAATTTATATTAGGTTGCTTCTCAAATCTTTTAATAAGAAAATATTATTATTTGTTATTATTATTTTTATTGTTCAAATCTTTTTCTGTATATTTGTGTTCAATCAATGAATATCATATACTTATCTTCTTTATGACTTTTCAACTTTTTTTTGTAGGACTTTCAAGAAAGTTCTTTTAATGTCTGCTTATAATTTTTGCCATAGTGATTTCACTACATATTTATGGACCAATATTGTTATGTATGAACAAATTTTGTCAAGAAATGTTTACTAAATCATCAATGCTTCAAGTATATTTCCTATACGTTTTTAGAATGAAGTTTATCATAATCATTTTTGTTTAAGTATTTTTTTTTAATATTATTTAATAATTATATATTGTTAGAATTAGTTTTACATGCATTATTACCTAAATCTAATACTCAATTCTCTATTGTTTTTCTCATATTCCCGTCCCGTGCATCGCACGGGTCACTCACTAGTTATCATTTTAAAGTCGTGACTTGTTAATGGACTCTATAGGTTGAATCACTTTTTTAACTATTTTATTTTATTTATTATTACGGAGTCTCAAAATCTCATTCTTTTTTTCCTGAGCCATCAAACATGCCATGTTCCAATCTCCACCCTTACATCATCATTCCAAGTATCGGCATGGTCATTGTTGCGAGGTCCATCAGAAAAGTGTCGTGAACCTGATCTCGATCATGTGAGAAATTTGCAGCAAGCAACAAGAACATTGATTTCGTTCTCGATTTGTTACGGTTCCCTCAAACAATACTTTTCCTCTGTCATCGCCAACAAACGAGGTGGACGAACCAACAGCCGGCAAACAACGAGTAGTGAACGATAATTGTTCTTCCATTCTATACTCTTACCAGACCAAAGGCAAAGCCTAAGAAAAAGCCAACGAAACGGTGGCCCTGGGGTGGTATTGTTGATTTGTGATAATTGTAGAGGGTTTTTGAAAGATAGTAAAGAGTGCAAGGGTTTTTTTTGGTAAAGGATGACGGGATGAAAGTTTGAGCTTGATAGCCAAAGTAATAAAAATAATAAAACAACTTCAATGGTTATTGAACTTGGAGAACCGGTCACAAGGTGGCAGATTAAACAATTTTAGTGACGGGGTTTAATATAAGAGAGAGTGTTTAAGAGTGTGTATATAGTCTAAATCAATGCATTCTTACAGTGGACTGGTAACTTAGTATTGATGTGTTATATTAAGTAATGACATTTACATTATGGACACTATATTGCTCTAAAACGACGTCGTTTTGCATATTTTTAATAGTATAACACCAAGTCGTAATAGTCATCTCATTATGTTGTCCTTGTTCATCCTTGTTCTACATTTTCCTTCTTCTTTGCCATTCTCACATATTATTTCTGGCTATTGTTGTCATTCTTACCTTGAATATAAGTATATAACTCTCCTTCTTAGTTCATCACTCTTAATTCAATTTGTTTCATCACCCCCTTCTAATTCCTCTTGATAACGAGGCATTTTCAAATTTCAAGAAATAAAATGCACGACACTATAAAAATCATGGACATAAGTACTAATTTACTCACTTAAATTTTATAACAATAGAATATATTAATTTCAGATTTAATTTTTTAAAAATAATCCATTGGTTATAAAATAAAATTGAATATATTAACCAAAATTTATAAATTAACAAAATTATATATAAAATATTTACCTATTCTTGGGTTTTATTCTCTTAAACTCCGATCTTGCGATTTTTTTTTAATCCATAAAAATGTTTTTTATTAAATTAAATGCATTAATAAAAAATATATATATAATTTTTATTTGTTCTTGTGTGATTCTGAACTCCCCACCTTGCGATTTTGTTTGCTTAATCCACAAAAATAAAATTTATTATATGAAATTAAATTATTAAAATAATACAAAAGAAATTGTATTTATTTTAATCAAATAATATAAATAATCTAATAAAATTTTATAACATTCGAATATATCAATTCCGGATTTATTTTTTAAAAACTAATCTATCATTATAAAATAAATTTAGATGCATTAACAAAAATATATAAATTACCCAAATTATATATAAATAATTTATATATAAATATATATAATTAAGACCTCACTCAGTAACACTTAAGAATTTTTTTTTAATTTTTCCCCTGACCCAATCTTATTTTTATTGATTTAGGTTTCATAATTTTAAAAATGAAAAAAAAAATCAAAACAAGGAATAAATTACAATAACTTATATTCCCCCCCCCCCCCCCCCCCAAAAAAAAAAATTACAATAACTTACTGAATTATAAATGAGATAATCTGACAGCAACTGTGAATCTTGTAACTATTGGTCAAATAAAGCTACAGTTCGGAAACCCCAACTTTGGGTGAGTGCCATAGTGACTCACTTGATCTTATCTTTAACCGTAAATCTCACTACTTACCGAAGCTTATGGGTAAAGACCATTAGCACTAGTCCATTTTACTGCACCTGCTAAAGCTATACTTCAAAAATGATGACGACATTATATTCTTATGTCTTCCTGATATTAGCTTGCGTCATGATTTGATCTTTCTGTCCGATATGCATTGTGGCATTATCCCGGTCAACAAGAAGATCGGTTAGAGAAACTAGACCCTCTTAAAAGCCAGCTATCAGTTACAATGAATGAATGAATTGTGAACTTTGTGGTTAGAATCAACTCATATGCATATACATGTCTTGTAAAGGATCCCTGGTTTTCTACACCTATAGGGGATTTTAACAGTGAAAACCCATCATTCAGCAACTACTCATTGTGTCTAGAAATATTGAAGGGTTCTTCTAGGGTGTGAGTGACACACCGGTGTATCACTTTTGTTACAGCTTATAGCAGGTAGATTGACCTGTTGAAATAAAATAATAAATTTATTAATTTGCAGAAAAGGGCCTTATGTAAAAAACTGGGCAGCACCCCTACCTACGATGCTGCACGCACTGATTCTGTTGGAGCTTAATTAATTCCTGCACCAACCACCATTACTCAACTCTCACACACAAACACCATTACTCAACACCTACACACAAACACCATTCGTGCACTCAGTCTCTCTCTCTGTACCTGCCCCATTCTTTTGATTGTCGGAACCCATCTTCGATCATTCTCCACTCCGATTTTCTAGGAGCACGTCGCATATTTGTCTTCGTCGCACCACAGCAAATTATTAGGAAACAGGACAAACAGGTAGCTGGTTAAAAATCATAACCGTTGATTAAAAAACAAATAAATCTCACGGCTAAAACACTGTGTAATACACCCTAGATGTTGCCTTGAAACAAATCAAACGACCCATCATTCAACAATTACGGAATTGCAGTTGCAACGTTAAGGTTTTGAAAATCTTCACAATCACAATTCTGGCCGCATCAGCCACATTTGTTTGCAGTTTTATCTTGATGTAACTTCAACTGCGACGGGTCGACTGCAGTTTAAGACCTTAACTAAAATGTTTACTTAATTTTCAATGAAGAAAATTGCTTTAGCAGCAACTAGCATGACTTCCTCTTATGATCATTCTGTCGGGGAGAGAGGGAAAAGGGGTTGCAACTGAGATAAATGAGGAATGCAGTAGTCATGAATTGTTGTAATGGACAATAGCGGTATATGCCTAGATGGCGCATGGAGGGAGTGGACAGAAGTATGATTGTCCTTGTTTCTGTTTGTGGTACAAGATAAAGGTACAATCAGCAACTAAAATCCAATGAAATCTTTCTTGTATGAAGAAGGTTAAAGACTAGGACATAAAAATACACAAACCTAAATATAGATAGAGGCTTAACCTCATACATTTGGGGTACATGTTTGCTGACTTCTAGAGCATAGTGTGAGTATCCCATATGGGATTTCAGCCGTATAACGGAACGGGCGCTTTTGACCAAAAGAAAATGGAACAGGCACTCTGGAAAATTAGATTAAATGAAATCTGATTTCATAGTAATAATACAAAGAGATCATACAAGATATATACAGGAGACCTATGCTATTTTAGGAAATATAATAACTATTCTATTCTAGGATCCCTTGATTTATGTGATTGTTCCTAATTATTCAAATTTGTACAGATTACAAGGAAATATACAAATTTCCTAATTTATTCTTTCCTAAAATACTATTTGATTTCCCACACTCCCCCTCAAGCTGGTGAATAGGTGTTTTCCATTCCCAGCTTGGATACAATCTTCTCAAAATTGTGGTTGCCCAGTCCCTTGGTAAGAATGTCTGCAATTTGGTCTTGAGAGGACACATATGGAGTGCATATCAAGCCACTATCAAGCTTTTCTTTGATGAAGTGTCTGTCTACTTCAATATGCTTTGTTCTATCATGCTGCACTGGGTTGTGGGCTATGCTGATTGCTGACTTATTATCACAATAGAGTTTCATAGGTTCTTCCCATTTTATCCTCAAGTCTTCTAAGATGATTTTAAGCCATAGCAACTCACATATACCTTGTGCCATGGCTCGGAATTCCGCTTCAGCACTGGACCGAGCCACTACACCCTGCATTTTGCTTCTCCAAGTCACAAGATTTCCTCCAAGAAAGGTGCAATATCTTGTAGTTGACCTCCTATCCACAATTGACCCTGCATAATCAGCATCGGTATAGGCTTCAAGCTTCACATTACCATTCCTTTTGATAGAGTTCCTTTAAGGTACTGTAAAATTCTGTGGGCAGCTTGTAAATGGGTCTCCTTTGGGCTATGCATAAATTGGCTAATTAAACTCACTGCATAGGCAATATCTGGCCTGGTATGAGACAAATATATAAGTCTGCCCACTAATCGCTGGTACATCTCTTTTTCAATAGCAACATCTTCTTCTGCATTTCCAGGCTTTAGGTTTGGTTCTAATGAGGTACTAGCAGGTTTGCAAGCTGCCTTGCCAGTTTCCTTGAGCAAATCAGTGATATATTTCTGTTGGGATATAAATATCCCTTTCTTGGAGTGGGCAACTTCAATTCCCAAAAAATATTTTAGTTTTCCCAAGGTCTTGATCTCAAATTCCTTGCCCAAGCATTGGCTCAACAATTGCTGCTCTTCTTTATCACCTCCAGTTAATATTATGTCATCCACATACACCAATAATATTGTTACTCCCCCTGACTTGGAATGTTTAAAGAACAAAGTATGGTCCCCTTGGCTTTGTTTGTAACCCAGACCTGTCATAACTTTAGTAAACCTGCCAAACCATGCACGGGGGGACTGTTTTAGCCCATATAATGCCTTTTTCAACTTGCAAACAGTGTTGGCAGCAACATCTCTACCATATCCTGGAGGTATCTCCATATAAATTTCTTCTTCAAGGTCTCCATGTAGGAAAGCATTCTTAACATCAAATTGTTCCAAGTTCCAACCATAATTGGCAGCAAGAGACAATATCACCCTAACTGTGTTCATTTTGGCAACCGGAGCAAAGGTCTCCAAATAATCAACTCCATAGGTTTGGGTGAACCCTTTGGCAACTAGTCTTGCCTTATATCTCTCAATTGATCCATCAGCCTTGTATTTCACTGTATAGACCCACTTACATCCAACTGGCCTCTTTCCTATTGGTAAGGTGACTAACTCCCAGGTGGTGTTCTTCTCCAATGCCTCCATCTCTACATCCATGGCTTGCCTCCATTTTCTGTCAGACAATGCCTCAGATAGGGTATTAGGTAGAAGTGTAGTGTTTAGGTTTACTAGGAAGGTTTTATGGGTAGGAGAGAAATTTTCAAAGGACAGGTAATTTGAGAGAGGGTAGTAGAGTGGCTGTTTGGTGCATTTTCTTGTCCCTTTTCTAATGGCAATTGGGAGATCAAGATCATTTTGGGTTTCAATTTCAACCTGCACAGCTGGAGAAAAAATTGTTACCTCTTTTTGTGGAGTCGAGTTGGATTCTTGAACATGGCTTGATCCTGGAATGGCCTTAGTCTTCCTTGAGTACACCAGCTTCTTACCAAATTTTCCAGCTTCAACATCTCCTTGATCAGCTTCACAATTAATTTCACTTTCTTGACCAGCTTCCTTTTCTTGACCAATTCCTTGACCAGCTTCACTTCCTTGACTTGTTTCACTTGTTACAGCTTCAATTTGATCTAGTTTAGGTTCAAATATCAAGTCTGTCAAGTCTGGAAGAATGGGAAAACCAAAATTACTACTTTCCTTATCTTCCCTGAAACTCTCCCCCTGAAGATAAGGTTGATGGAAATAGCCCTCTTGTTCATTGAAGGTAACATCCCTAGACACAAATAATTTTTTGGATGGGGGGTGGTAGCATTTATACCCTTTCTGAGTGGATGAGTAACCAACAAAGACACACTTTAAGGCTCTAGGATCAAGTTTCCCCCTGTCTGTACTATGAATATGGACATATGAGATGCACCCAAAAACTCTTGGTTTAAGATTATTTGTAGTGGACAGGTTCGGATAGAAAGACGACAAAGCTTCCATAGGGCTTTTTGATCCTAAGACTCTAGAGGGTAGTCTATTGATAAGGTGTGTTGCTGTAAGAACAGCTTCCCCCCAGAAAGTTTTTGGGACACTATTTTGGAACAACAATGCCCGAGTCTGATTTAATAGATGCCAATTTTTCCTCTCTGCGACCCCATTCTGCTGTGGTGTTTTGACACAAGAAGACTCATGAATTATACCTTCTTTTTGACAAAAAGAATTAAGGACATGATTGAAGTAATCTTTGGCATTATCTGACCTAAGCCTCTTAATATTAACACCAAACTGATTTTTTATCAAGGAATGGAAGTTTAGGAAGACAGAACTGACTTCTGATTTTTGTTTAAGTAGGAAAACCTAAGTGACCCTTGTACAATCATCTATAAAGGTGACAAACCATCGAGCACCAGACACATTTGGAACATTAGAAGGCCCCCATACATCAGTATGAACAAGATAAAAGGGGAAATTGCTAATTTTATTACTTATTGGAAAAGATACACGCTTGTGCTTAGCAAGTTCACACACCTCACAATGAAGACTCTCAACATCTAACTTGGTAAACAGAGAGGGAAACATAATTTTGATCACTCTAAAAGAGGGATGTCCCAACCGACAATGATAAAGCATGATTTTTTCTCTATTGGTCATCAAAGATTCAGATATGAAGGAGTGAGAGATTCTGTTCTTGTTGGACAGACTTGGATCTTCAAGATAATAAAGGCCATTCCATTCTCTAGCATGTCCAATCGTCCTCCCCGAATCCTTGTCCTGAAATACACAATGATCGTTGTAAAAAACAACTTTACATGACACATCCTTTATAAGTTTGTGTATAGAGACTAGGTTGGTGGACAACTTTGGGACATGGAGAACATCTTTTAAGGTTATTAAAGGATTGATTTGGACATTTCCTTGACCAGCTGCAGTTATAAGGGTTCCATCTGCTGTGGCAATTTTCTTGTTGCTGGGACATGGGGAATATGTGGAGAAGTGTTTGGCTAATGGTGTCATGTGATCTGTAGCTCCAAAGTCCAATATCCAATAATGGTTAAAGGGTGTATCTGAGACATTTAATCCAAAAGAAAGTGGAAACTTACCTGAGTATGCCAAAGAACACACACCTGGAGGTTTTTCCAGCTTACTAAGAAAGGTTCTCACCCTTTCTATCTCCTCTTGGTTAAGATGGGCAGCAGCTTCTGGCTTATTTTCTTCATTTGTTCCAGCAGCAACATAAACTTGTCCTCCTTTCCTTGAGGAGCCTCCTCTGTGTCCCCTTTCTCGATCTCGATTTAAAGGCTTCCCATACAACTTCCAGCACTTCTCTCGGGTATGACGAGGCTTATTGCAGTAGGTACACCAGAGACCATCACTTTTCTTCTCCACATTTGCTGATCCTCCTTTCTTCTGTTCGGCTACCATGGCCAAAGTCTAATCTCCTTTATGGTCAGCCACCATTGCTGAGTTCTCTACTGCTGGACTCTCTAACATGAGACCCCTTCTACTTTCTTCACTTCTCCCAATAGCCACCACTTCATTGAAGCATGGTACCTTTTGCTTCCCCAATATTTGAATCCTAACTTGATCAAATTCAGGATTCAAACCAACAAGGAAATCATAAACTCTGTCTTGTTCGATATACTCCTTGAGAAGTGCTGAATCTTCAGTACATTTGGCTTTTATGACTCTATAATGGTCTAGCTCCATCCATAATGATTTCAGCTGATTGGCATATTATGTAACAGTCTTGTTCCTTTGTTTTGCTGCCAAAGTTTTCACCTTTACTTCATATACTTGAGCAGCATCTTTGGCTTTAGAGTAGGTTTGCTCTACAGCATCCCAAATCTCTTTTGCCGAATTAAGGAACATGCAGGTGTCGCTGATTTCTGGAATCATTGAATTCCACAGCCACGCCATGATCATTGAATCTTCCTCATCCCATGTAGTAAACTTGGGATCCTCCTGTTTAGGTCCAGACTCCGTCAGGTGACTCAACTTCCCCTTTCCCTTCAACACTGTACGAACAAGTTGGGCCCACTTCAAATAATTTCTTCCATTTAGTCTATATGCAGAATGAATATTCTGCAGTTCTCCAGGTTGATGGGATTGGGTATTCCTTGTTTCTGGGGTTGGGTTCACAACTTCCTCTTCCCTTGACATTATAGCAAGAAGATGGCTGAGTGGTGAAGAATAAAAGGAAAGGCTGTGCGATTAAGGCACAGAGAAAACAGCAGCAACAGAAGGTTGTGCGACAGAGAAGGTTGCGATAGCAGGAAAAAAAAGTGCAATGAATATAGGAAAAGATGCAGCAGCAATGCAGGCTGCCGTCTTAGGGTTAAGAAAAATGCAGCAGCAATGCAGGCTGCCGTCTTAGGGTTTACAGTGCGCAGACAGAGCTTCCTAGATCGGAAGCTCTGATACCATCTGGAAAATTAGATTAAATGAAATCTGATTTCATAGTAATAATACAAAGAGAGCATACAAGATATATACAGGAGACCTATGCTATTTTAGGAAATATAATAACTCTATTCTACTCTATGATCCCTTGATTTATGGGATTGTTCCTAATTATTCAAATCTGTACAGATTACAAGGAAATATACAAATTTCCTAATTTATTCTTTCCTAAAATACTATTTGATTTCCCACAGGCACTATGAAAAAAAGCCATAGACAGGTTCAGTTATAGTAGAGAACAAGATTTGGACAGTTGGACCTTCGTGGTTCTTTCTTTGTAGCATTCTATCTACAAAGATTTTGCTTTAAGATAGTTTATAGAAAATCATCTCATCTGAATGAATGCATTAGCTATAAACATTTAGATTTATATGATCTGTTGTTATACATACTTTACTATAGGATACTATGGCATCATTTGACCTATTAGCCTAGCCCACCTAGTGAATACTTTTGCGGTTGCTGTATTTGCATAGCTTATAACAGAATAGATGTTGAATTTCATTCCATCATTATTTCAGTTGTGCCATAGAATTGTCTACCAGCCACCACCCCCCTGCTCAAAATTAAAAATTGTAAGAGGATTTTAATTATACCCTCTTAATTGTCTACCAGTCACATTGACAGTGAGAATTGCCTGGACTGTATCAGTATCAACTATACAGAAGCCTTAATTTGACAAAATAACCTTTCCTCAATCTCAGTTATCATGATCAACAGGGAGAGATGGTAAATGACATCATTTTTAATATTCATTGGCTGCCAACAACACTAGAATTAGATTGCTGCCTGATGTAAAAGTCCAGGAGCTGAATGGACCTTATTTGTCATAATCACAGATTCACGCATAAGCTGTTATGCTAATCCCGCTGATTTCATGTCTTCCAACATTGAATCTACTTTTTCATGCAAGCTTGCTCTTCTATAGCCAGATATCAACAAATCGTAAGTTGATCTGGTAAGCACATAGCAGCTCTTTAAACATTCCAAGAATATGTCTAGCCTATCATAAGCTTCCCTTCTGAAATATGAGCAGATAACTTTTTCAACATCATCTTTACTTGTGAAAGACAGCCCTTGTTTCAGCATTCTACCCACAGCAAACTCTACATCATCCAATCTGTCTAAGATGGCATACATCCTTACAATCCCACAATGGATTCGTGATAGGACACCAGTAGTAATTGGACAGTGCTTTGTCATAGTTTCAAGTAGCTCCTCCATCTTTTCCACTTGCCCTTGTTCATGATATAATGCTACTAACATCTCAGCCATGGTTTCATTGATTTCCCACCCTGAATCTAGCACAAACTTGATGAACTCCTCAGCACGACCCAAACTCTTTTGCTTGCAAAGCCCTTTTACCATACTTTCCAGTACGGACACACTAGGTATAATTCCAGAAATCATCATTTCTTCAAAAATTCTATCAGCAATCTCAAAGTTTCTTGAATTAACACAGCCTGATATAAGGGATTCAAACATTAGAAGATCAAAACCAAGTCCAGCAGCCTTCTTAGCTGAGTACCAAGCTAACATAGCATTAACATTCCCTGACTTGGAAAATGCTGAAATAAAGACATTATAAGTGTGAAAATCAGGTTTATAGCTCTCTGAATTCTCCATGATCTCAAATAAACTATATGCTGTAACAATATCATGAGAAGACAAGCAAGCAGTTATAAGGGAATTGAAAACCAGGGATGTGGGTTTAACTCCAACAGTCTCCATAGAAGTAAACACTCGCATTCCTAGTGGCACATCCTTCAGCTTTCCACATAGAAAGATGAGCTCAGAGAAGAGATTATGATCCTTTTCATTTTCTTTCAGCATCTTCTCCAAAATCCATTCCAAAACCTGAGTAGTCAATAATAATATGTGAGCATAATGATTATCATAATCTCTATAGGCAATGAACATTAACATCAACAACAAAACCTTTTATCACTAGGTGAGTCATATATATAGCTACATGGATTAAATGAAGCTATAATATCCTAATAACAAACAACCACCATAGGCAATCCATTAAGTATAATTGGTGACAGTGACACAATTGAGAAACTGAAGCTACATTATACATAAAAATCATCAAAAATTTATTGACACATTAATTTCCTTAAAACAAAATAGAAACTGGTGGGGTGAAAAACTCCATTTTAGGTTACACTTTCAGCTTTAAAAAAAAAATCTTGCAGGCAGCTGATAAATATTTAAAATGTTAACCCCAGGTATTTCTTTACGTCAAATATCAATCAGCTAATTGTTTTAAAAAGGATAAATTCATACTCAAAAAGATGAAACGAAAAAGCAAGCGAGAGAGGAGAAGAATAATACCAAGCGAGCTTTCTCAGAAGAAGAAGGGCAGAGAGAGGTAGCAAGAGAGTCCCAAAGGAGTTGTGAGCTTTGAAGGGAAGGCATTTCCTGATCCAGCGTCGTTTTGATGCTTGAAGTGGGGACTTGAAGCAATTTGAGGAAAAGGGGATTTGAACTTGAATGGTTGCAGAAGAAGAAATGCTGAGGATATAGCAAAAAGCGACTTCCACTCCAACCCTTTCTCACAGTCCATAAAGCCCTAAAGGCTAAAGCCATGTTTTCATTTCAGTTCAGATGCTACTCATGTGTTTGACTTCGCGTATTTTCACCACGTCGTCGTTCCACCACTTGGTGTCTCCATCCACTCTCCAGCATCAATTTTAACGACCCATTTTGTATCTAAAGCAAACAAGAAGGGCAAATGCATAAATTGGGGGGCAAATGTTTGAATCCCTTATATCAGGTTGAATGTTTGACCGAGTTCATGAACATTTGATTCAAACATCGGCCTAGTTAAATATCACCATATTTTTTAATTTTTTATTAATAAATTATATATTTTGATATTTAATATTATATAAATTAATTTCCTTATTATCAAATTATAGATTTTCATTTTTATCATTTTTATAATAACAATTTATATTTTTTATTTAAAGTATTTTTCATTTTTTATTTTATTTATAAACACAAGCGTTTTAAAATAATGGACCCAATTGAACCAACCCAACTCAACTATAATCGGGTTGGGTACGTACACAAAAATGAAAAAACACAATTCAACTCGACCCGACTCGATATCTATTCATTAAGTTGGGTCCGTCAATACCTTAAATCCAACTTAACCCGGTCCATAATCACCCCTAGCAAAAACGTTGTCATTATTTCTACTTTAATTTTTTTTATTCTTTTATTTCTTTATTTTTTGTACAAGTCACTTCAATTAAGTTTTGATTTGAACTTTGCTTTGATAAATCCTAGCTTCATCTTTCATAATTCACACTATACTATGTGTAAAACCTAAAGTTTTATCCTACTCTTTCTTCTAACTTTATTTGTTGAGCGTGAGGAGGTTTGTTTGTTGAAAAGAATACATGGTTTTTGTCCTAAGAAGACTGTGAAGAATATCTTGTAAGTCTAGAGAGGCAGTGAAAATACTTGTGTGAAGTACTTTTAACTTAGTAGAAAATCATAACGTTGGACGTAACACTTGTGGTTGGTGTAAACCAAGATAAATTGATGTGTTTTTCTATGTTTTATCTTGTTATTATTTTGTTTATCTAACAAGAGTTCAATCTGTGATTATTTGATAAACTAAGCTATTTAAAAACGTTTCTATGAAAAACTATTTACATGAGTCAGAAACTTCAAACTTAACCTAAGAATTACATCAGACTAAGTCTGAAGATTTGTGTAGATAATCTTTTGTGAACATGTGTTGCGAAAATGTTGAGAGTTTTGAAGAAAACACAATTCAACATTCCTTCTTGTGTGTTTATGATAAGTGAAAATTAGTTGATAAATTAGAGCACTTTTTAGTTCACTTATCAAGGATAAAATGGTATTTTTGCCCCAGTTTAATCCCTTTTTATTTAATATTTGATAAATTGTATTTATTAATCTTAGATTTGAATTTAATGTTATTTTGATAGAAATGTTGCTGATTTTTGCAGAATATTGCAAGGATTTGATTTGAGGAAAAGATAGCATTAAATAAGGGAGATATCTGCAAGATTTGAAGTTTAATTGAATGCAATTAATGAAGATTGGAAGATTATTTGTGAGCATTAATGAAGATTTGAAGATTATTTGAGGGCAATTAATGAAGATATCACTGCCAATTAAACAAGGATTCTGCAGACAACATTCCCAATTAAATCCAAGATGCTCAATAAATGCAAGATTTCATCAAGAAAAGGGAAACAAGGAAAGACAAATCAACCAAAACCAGTCTCGGGTAGAAAACAAGTTAAAAAGGGAAAGATTGAAGCTGCAGGACGCATTCTGCGCTTCAACCTGCGCTGTAGCGCAGGGTGAAGCGCAACTCTCTGGATCCTACGCTGTAGCGCAGGGTGAAGCGCAGAACACGTGATTATTGCCCTGTTGCCGTTTTTAGATAGATTTCTCCCCAATTTTCTTTGTCTTTCCTTAGCCTATAAATAGGACCTTCTTGCACCAGATCAGGGTGCACAATTATTGTAATTCAGTCATATTTCAGTGATAATGCACCATAGCTAATTTTAGAGTAGGAGAGGAGGAACGCTTCACAAGAATTGAAGATGGTCACAGCATCTTCGGTAGTTTGTATGGCTACCTTCTGTAGTTAACTCTCCATTAGGATTGGATGTAATTGATTCTATCCCCAAGTGTATGTAAACTCTATATTATTATTTCCTGAGCTCTCTGTCTATAATATTGGTAATCTTATTCTGTGCTTAATTCCTAACTTCCGCGCTTGCGCCGGAGTTATAGGCTAGTTTCGACTATGATTGAGGATGGGGGAGCGGATTCTGAAGAAACCCATTCTCTGAGTGAATAAGATGACTCGGTAGCCAGTGAACCAAAACATGGGCGTTGCTAGTGATTGATGGGTTGTGTGAGTACTCTAATGAAGGGCGTCTACAGGATAGAAATGGTTATTAAATTACCGATAGCAAAGGATTAGTTGATTGTCAATCCAGGAAGCGAAACGTGGATGTATTTTAATGAGTGATGGGTAGTGACAATACTCTAGCGAAGGTGCGTCCAGAGGAGTAGGCCTCGTTTATCAATTAGTTCTTTTACAAACGGAATAAAAGAAAGCAAAATAAGCCGAGGGTAAGTCTGTCGCCTGGGAGAGCCCGCATGGATTACCTTTGAGTGTGTGAGGCCGCTGGTAACTCGGGGTCTTGGCAATATAGTCTGTCTACAGTATTATAGAGTAAACCTAAAATAATAGATAGTTTTTACATGCACGAAGGGTGTGATGATATAAAGTCCAATCCTAATTCAAGTAAAGTGTCTCTAACTCTTCCTTTATATTTTTATTACTTATTAATTTGCAATTTATAATTTCCACGCATAATATCCTCACAAATCTGTTATTTGTCTCTTGATAAATAGACCACGAATATACGCGAGTTGACCGTTCCCTGTGGATACGATAACACTTCTTACTATTATACTACTGGATTTTTGGTTCGCTTGCCAGAAACCCATCAAGTATTTTTGGCGCCGTTGCCGGGGAACGGTTTCCAATTCGTGTAAACCTTGGCGGTCTAGTTATCAAGAATATCTATCTTAGGATTTTTCTTATTTTTATCTATCTTAGGATTTCTTTTAATTATTCTTTTTGTTATTTTAGAAATTTATTGTTTTTCTATTATTATTAAAATTCTCTTCCACACTTACCCTTTTTCAAGTTTTCTTGTTTATTCTTTTGAGAGGCCAGGTGTCCCCAAATTAACTACAATTTGATCCAGAAATAGAAATGAAATCAAGGAAGAACAGGAGCAGAAACAAGAAAAGGCGACAAGGGAGAAATCGAGAAGAAAACAAAAATATTTTACTTTATTAGGAATTTTATTTTTAATTATTTTATTTTATTTTTATTCAAATAAAAAGATAATAATTTTTGTTCCACTCTCGTGAGCTAACATTTGTTTGAGATCCTTGAGAGGACAGGGTAGCAGAAAAAGGGGCAAGGATAAACTTAAGGAGACAATCTCAACACTCTCTGTTCAACCACCCCAAGTGAAGTAAATGTTGAATGGCTTATGAATGGCAAAATCAACCAAGAAGAACCCTTGGAGATTATGTTAGGCAGCAAGAACCAAGATACTCCTCTCATGCACCGATTTAAGGTAACTTCTCTAATTACAACAATTATTCTAACAATTTTTCACAGGATTGGGGAAGTTACCAGAATCAGAATTTTGGATGGCACCAAGATGATGTTTCACTCCGCATGCAACCTTCTTTTCAACAGCGGCAAAGTTACTCAAAATATGATGAGTTTTTGGAAGAACTCGATCGATGCAATATACAATTTTAGAAGGAGAGAGAAGAAGCAAGAAAAAAAATGATGCTTTGATAGCGCAGCTAGCAGAACAAAGGGAGTTAAGACTTCAAAAGGAAAGAGAAGAAGCAAGACGAAACACTGACGCTTTGTTAAAGCAGATGGCGGAACAAAGGGAGTTAAGATTTCAAAAGAAAAAAGAAGAAGCAAGAAGAAACACTGACACCTTGCTGGAGTAATTAACAGAAACAGAAGCCAACCAACAGTCAGAACAAATCTCAGCAAGGCATTCAGATAGTGACAATTTTATTGAAGAAAAGTGGGATGAATTTATACAATTTTAGCTGTATTGTGAAAGAGAAGGACTATCCGCTGACCTCGTACTAGATGAGATAGATAGTATGATCAACTATTGGAACAATCAATCTTCAGCAAACGTTCAACCCAACCCCGTAGAATTTTATCCCACCATAATTGTTAAATTGACAGGGGATGAAACCAGTGATGATCTGGTTGAAAAAGAAGAGGAAACTGAAGAAACACAAGAAAGAGAACCAGAGGAAGTTGATGAAGAAAAGGAAGAAGAAGAAGGTGCATAAGAAGAAGAAGAAGAAGAAGAAAAAGGAGAGGAGGAAACAGAAAAGATGGTGCTAGAAGAAGAGAATGACTATGAAAGGGAGGTAGAGAATACAACATATGGGGGTGTACATGAAGAAAATGATCAAGAAAATAAGAAAAAGATTGAACAGGGAGATGGTGAATCAAAGCCCGAGGAAGGAAGGGAAGTGATTTCAAGAACAGAGACCTTGCCTTATCCAACCAGTCCTCCAAAGGAAGATCAAGAAAGGCATGGTGCAAGTGATAAACCTTCCAGATCTCACAAAAGAAAGGCCTGCGATCACACTGACCAGGACAAGGCAAAGAGAAGAAAAGTCAAGCTAGAATCAAATTCAGAGCCTAGAGCCAGATTGAAGATCAAGTGGTCAGGTGTGTTCCATATCAAAGACCCCTGCGAAGCAAAGAAATTGAGAGCAATCAACTGTGAATCATCTAAGCTTCAGGAAAAGAAGACTCATGCACATGAGAGCAAGATAATAAAGAAAAGAAGAGTCAAACCAAGGGAGTCAAAAGCATGGTCTAACTCCAAGAAGAAGCCCAAATAGTCAAAGTCAGTTCACACTACAGGTTGCTCCAAGGCAAGATTATGGGGAGGTTTATGGGCCAAAGAAAGGAAGGGTACAGCTCACAAGCTAACTAAAATATTTCAATTTCAGCCACCTTGAGAGAACAGGCGTCGAGCTATCAGACGTTAAACAAGCGCTTTCTAGGAGGCAACCCAGAGATTTTTAAAGTTTTTAATTAATTTCAGTTTTGTTTTATTTTCTTGTTTGTTAATTAGGATTTTTCTATTCAGGAAATTTTCAAAATTGATTGGAATAAGTTTGTGGATTTTTAAATAATAGGAAGTAGCAGAAAACATGACTTAAAATTGCAAAATTACATTCTGTTTTATGCGCTTCAACCTGCGCTGTAGCGCAGGTAAAGTGCAGAAATGCAATTTTAGTCACTGTATTCTGCGCTTCACTTGCGCTGTAGCGCAGGGTGAAGCGCAGGATACGAAATTTTAAAAATCTTCTATTTTCTCATGTACTGTTTCTCTACTTCCTAAGCTCTTCTTTCCACTCTTTCCACTCACAAACTTCCATCAATTTTGAAACTTTCAGTTATGTTTTCTTTAATTTTTACCAATTGAAATCTTCATTTACTCTATTTTTATGATTTACACTTTAGGGTAGCAACCTTAGGATTGTGAATATCATTGATTATTGCTATCTTGAATGTGGTTTTGGCTGTGTGGAACATGAAGAACAATTTGCTGAATTGAAATGCTCTTTATTTTATGAGTTATTAAATTTGAAAGTGTTATGCTCTGTTTCTTTCAAATTTTTTTAAACTTTCACTTTCCATGGATTGATTGAATGCTTGCAAAACAAATGAGTATGCTCTGTTTTTAGGAAGGCATTACCAAGTGCAGTGAAATTTTGTTGTGACGAGAGTAATTATTTATGCATGTAAATTGATAGGCTTCCATGTTCTTCATGAAGTGCACAGACTGCTGCAAAGTATAAAGACCAGTTGACCCCAAACCAATCAGGAGTACTAGACCCGTACCCAAGCATGTTGTTTGAAGAGTTCCGGATATTCTTGCAGTGGCCTGGGGACAGGCCTATTCATCTAGGGGGAGGTGGAGCAGCAACAGGACAAGGACTTACAGGATACAGAGGATGAAGATTGATACTGGCGTTTTCTTTCTTTTAGTTTTTCTTTTATTTTCTATTATTTTATAGAATTTTATTTTTAATTAATTAGAATTTTTGTTTTGTATTTCATTTTTTTTAATTTTTAGAATTTTTAAAATTTTTAGGACCTTAGGAATTAGGATTTAAGGTAATTTTTCAAAATTCTCTGTAATTAAGTAGTTTAACTAACCAGACTAGGAAAGATGATAGGATTTTGTGATTAATTCCATAATCAGTTAGGATTAGGATACTTCTTAGGAGAACCTATCAGGATAGTTAATTAAAACCAGTAAGTGCTTTATCAAGGAATTTTAGCCAATAACCAGTGAGTTGTGAGCCCAAATACTAAAATTGAGAGTTTTTCACCGCTTCTTGTCAACTGTTATTGCTTGAGTTTCTGAATTTTGTCTTGCTAGTGGAAGATATGGAAGTGACAAAGGTATATTTTGTGATTATAATATTTTGCTCAGTGCCAAATAGCCAACCTTGATTACATTATTCCAATTTTTTTTATTGCCCATTTGAGCCTTAATATTTCCTTTGATGCGCCCAGCCATGATTAATGATCATACCATGTCCCTTCACACTTGGGATAGAGAGCAAGGTGCAACACAACAAAATGAGACAAGAGGGTGGTAAATTGAAAGGTCAAAGAAATTCAAAGAGCAGGCACAAGAAATCAAAAAGAAGAGTACTCCCTCATGAATAAATTCTCTATGTTATTGTTTATGAAAAAAAAAACAAAGTTAAAAAAAATCTGCACAAAAAGTGTGGAAATTGAATAAGTTGGAGGGAGTATTTTTTCAAACAAAGAGGCCAGCTGAAAAAGGGTGACAGTTCAAGAATAACTTGGTGAATTGAGAGAAGTTCCAAAGCACAACCACAAGATGCTCTCTATTCAAAGTGTTCTTTGCATATCTAGAAAAACCATGATTTCTTGATAGCCCAGCCTCATTACAACCAAAGAAAAGACCTTTTGATCCATATTAACTACTTGCAGGTTCATATGTTGGAAACGACTATCAATTCTAGTTGTTCAACAGTGGTGAAAAAGATTGAGGGAAACACTTACCCGTGAGAATGAGAGATTTCCTTGGTTTATCACTTAATGCTTTAATTGCTATTTTTGAGAAGTTTGACTGATGTTTGTGTTCTATTCTGATTGAGGATTGGTAACATCTCTTAATCCTGATTTTTTCTTATGTTTGGAAAGTGACTGCTGCTTAACAAGGAGATGATGAAGAGTTCCTTGAATTTTTTTTTGAATTGTTTTTTATTACACAGGGAATAGAATTGATGTTTGATTGCAAAGAGGTCTCTTGCTTGAGGACAAGCAAGAAGTTAAGTTGGGGGGTATTTTGATAAGTGAAAATTAGTTGATAAATTAGAGCACTTTTTAGTTCACTTATCAAGGATAAAATGGTATTTTTGCCCTAGTTTAATCCCTTTTTATTTAATATTTGATAAATTGTATTTATTAATCTTAGATTTGAATTTGATGCTATTTTGATAGAAATATTGCTGATTTTTGCAGAATATTGCAAGGATTTGATTTGAGGAAAATATAGCATTAAATAAGGGAGATATATGCAAGATTTGAAGTTTAATTGAAGGCAATTAATGAAGATTGGAAGATTATTTGTGAGCAATAATGAATATTTGAAGATTATTTGAGGGCAATTAATGGAGATATCATTGCCAATTAAACAAGGATTCTGCAGACAACCTTCCCAATTAAATCCAAGATGCTCAATAAATGTAAGATTTCATCAAGAAAAGGGAAACAAGGAAAGATAAATCAACCAAAATCAGTCTCGGGGAGAGATCAAATTAAAAAGAGAAAGATTGAAGTTGCAGGACGCATTCTACGCTTCAACCTGCGCTGTAGCGCAGGGTGAAGCGCAGAACACGTGATTCTTGCCCTTTTGCCTTTTTTAGATAGATTTCTCCCCAATTTTCTTTGTCTTTCCTTAGCCTATAAATAGTACCCTCTTACACTAGATCAGGGTGCACAATTATTGTAATTCAGTTATATTTCAGTGATATTGCATCAGAGCTAATTTTAGAGTAGGAGAGGAGGCTTCACAAGGATTGAAGATGGTGAAATATAGCCGTTTGAAGATGTTTGATAATACCGTTTAGATGTTGATGATGTGGCTCATATAGCCGTTATGTAATAGAGTCTCAAACGGTTGCTTCTTCTTAAGCAAATAAGTGATCAGAAGACCCTGTTCTGACACTTCTATAGATGAGATCTTTTGAGAGATTTTCTCGATATATCTCTGCTAATTCTCTTTTAATTTTCTTTTGCTTTCTTCAGCTTCATTCTTCTTCTTCTGAGATTTAGATAAATATGTTAAATTAAATGTATTTTATTCAAACATCTTTCTTGTTGCTTTTACTTAGTCTTCTATCCCGTTCTGGACAACCAGCAGGTGCAGGTGTAGTAGGTCTGCGCACACAAAAATGCCTTTTGTTGCAGGTGCAGCGGTCATTGGAGAAAGTCATTGCAGAGTTTCCTTATTTGTGCAAGACTTTGGTCGAGGTATAAAAGTATGTTTAGCTTTTATACTGAAATGCCTTTTGTTGCAGGTGTAGCAGTCATTAGAGAAAGTCATTGCAGAGTTTCCTTATTTGTGCAAGACTTTGATCGAGGCATAAAAGCATGTTTAGCTTTTATACTGAAATAAGTGTACTCCATTTTGGTAGAGTGTGCTTTACACTTTAGCAACGTCTTCAAGAGATCAATTCTTGATTCTGTTTATATACTTCTTCAGATAGTCTTCACGTCTTCAGATAATCTTCTGGTCTTTAGATAGTCTTCTTGTCTTCAGACGGCCTTCTTGTCTTCAGACAGTCTTCTTGTCTTTAGACGACTTCAATACTTCAGACAGGTTGAAAGCACTTCAGACGGGTTGTGCACTTCAGATGGCTTCAACACTTCAGACGGGTTGAAACTTCAGACGACTTCAACACTTCAGATGACTTCAACACTTCAGACGGGTTGAAACTTCAGAAGGCTTAACTCTTCATACAGTCTTTATAATAGATTCTGCATTTTTTCTTCTGATCCTAATCTTCTGATTCTGATTCTGTTCATCAAATCTTCTTCTTCTTCTAATGAATATTTCAACCTGAAACACAATCAACAAACCAATACCTTTCTCAGTAGAACCTGTTTATATAATCTTATTTGTTCTTATTATGTTCTTATATAATCTTATTTGTTAATCATTAAAACTAAAGGATATTAAGTCTTTGAGTCAGGTTTGAATGCTCAAACTGATTAATAGACTTCACAATCTCCCCCTTTTTAATGATGACAAATAAGATATGTATAACTTACAAAATGTTTTAAGGAAAGATGGTTAAGTATATAGAGGGCTCCCCCCATCTATAATACTCCCCCTGAGAAGAACATTTATTCTTTAGTTTGTTAAATGTTGCCAATTGTTAATATTCTAAATACTAACAAGATTAGATACATTTTGTTAACTTATCCTTTAAAAACCAGATGTTAATCTTTAGATTCCAATTGTTAACTTCTTAGAAACTAGATGTTTAATCTTTTAGATAACAATTATTAGTACTTCTTAGAAACTAGATGTTAATCTTTTAGATACCAATTATTAGTTGTTTGTTAATCATTGAGAACTAATAATACCATATATTATTAACTTATCTCAGATACCAATTGTTATATAATTACACTATTATTACATATATCAATTGTTATCATAAGTTATTCTTACTGTTATACTTTCAGTTATGACAGTTGTTATCTTCTGAGTTTCTAGTTACCTGTTACATACATCATTTTGTTAGTTTTTATATTTCTCCTCCTTTTATATTTCTCCCCCTTTTATATACTTTTAGTAGTACATACAATATTTCCAGCATTTTGTTAATTGTATTTCCAGCATTTTGTTAGTTGTATATTTCTCCCCCTTTTGTCATTAATTAAAAAGGTTCACTATGTTGAATTTCATATCTTTCTTCCTATTTTAAGTTCACTTACTTTTACCATTATTGCTTAGCTGTATTTCTTTACTGTTTATATTTCTCCCCCTTTTTATCTTACATTAAAGTTTTTAGACATTGTCTAAATCTTGATATTAGTTGTTCTAATTTTGCAGAGACTTTATTACTCAAATTGTTATTATTATTATTCAGATACCAAAGATTCAGGAATAAATACCAACTGTTAAATGAAACAACTTTTGATAAACAAAAGAAACTGAAATAAAAACAGAAATACACAAGTTTAAATTTTCTCAAAACATTTGATATATACAAAGGAAATTCCTTTTTTTTTTGAAAGAAAACAAGTTACATTCCAAAAACAGAATGTATTTTTCATTGCTAACTCCGGAGATTCCTTCGAAGGCCTGAGGCATAGCCTTATAGACTTCATCTCTTTTAAAGCTATCACCACTCCTTTAGTTGCACGACTTCAGGAGTTGCCTCAGAACCCTATATCCCCATCCCAATCGTGCCTTGCTGAACGCATTTTCCTTCTAACTGCTGGGACAGTGGAGGTGCATCATGTAAGACTGTGTTTCGACCATTAGCCACCACCTTAATTCCAAGAACCACTTTGTTAGTAGTTCTCTTAATAAGATTGGCTATTCTGGGATCTCCCAGTGGTCTTCCAGTCCACCTGTGATGCAACAAGATCACCATGGTCCAAGTATAGAGAAACGGGTTTTCAGATGAACCCTTTCCCTTACTCTTCATTCCATACATCATCCAAGATGACTTGATCTTTGCCTCAACATGTTCCAGAAATCCTTCGGCTATTTTCCTTTGCTTCTTCATCATCCTTCTGGGAGCCACTTACTCAGAACCTTAGACAAAGCTATAGAAGAGCTTTGAAGATTTGAGTTTGTGTGAAGAGCTCTTGTGAATTTATAGGACTTTGAAGCAGGGGTAAAATAGAGAAGTAAGGAGAATGAATCCATTGGATTGTTGTTCACGCGATGTATATGGGCTCAGGTAGCTTTTCATGATAATAGTTTCAGACCTTGAAAGTATCGAAACGTGCATCATTGATTGGTCATAGATGAAGTGTCATAAGAAACTGAGTCATTAGCATTGATGGAGAAAGTTTTGGAAAACGTTTTTGACAGACCACAATAATAAATAAAAAATTTTGAAAATACTTTTTCAAAATACCTTTTTAGAAACAGAATAGAAAATAGAAAATAAAGGAGAAGATGTGAGAAAACATTTTAAAAAGGAAAACTTTTAAAACAGACTTTTCAGACAAAGCAAAGAGATTTTATGATTATTATTATCTGAGAAGCTTTTAACATTTTGAGTCTTTTAAGTCTTTTCTTAAAATTTTATTTGTTGATTAAAATCTTTACTAGAGGACAAATTTTTTTCACAGATATTTAAGTTTTAAGATGAAGTGATGTTACCATTAGATTTCCTCATTATTCTCTGGATGGAAGAATGTTTTTCTGACATTGCACCTTTCTTTAGAGACTTTTCCTTTTTCTGAGGTTGCTTGATATCTGCAAGTTCCAGTATGTGCTCCAAGAGATTCTTTGAACAATCATCTTGACCTATCCCTCAAGGATTGAGATAGACTTTAATGGCTTGAGTATTAATCACCTTAACATTCCTGACCCACAATTTCAGCAAGTTTATTTATGAACTCTCTGAACAGGTTCAGACAATGGAGATGATATCACACTAGCCATTCTTTTAGATGATGTTGCTTTAATCAGGCTTTTCCGAAGATGGTCTTTTTTAAACCTATCTTCAAAACCTATTTTCTGAAACATACACAAACTAAAAATACCTTTCAGTAGCATCTGATATTACTTAATAGAATTAGTTAATCATTAAAACAAATGTCTTAGGTTAATAATTCCAATTTTATTATATTTCAGCAAGAACTTGTCTTAATATATAAATTTTAATTTTGTCCTTATCTTATTAAGTTAATTGATTTTATCTTTTAGTTGTACCATTTAAAGAAGTGTGTTAAGTTAAAGATTCATTTAAGCATACAAAGTTACAAGAGAAACAGTATAAACAGTCATAGACCACATAGAATGTATCAAGGATGGAACAGAGCAGAAGACTAAATATTACTATTATAAAGAAATGATAACAAAAAAACTTAAGAGAAATGAAAAGACACAAGAGAAACATTAATCATCAGATGGGTTCTCAGTAATCATCAACATTCTTCTTTTCAGCTCTGAGCTTTTTAAGCTCCTTCTCAGCGGCTCTCAATCTTCTTGCAAGCCTGGAAATTCTGCCATTCACCTTCTTCAGATGATATGCACCCAACATCATCCTTTTCCTTTTTCGAGACTTTAAGTGGGTATCTTCAGTTCCTTCTTCATTTCCTGTAGCAAAAAGATGAGCAATAACCACTTGATTCTCAGGAGCTTCTTCTCTTTCAATAAGAGTCCGGTCTAACTCAGCATATGCAGCCGGAGTGAAGAAGTTAGGAGGCGGTTGGTCAAAGTGACTTTCCATTGGAAAGCCCTTGTGCATCAGAATTTTCATCATCAAGGTGTTGTGAGGGTAGAAATTCTCATTATCCATCTCATTCCTAAAGACATCTGAAACAGCAGCACCCAAGGGAGACTTATCTTCTTCTTTGTCAGCAAATGTCCCAGCATAAACCTTTCCATCAAATTGATCACCAACTTGTTGTTTCTTCGGGGAAGGATACAACAGTTTAGCACAGCAAGAAGTGCTCTAGGAGCGCTCAGAAGTTGTGAAGGTCTGTAAGGGGCTAGCCGTCTTCCTCCAAAGAGATGTTCATCAAATACGAAAGTTCCACCATGCAGGGATTCCCACTTCTGAAAATATTATTTTCCTCTAGCAGGCACACCAATCAACTCAGCAATCAATTTGGTGTCCACGAACAATAATCTTCCCATCACCTTCGTCTCAATTCCAGTCCTACCAGGTCTAGATACCCTTGTGGAGTTGTTCCAGAACTCCAACACACTTTCCTCATGCCATGGTGAGGAAATGTTGCTGAAGAAGGGAGTCCACCCCACGGCGTCAAAGTACTCTGAGATTTTATAATCAGCCTAATCAAAGTCAGAAAGATTGACCAATTTAGAAGGTATGATTCTCTCATCAAACATGGGATGGTTTGAGTCATTTGATGATGCAGACATGTTGGCCATTGAGTACGATTGATCTTAAGAGATTAAGGTGCTTGAAGAATTCTGGCTCTTGAGGATAAGTTGATTGAAGTGTAGTTCCCATGATGATCTTCCAATTCTTAAATAGGCAATCAAGCATTGCTTCGTTCAATGAAGAATAACGGTTACATGCACCAAGCAATTATTGAGAGTTATGCATCGTGCCAATTATAAGAAACCGGTTGATGATACATTGATCCACGTTGCGCCGTATCACATTTAATAATAATCATGATAAACATACATGACTCTTCATTTACTAAAATAAATATACACATATATTCACACATACGATGCAGATAATATGCACACAAAACAAGTAATATGCATCAGGTAATTTTTATGCATAATTAAATACATACATAAAGGACAATTAGCATGCAATCATTTATTTTCGCAAATACACTTATACGTTAACAATTTCAATAACACACAAAACATGCAACAACCAACAATTATATTAAGACCAGGATAGGAAAGATGTTACTCGTATATGATCTTGAGATAGATGTACTTTCCTTTTCCAGTTTCATCCTTCTGAATGATGCCTTGTATGAATAATGAGTTTTAAGAAAATGATTTTCTTTTCTCATTATCATTCTTCAGAGTTGCTTCAGCTTGGTGAGATTTCCATCTACTGACGATCTACTCCTTCTGCATTTGTTAGATGCTCAACCCGAAGGTGAGCTCTGATACCAATCGTTAGAACCACAGGAAACACTAGAAGGGGGGTTGAATAGTGTTTTAAGCTTTTTGATTGGTTTTGGAAATCTTTAATTTAAATCATGAAGATGAACAATGTTCAAAACAAGTCTTAAGATCAGAGATAATTAAAACGTGCGGAAGATAAGAAAAATAAAGTTTCTTCTAAAGCTTAAGATTGTTTTAAACAGAGGCTTCTCAAAGTATCTTCTGAAGATTATTACAAAGAGTATTTTCAGAACGGTTTCTGAAATACTTCAGATGACTAGAGGTTGTCTGAAGTCTGTTTCTGATTTCTGAACTGAGCTCTTTCCAGACTCACTTCAGATAATTATTTCTGAAGTTCTTCAAGGTACATTCTTTGTAATGCTTCAAATGATATGAGAGACATTTCATGTTTTGTTCATATGAAAGATCATTTTATTGAAATAGTTGTGTTAAGTTTATTATGAAAAATACTTTTCAATCCCCAACATAAATATGAAAACTGTAAATAAAGAGATTAAGGGATAGAAAACTTAGGCACAGAATTTATCCTGGTTCACTCACAAACCCGTGAGCTACATCCAGTCCCAGAGGCAAACAACCACTGGATTTTCCACTATCTGAACTCAGATACAAGTATTCTTTTACCACAGCCTCTTCAGGCTAAACAACAAGTATTCCTTTGTTTTCAACTACCTCTCCAGGCAACTCATGCAGTATTCTTTTACAGACAAGCCTCTCCAGGCTCAACAAGTATTCATTTGTTTTCAACTGCCTCTCCAAGCAACTCATGCAGTATTATTTTACAGAAAAGCCTCTCCAGGCTGAACCACGAGTATTCTTTCTTCCACCAAGCCTCTCCAG